>CM035806.1:156883166-157210666 GCA_020466095.1 Chlorops oryzae | reverse complement strand
TGTTGCCATTATTGTTGTTGCTGGCTTTGTTATGTTCCGAACTGTTCCGAACTGTCCACAGCTGAAGCGATACATGTTATTAGTCCGAAATGATTGGCAGTCCATATATCAAAATGGAAAAGAACAACAGCAACAACACAAAAAAAAAAACAACATCCCATTGATTCGCCTTTTCCATTTTAAAGTTGAAAATTTTATTGTTCTTTTTTTTTTTTTTTTTTGTTGCTTCCGCTATTAAGTTGGTGCCACAACACACATATCCCTCAATCCTCAAACCACACACCGTTATGCTTCTGCTTGGCCATATTAATATCGTATGTGTCCTGAGCGCTTCAAATTTAAGCGGATCAGCCGCATGTATATGACATGTCTTCATCGGTTTTTATTTTTTTATTTGTTTTTTTTGTTTTTTTTTCTACAGCAGCTCCCATACAGCTCGCCGTCTCACGACATAAAATGATGATGGAAATATACGGTGTGGGTATTTTGGTAGGTGCATCCTCTATTCATCGAGTATCGAGTTCAATTGATGACGAAGAATCCTTTTCATGTGTCAACAACAAATGACAGAAATTATTATGAGTTCCCGTCGATAGTGAATATATGTTATGTAATAAGTCCTTGAGGAGATACTATATTCGATATGCTTAACCTTTTGAGGTCTAAGGTGCGTGATTGAGCAAACTTTTTAACTGTGAGAACTTTAAAAAAAATTGTTGGGTTCTTCCAGCGAGAGTGATAATGTTGACGAGTTGAGTGTATGTCTGTGTACGTATGAGTGCGTGTGTGTAAGAGAGAGAAAGATAAAAAGAATGAGAGAGAAAGAGAGAGAACGAGAGAGAGAAAGAGAGAGAAAGAGAGAGAAAGAGAGAGAAAGAGAGAGAAAGAGAGAGAAAGAGAGAGAAAGAGAGAGAAAGAGAGAGAAAGAGAGAGAAAAGAGAGAGAAAGAGAGAGAAAGAGAGAGAGAGAAAGAGAGAGAGAAGAGAGAGAAAGAGAGAGAAAGAGAGAGAAAGAGAGAGAAAGAGAGAGAAAGAGAGAGAGAAAGAGAGAAGAAGAGAAAGAGAGAGAAAGAGAGAGAAAAGAGAGAGAAAAGAGAGAGAAAGAGAGAGAAAGAGAGGAAAGAGAGGAAAGAGAGAGAAAGAGAGAGAAAGAGAGAGAAGAGAGAGAAAGAGAGAAAGAGAGAGAAAGAGAGAGAAAGAGAAAGAGAGAGAAAGAGAGAGAAAGAGAGAGAAAGAGAGAGAGAAGAGAGAGAAAGAGAGAAAGAGAGAGAAAGAGAGAAAGAGAGAGAAAGAGAGAGAAAGAGAGAGAAAGAGAGAGAAAGAGAGAGAAAGAGAGAGAAAGAGAGAGAAAGAGAGAGAAAGAGAGAGAAAGAGAGAGAGAGAGAGAGAAGAGAGAGAAAGAGAGAGAAGAAAGAGAAAGAGAAAGAGAGAGAAAGAGAGAGAAAGTAGAGAAGAAGAGAGAAGAGAGAGAAAGAGAGTGAAAGAGAGTGAAAGAGAGAGAAAGAGAGAGAGAGAGAAAGTGAGAGAAAGAGAGTGAAAGAGAGTGATAGAGAAAGAAAGAGAGAAAAGGGAATCGGGAAAGAGAAAGGAAGAGATGGAGACAAGTACATATATGTGAACAAGACACAATGCGAGTCGGAGCGACAAAGTCAGAAACAGTTAATGACCGAGAGAGGGAGATAAGGAAGAAAAGACAACAAATTCATAAAGAAACAAGCACATAGGTAGATAGATATGACAAAGACAGAGGGATACGTAGTCACACTTTAGTTAAAAATAGATAAGAGAATAGAAAAAAGTTATTGCTCAGAAAAATAAAAGTTAGGGGTAGCTCACTAGTCTGCTAAATCCAAACTGTCAATGCCAAACAAAGTCCTCCGTAAACGTGCCGGGTCCACAGATTTTGTTCGCAGCTCTTGTTGTGGCATGTGTGAGTGAGGTTATGAAACAATGTAAGATACGTGAAGAGTGGCTTGTGAAACCGCTCTTGCTGTGTCCTCTTGTTGCTCCAACCTCTTTCGCCGCTTTATTTGCACTTTAACGGTATTATTTTGTTTGCAACCCAACCGATGAGAGATGGGAGCCCTTCGCCCCTTGTATATCGCTTATCCTTCTTGTTTTCTGTTTGAATTTTTTCCCTGCTGCATCCATTAAGTCAACGTCGCATGAAGTGGCGCTCGATGTGCAAGTCCCATTGTCTCTCTCTGGCCATCAAAGCCTATTGGACTGTCATCCGACATTGTTGTCCATTTGATTGCTCATTGATGTGTACAGCTGAAGAGTCACTGCTGCTGCCATAAGCTCCTGTTTGCCCATTCATGCAATCCCGTGCATTCTAGGCTCACTTGGCGTTATCCTTTCATCAATTTATTGGCGTTTCGCCTCCGCCTCGTCGTCGGCCAGCTCCTTCTACTTTTTATGGACGCTCATATTTAATTTTGGTGCTTTGAATTCAAATTCGTTGCGCTACCTCAACTCGTCCCGCGCCTTTCCTCCATCTCTATTTTCATTTCATTTTATTCCGATCTGTTGTGTTGTAATCAAATACTTCAATCACTAAAGTGAGCCTGGACCGGACGAAACAGGACGCGATTTGAATTGTTGAAATCTCATATGCATCCAAAAACAACAACAAAATGTGTGCAGGTTGTAGGATGTACTTTATCGGCTTCATTTGACTTGGCAGTCCTTGCGTCTACATCGATTTTAATTAAAGAATTAACAGTGAATGGAATATGCCAAATGTTTTGAAAATTTTAGGAGACAATTGAGCCGTGAATTGTAGGAACGAAGGGAAATCATAAGGAAGAGCTTGACAAACAGAATGAACAATTTCCAGCATGCCCCTTTGTGCGGCGTGGTATAAATGCGAGGCAAGTGCTTAGCTTTCAATTGAGTCTGAAATCTCTTTGAAAAAAGGGGTGGGTGGGGCTGGAAGAACAAGAAAAAACTTGATGAAAATCAATTAAAGGAACAGTACATTTACTTGAAAACATGAGTCGATCTTGTATGGAAAGGATGAGAGAGATTAAGATAAAGAAAGAGATAGAGATAGAGTCACAGAAATAGACATTGATACAGATACAGATACAGATACCCAAATAGATACGGATAGAGCTAGAGCTAGAGGAAGAGTTAAATAATGGCAAAGAGATAGATTATCTATTATCATAGATATATAGGTGGATATAGAGCTAGATATAGTGATATATATAGAGATAGATATAGTGATTGATATAGAGATAGATAAATAGATAGATAAAGTGATAGATATACAGATATATAAAGTGATAGATATGGAGATATCTTTAGAGATATCTATAGAGATAGATAACGAGATAGATATAAATATAGATATAGAGATAGATATAGAAATAGATATAGAGATTGATATAGAGATAGATTTCGAGATAAATATAGAGATAAAGATAGATATAGTGATCAATATAGAGAAAGATATTTAGATAGATATGAAGATATATATGGATATAGATGAAGAGATAGTTATATAGATAGATAAAGAAATACAAATAGAGTTATGGTGATAGAGACATAGATAAAGGGTAAGCGATAGCGAGAGTGGTAGTGATAGTGATAGGCTAGAAGGAGAAATTATTTGAATGAGAGAGTCTAAGAAATTAAAAAAAGATGATGTGGATTGGGGTGGTACAGAAGGAGAAGAAAACCTTTAACAGAAAAATAACTTAGCGCAGGTTGATAGATAGTGAGGAAAATATTTATTGAAATAATAGATAATTGAAGACGATAATTGAAAGAGAGAAAGCCTGAAAAATTAATAGAAATCGATCGCTTTTCATGTCCCATTTTAAAGAGCCAATTAAATAACTCTTCTCTCATAACGCCATGATTGAAAATCTTGACTTGAACCGTCCTTTTTGCTGAAGCGACGTCCATCATTCGAAAATGATTTAAAATATAGTAGCAATTTCTTCTTGTCAACTTGACCGGGGAGGGAGGATTAAAAATTCTTGACGATTATGTTTGAAATGTTATTAAAAAAATATCTCGACTAGTGCAAAAAGTCTCGGGCACGAAGTGTATTTACCAAACAGCATTCATGTTTTCCACAATTCCTACAATTCTGGTTCATCGAAAAGCTTACCCCATGCAGCCAAACGTTTCTTTCTTCTGCATTACTGTGTCTCTTATATTAAATACTGACCAAATAGAAGCGCTGTCAATGCTGTCAAATGACGAGCTGTACAGAAACAAGTCAACCTGTGTGCATCATTTCCATTGTCGAACGTTGGTCTTCGTTGGTATTCTCTGTTCAATTCATCGCACTTCTCTAATGTCCCTCGCCTCTGGGATTATGCTATGGTATCACAAAGTGGCATTAGGGATTTATCAACTGTGGCAAAAGCATGAAGCATGAATTCGGTGTAGCGTGGCAAATGTACTCTGACCAAAAATATGAGAGAACGAGCGGGCGGTAACACGAAGGACATGGATATTGATATGGGAATGAATGTGAATGTGGATGTGGATATGTCCTTTGCTGCTTATGTTTTCCATGGTGAAACCTGTTTTTTCCATTTGTTGTATGACGCGTCGTTGTTGGACGTTGTCTTCTTGCTGTGATTCGATGACAATCAATGGTTTTTGGTCTGCTGTACTGGGCTGGGCTGGACTGGACCGGCATGGACCGGATCGAACTGAACTGGACACGTGTATATAAATACCTATGTGGAGGGAAGACCATAAGTAAAAATTGCATAGCAGTAGTACCAGGTCATCACTTCGTCCTTTCATCCGTTCGTTCGTCAGTCAGTGCCAGAAACAATTTCCAAAGCACGTTTGACATTGAGTGTATCAGTGTTCAGCATAACGAAAGGAACTCTCTATGGTGTTCATAGCCATAGGACGGCCACTCAAGTGACATATTCAACGATGGCAAAAGCAACGCTATACCCTTCTCAATAGAGTAAGATGTGTGTACGGCAATGAAGAGGATGAAAGGTGTTGCGAAGTGTGAAGTGTGTTCGAGGTGATATTTTTGGAGTATGTGCGCTTGCCCAGCGACAAAGGAGGAATCGAATCGGCAAAGCTGTACGATTGCACTAATCTGGAATAAATGAAGACAACCAAACTTCAACGCTCAACATTCGGCACTCATTGAACCCTTTGCTTGCTCCTCTTTCCTCTATTGCCACGAAACAATGTGGTCATTTGTTTTAGTTCCTGCACGGTCAGTTAACCGTTTGTGCTCCAGACTCTCTCCCTCTCTCCCACTCTTGCTCCCTTTCCTCGCTTTCCACACTTTTTGCGTTTCTTGGGTCCTGTTCTTGTTCGTGTTTATATGGTTGTTTGCTCCTGTTCGACTCCGGTTTTTTGGCCACATTTGTTGGATGTTGTGCGGTGTCATGCGATATGGTGGGATGTACGGGTGCGTTTTGTTAGTGCCTGTGTGTATGTGTGTGCGTGTGTGTACGTAAATGAGTGAGTTTAAGGAAAATACTGTTGCCTTTGTTTGCATTGCGGCTTTGATTAGTATAAAATGTGGTAACAAACGTCACTGGACAACAAACATTGAAGAACATTGAAGGTGTTTGCCTTGTTAAAAGCGGTCCCTGGGTATAAATTGTTGGGTTGAGATGGGTTGCTGATATTAGAGAAGTTTTGGTCAAGTGATTTTTATTGGAGTCAAAGACCGACGAGTACTGCAGGATTTTGATATTTTGAAGCTGAAGCTTTGAGACAGATTTGATCAGCTTTACTTTTATTAAGCTACTGAAATACGAAAAAGAAAAAAGAAAATCGAAAAATTCATTATTATTAATCGACAGAAAAGTCTCCAGGCAGTATCTCGAAATTAATTAATAATTTTTCCCTTCAATATCTACCACAGAAATTCTAATTTTCTCTATGAAGTTGCATATTTATTTTGGCATGTTGTATGCTTTCGAATTTTCCAACTACATTCCATATAAATTGCTACCTCTTTTGTGTTCATTGTGACCACATAATTCACTTCATTTCATTTCCCTCTCTCTCTCTCTCTCTCTCTCTCTCTCTCTCTCTCTCCTTTCCCCCTCATTCCCCCTCTGTCTCTATCGCGTTTCTTTGTGGCGCACAAATCACGCGAAATAAGCCGAAAATTACACCGAAATAAATGATTTATTCGAATAAATTAAAATTTATTGAGTTTCAACGGAAAAATCGAAATCGTTGTTTGGCATATCGTTTCATGTTGTTATTTTCTTTATTTACTCAATGGCTTTTCATTTTGAGAGAGGCTTGCTTGCGTCGCTTTCGCCTACAAAGCAATGTACAAGTTTTTTTCCTCGTTTGCCCGAAAGCGTATTTGATTTGTTGTCCTCTTTAATACTGAAAAATAGAGATTAAACGGTCGCCAATGGCGTGTGGCGCTGCAATAGGTCGAGCTGGAAAACAGAAAATGAAATCGGTCAACAACACTAGTTGATGGAAAATTTTGAAAATTCCGTTAATGGAAAACTTGACGTCGGCTGTTCTGTCGAAAGATTTGAGTTTGAGTTATGGAAGCCTCACAAAGCAGATCACCGAAATGATCTATAGTTTTCGATGATTTTCTTTATCTTTTTCTTATCCTTTTTCTTTTGCTTTCTTTCTATCGCGTTTTCGCCTTCTCATTCGTTCTCTCTGTCTTTCTATCTCCTTCTCTCTCATTCTCTTTCTTTTTCTTTCCTTTGTGTTCTTTCTTTTTCTTTTTCTTGCTTTCTCTTTCGTTATCTTGCTTTTTCTATTTCTTTTTGTATATCTCTTTCTCTCTCTTTCTTTTTCGATAGCTTTTTCTTTTCTTTCTCTCTATTTATTTACTTTTCTCTCTTGCTCTCTTTCTCTCTTTCTCTCTTTCTCTCTTTCTCTCTTTCTCTTTCTCTCTTTCTCTTTCTCTCTCTCTCTCGCTCTCTCTCGTTCTCTCTCTCTCGCTCTTTCTCTCTCTCTCTTTCTCTCTTTCTCTCTCTCTCTCTCTCTCTCTCGCTCTCTCTCTCGCTCTCTCTCTCGTTAATTTTTTCTTTCACTACCTTTCTCTCTTCTCACAATATAAAATCGAAAGGAATCCATTTCGATTCAACTAATCTGAGACGAAGCGTCGAATCATTCAAAGTTTTGAAATATGTAGTACTGTTAAAGTGCGACCAATGCCCGCTCGAAATGGGCTCAACTCATTAAACTGAGATTTCCACTCGATTTTACGAGTATGTGCTGCTCTATGCGGCTCGCAACATATTGCTACAAAATTTTTAATTATGCATCACAAAAGGGGTATTAGTTTGCTCCTTTGCACAAATACTGCATCTACATACACCGCTGTAGCGGTTTGGTCTATGCGCGCCTGTGAGTTTTTTGTCGATTGGCGTGCGTTTTTTCCTTGGTGTAAGGATTCCGGGATTTTCGTTTGAATTGCTCCGAATTTAATGAAAAATTATTTTCGGAAATAAACTTTTTTCCACGATTGAATGATGTGGCTATTGAACGGTGTTGGTGTCCTACTCTTTCAAAAGTATGAGCAAGACAGAGAATGGGGCAGTGCTGCAGAATGTGCGACCTAGAGTGAGAAAGAAAGAGATGGAGGCTGAGGCTGCGGCTGAGGCTGAAGTCTATTTGACTTTTTTGTTTAATCGAGTGAATTTGAAATTAACCGAAATAGTCACATTTTGTCCTGCTTTTTATTAATATGCGACAATGATGACAATGGTGATGATGACGATGGGAGGTACTCGCTTGCAAATCAAAGCTTTCCTATTTGTTTTGGTTTTGGTTCCTTCTTGTTTGGCATTGTTCAATTTCTATTTTCCATTTTCAATTTTCCATTTTGAGGTGTAGATTCGGTTTGCAATTGCGGTAAATGGTATTCGTTTGGGACAATCGAAGGTAGTTTTTCCGGTAATTTTGAGGTATTGCAATTAAGTGTACTAATTTTTGGTTTTTAATTACATGCACTTTTAGGTTCCCTTCAGCTTAAATAGTGTATTAGTTCAAAGAGTTTATTACCTGCTTTGTACATCTCTGAGCTCAAATAAATTCAGTTTTAATATGTCAATTCCATTGAATTTTGCGGTTGTCACAATGGAGCAATTCTTTTGTGCTGTGCTGTTTAATAAAGGGTCTGCAATTTGTTCCTGAGGGGAATTTCAAAATGAGATTTATTTGATCCAATGTAGTCGATGCTTTGAGACTAGATTAATTTATAAACCACAAAAGTCTAAATAAACAAAATTGCAATCAGAGAATTCATTTGAACTTTTGTTTGAACGGGAGATTTTGTACATTTAAAATTGGACATACTATGTGGTTGGTAACTTTCATTTTGGATATTTGAGAAATTCAATTTTTCTGCATTTAGTATATTTCTCTTTTATTCTTTAAGCAGTTTCCTGAGCTCCTCTTGGAGCCATTATGGCCCCATTTTTATATCCGACACACTCTGTGTCGAGGGTATATTGCGCTTGTGTGGTTGTGTGTAACACTCAGAACCAGGCGAGATAGACCGTCTGTCCGTCCGTCTGTCTGTCTGTATACAGTTATCTTATCGAAGGAGTTGAGCTATCTCGACAAAATTTGGTGTGCGTGCTCACGGAGACATGTATAAGAACAAGTTCGAGAATGGACCCGATCGGACCATTTTTAGGGGTACCTCCAGTACTAGGGTCTGTTACGAAAATCACAAAAACTGCTCTAAAATCGAAGTTTTTCAAGATATTTTGATGAAATTTGATATCTGATCATATTTAAAGCCCAGTAATATTTCTTCCAAAAATTGAAAAAGTGGGCGTGGCAGAAGGGCGGTTTTCGAAAATTGTCTCCTACACCCGAAATTCAAATGGGACTTGAACGAAATTTGGCACTTATGCTTCCTTTGTAGCCTTAAACATCCTTCCAAAAAATTTCCTTGATCGGTCCATTTTGAAGGGTACCTCCAGTACTACCTAGGGTCTGTCACAAAAATCTCAAAAGTGCCAAAAAATCGGATTTTTTCGAAATATTTCAATAAAACTTAGGATTAGAGCGTATATCTAATATGCCATTCAGACGAGCACCGAAATCCCGGGATTTGGGCACTTGGATTTCGTGAAATCCATATCGAAATCCAAGCGTTCACACGACAATATCGTGGACAATATCGACTTGAGAGGATTTGATTTGACAGCCATTTATCTGTTTGCAGTGCTGCCAATTGTAGGGAAATTTCCTTTAAAAATTTTAGGGAATTTTTTAAACAAAATATCCCTTGTAGGGACAAAAGTACAGATATCTTATTAATCGGCAAATGCACAGAATTTGTGATGTATTCCAAAATATTAAATAAATTTTGTATAAATTTGGTTGTCATAAAATTAAAAAGACAAAATAAAAACTATGCCAACCTGTCTTTATGTGAAAAAGTTCGGTCGAAGCTATCGCCAAGCGTCGATAGTCTACAAATTTGAAAATTGAAATAGTATTTGTATTGGTTTTTTTGAATAAATTGAAAACTGTTTTATTTACCGCTACAAGATAAGGCCTATTCATATTTTTAATGAAATCATTTTTACTTGAACCACAACAAAAAAACTTAAATTTTGAAAGAAACTTTTTATTTAAAAAAAAAAAAAAAAAATTTCAAATGAATTTAGTACGATTCGGAGTTCCAGACTACCCTGAAAGATTCTCAAAAATATTAGCCTACCATATTCATGGCTACTCATACATTTTTGTAGGCAAGAGGCAAATTATTAAAAAAAAATATAACGATATTTGTGGTAGGGAAAAACGTAAAGAATTGTGGGGATTTTTTTTTTAGTTTGTAGGGAGTTTTTTGTTTGCGTGTGGCAGCATTGCCTGTTTGATTACTTTGGTTTTTTCAAAATTTGACAGTAGTGTTGCAGCATTTCTTCGATACATATCGAAAAACGCAGAGTTGCATTCAGTTTGTTCCGGATTTCTCGTGGGATTTCGTTGAAATCCAATTTCTGAGCGGATTTCGTTTGACATTCATTTGTATGGGAAATCCGCTGGATTTCGACTGGATATCGGCTGAAATCCTCAAAAGTGCCGAAATCCCGGGATTTCGATGCCGTCTGAATGCCATATAAGCCTCCGATTAGATTAAAAAAAAAATTGGAAGAGTGGGCGTCGCAAAGGGGCAGTTTTCATAAAGAACATGTGTGTCTGTGTCGGGTATTCTATTTTCAGGCTCGCCTGACTATAACACCCTTACTTGTTTCAATTTATATTGCATTTGGCTTTACACTTTTTAGCAGGTTTTTGAATTATTTTTTTTTTTTACAAAGCTTGCAAATATTTTAAGACACTTTTCATTTCATTTTGAATTCATTTCATTTAGTTTCCATCTACAGGGTTTTCCCTCACACACTTGAAAAATGTATGTATACATAAATATTTAATAGAGATATTTATGATATTTATTTACTAGACGCAGTGAAATTCGGTGATCATAAATGGCGTGTTTACTGCCTTTCTTTCCGGGATTCAGTCTCGCAATGTAAAATACCCCTGCTTTTTATGCAAATGAGATAGTGGATCGAGTGGTAACCAATATCCGAAAAAAATTGGGACTTGAGAGCTGATGGGAAGTTAAACGAACACAATACCAACCCCTGCTACCAACTGAACGAATTCTTTTACCAGCACTTCATATAAAACTTGGATTGGTGAAAAATTTTCTGAATGATATTAATAAAGATGGACCAGCAAATGATTTTTTTTTTTTTAATTTCCCAAAACTAAGCGAAGCAAAAATAAAAGAAGGTACCTACATATGTATGGTCAAGTTAATAATATTTATGATCAATTTTAATATAAGTTCTTTCAACTCGATATGTGTTCTCAATAGCCCTTACATAAGAAAGCTTGGACAATACCATAACATACGCATTTTGAGGAGATGGATTTGATACTTTCTCCTAAAGGAACTTGAAAAAACGTTACATTATGCATCATAATTTTTTTGTAATTTGCTGCTGATAAGAAAACGGCAGCCTTAGACATTTTTTTAACTCAAATTCTATATTCACCACTTTTTCGAATTTTTGACATAAGTAGCTGTATCTCGTTAACCGTAAGCAGTATTCTTATGGTGTCCGGAGCAAAGCTTTTGGTATTGAATAGTAGAAAAAAAATGCGCGAAGATTTTATCCCGAAAAAGTTCATCTAATGGCTTAAAACTGCAAAAATGCCCATCCTTTTTCCGTACTGCGTATGAGTAATGTTAATTAAGCATACGGCGTATGTCACGAAAATTGAATTTAAATTTATTTTTAATGTAATTTTTTTATATCCAGCTTTTTGATGTTTGGCGACCTAAGGTGAAATTTTCCGAAGCATTTTTTCTTCATACAAATTAATGCCAAAAAATTAAGCTTTTGTTGACTTTTCCGTACTAACTTGTACTAATAACGAAATTAACACTTAAAAGTCACTCCCAATTTTGAGTATTTGCGTTGAGTTTTTCTTTTCGAAGTGTTCCGAGATCTATAGTTAAATATTATGGCGCACATTTTCGTAGAATATTTTTACGCTCCCCTCTTCCATTTAGGGGGGTTTTTTTTTAGTAAAAATAATATAAGTCACAAAATGAGCCTTACTTTTGGTAGTTAAAGGGTTAATATGTTCCACCAAAGATTCGTCTTGATATTTCCAAAAACTTTGCTGAACACACCACAGACCTCAGACGTAAGGGACAAATAGTTTCATATGCCGATATGCTGCACGAATAGGCGGAGGGGGAAAAACTTTTACCCCCTCTAAAAATTTCAGTCTTAAACTTTCAGAACGCCGAGACACGTATACTTTTTCTTGCCACTCTACCAGAATCCGTTGTCAGAACCCCGATATTGTTTTGTTTTTCTCAAAATTCATACATATTTTTGTTAGTATTTTAAATATTTCGAAGAATACTTCAGGGATTGTTTATATAAAAAATAATAAAAATTTAAAAAATAGTAAATGATTTTTTAGTTTTAAATGTGTATAACACCCTGTTTCGGCATTTTATCATAACGGTGTTTTGGGAAGAATTACTTGGCATAAGGTAAGTGTACCAAGTAAGGCCCGGCTCCTCGTAAGGCCCACTTTCATTTTAACCAACTTCTAACTATCAAATGTTTCTGTACTTGCACATGTTGAAACATGTCCTCAAGTTATTTCGTAGAAATAAAAAATTAAGACAATCGCACTATATTTGCGGCGACCACAGTCAATTGAAAATAACAGAGGCGTAAAAAAGCCATTTTTATAGTGGACGATGCTTAAAAAATTATGATCTATAGTGAAATTGTGGGTTGCTTTCTTAAAATAACAAAGTTTGTTGTATTGTGAAGATAGAGAGGTATGTTTATGGTAAAAAAATTATTAGCAAATTTTTTTTTCTTGGAAGGCCTATGAAGGCCCACCATAAAAAATTCAACAACGGTCATTAAGAAACCTTATATTGAGTTGCTCTGAGGTCAAAAGACGGCAACTATACCTTTTTTTTGCTTAAATAGCGTTTAATCTTTAATTCTTAATCAAAAACAGGTTAGTAACATTCGTTAAGTTTTTTTTTAAATAAACGAATTTTGTCTGATATTTTAATTTTTTTTACTAGCTTTTACAATATAAATTAACATAAAAGGCTTTCAAAAGTAATGAATGCAAGTTTGGGTTCATTATCTCAAACAAGGAGTAAGTGGGCCTTTTAGGGTACACATGCTCCTCGTAAGGCCCAAAATGACGTTTTTTTAAATCGCATTTTAGGAGCTCTTCCGATAATGATTTTTGGTAGAATTTTTTGCTTTTCTATAGAAAATTTATCAAATAAAACAACACAAAAACAATCGGATTTCTATCATCAATACTTTGTACGCTGTAATCGAAAAGGTGTTAGGTGGGCCTTACGTGGTACACTTACCTTATATCAGAGTAAATTGTCGCTTGGCATGTCGCTGTCTGTGCCGCTTTGGAAGAAAGAGTGGGATCTACAGTTTAGCGCCGGCTCCGAACGGCAAATTTACTTCTGGCGCGAAAGCATATACACTATCCCTTGAGCCAATATTTTCTTTTTCTCTTAAAGCTTAATTTCAAGGTTTTTTGAACCGATAAAACCATTTAGTTAGATTATTGACCCCAAGGAGACCAAGGCCTGTTAAATGGTCCAATTTAAAAAAAATCATATTTCTAGCATTCCCAGAAAAAAACTATTTCTTGGACGTTCCAACGTGTTTATATTTCCTACGGAAACCAAAAGAGTCAGTCCAAATACTCCCGGGAGTTTTCCTCAGTAGATTTGAAAAAAGATCCTCCTATTCTAAACACAGCAGAAAGTGAATATAAGCGAAGGAAGAATTTCGAAAGTATCTTAGTAGAACTGACGTTCAGAGCACTTCTTCTTTTCGTGGAGAAAAATGTCTAGTGATAAATATCTCGACAATATACCCTCGAGACAGAGTGTCTCGGGTATAAAAAATGGGCGTAAAACCTGATTTTAGCACATTCCGTATGAGACGTCGCACTATGGTCAATGATCTCAAAAAGCTGGGCAATTAAACAAGGCCAAAAAGCTAGACGTCAAGCGAAACTGGAGACGTCCCTAAAACGTTCCCAAGTAGTTTTTTTTGTCATTTTGCTTTGTTTGATATTTTAAATGCATAACATTTCCAGAATATTGCATTCAATTTCGAGATCAATCGGAGTAAAATTGACGGATTTATGATCGTTTGAATGACCGTACGTTGTGAAGAGCAGCAGTTCCTGTATGCAAAACTTTAAATCGATTTTACCAAACATGTAGTTTTTACGCGATTGTGACCACGATTCCACAAAAAATACTAACCCGATCGGTTTAAAGATTTATACACAGAGAAAAAAATTAACGAGAAAACTGGTTAAATCAAAAGGAAAAACATACAAAACGGCTTCAACAAGGAATATTTTTATTTTAAAAATTTTTCTTGTTGGAAAAAATAAAGATTTTCATTTTGAATCAACCATATTTCAGGTTGAATTGAAATGATAATTTTCAAAAATGGATTTGTTGAACCAACCACGGGCGTAATTGAAATGAGAAGATGATTTTTAAAATAAAAAAAATTTCAAAAAGAAATACCTATACCAGAAGAAATGTGTTAAACATAACCCCAGAACTAACCATCGGATTTTGTCACTCCGTTGTCGTGACTGCTTTCGCAATGCTTAAAAAGTTCTAAGGTGAATAAAATTTTTTATACATATCATACTTACATGTGTCATTTTTTATAAAACAAATGAGAATTATACCGAACGTAAAGAAATGTAATTAAACATATTTCCTTTCAAATCAACCAAAAATGTTTTTGACTCAACCATTTTTCATTTGAAATTTATTTCTGCACGAAAATCAAAAGGACTGTGAATAACAATGCGCCGTTTTAAAAAAATCATGGTTACGTTCGCTCAGTGTAGGTACACATATTCTACACGCAAGTGACGACCCTGCAGTAATATGGACTGACCAAAGTGTAGCCTTCGGTCAGTCCTTCATCTTACCAGTACTTGTCCCCTCATAATTCCACTTGCAATATATTCAACTGTCCTTTTTAACATGGGCATGTCCTACGAGAGGGACTAGTCCGCAAAACGGTTGACCGTAGGTCAGTTCTTTTCGGGTCAATTGTCGTATTTTTGTCTGGTCTTAGGATAGTCAAATGAGGAAAATAAACAACAAATTTCTTATATATATTCTAAGTTGATGAAAGTGTCATTTACGGACTACCCTTAAACCAATCCGTTTATTACCGACCGCCGGCTAGCCGAATTCGATGGAGCGAACTGCCATAATATAACCGGTAGGGTTTGGACCGGTCAAAAGCCAATCCTTCTTAGAAAACTGACCGGCTCATTACTGCAGGGTAGGAACTGAAGGCGACGCATCCGCGGAGAACTTTAATAACTCTGCTACCTCTCCATATTTTTCTACCAAAAATTTTGTTTTTTAATTTCCATTCTAATTTTTGACTATTACAAATTAATCTTCAAAATTAATCTATAGTTCCAGTATTTCGCAAAAAAATTCCCTAAAATACACATTTTTTTAAACTTCATAACGTTAAGTTTTTAGAGCTAAAAATACTCATTTTAAAATAGGATAAATTCAAAACGGACTCCTGAAGACTTTGTGAATTGCCTAAATGTATTATTTTGATTATTTTGAAAAATATGCCATGTACTTAAATATAAAATATGTAAGTAAATGACTTCAAATTTGGATTAGTTAAATCGAATTAAATTAAAAAAAAATTAAACGTAAAATATATTGAATGATATTGAAGACATAATCATTTGTTTGTTATCATTGTCTTCATCAATAAATTCATTTTGATCGAAGTATGCTGCAGGTTGGATTTTCTCCGTCGGATTGTCGCAGCTTAACAGCTCGATAACCTCCGGTGGAAGTTGGCAACGTTTCTCATGTCTTTAGCTTTATAAAAGTTCGATCAGTCATATGCCAAGAATTGTTTTGAATTCGAATTCTAGATTTCTATGACATTTGTTCCACTTAGCATCCAAGTCCTTGCAGAATATAATATAGGTAACATAAATTATTTGATATTTTTCATTTGAACATTTTGCGTATTCACCGCAAACATCATTTACACCAATTTTTCTCACGGCATAATGAAAAAGTAAACTCGACTGGATGCATCGCATAGGAATCCAAATTAATTCAAATTTTTCCTAAAATAAAATTTAAAAACTACCTTATCCAGATAATATAGAAGTACCGCAAGAAAAGCACTGTTGCATCACTAGAAGTACAAAATGAAATGCCATCTTGAGAACACTTTCTCGATACTTAGTTCACCAATAAGTATGCTACAGAATTTGAATTGTTTAATGCTATGAACTGCAAATGTCCACCAAATCTCTTACATTTCGAATTAGGCACATCTAACCGAAAAGCTTGCATCATTTGGATTTGCCAATAGGAGGGAAAAAATACGAAAATTCATAAAAGCAGCATTTTGCCTAAACGATATTCAATCGCTTTTGGAAAAGTTCTTTCATACTTACGTGTACAGCATTGGAAAAATTCTTGCGACTTTTCTTAAAAGGAAAAAATCGCATTCAAAAGCGAAGGAGATTTTTTGGATTTTTGTTTTATTTATTTAATTCGTCAAAGTACTTAAAATTCAGTTAAAGGATTAGAATAATTCGCTTAAATATAATAATTCTGAAGAGAATTCTTTTCTTCTGTCGTTATTGCGATGTTAATCCGCTTTATTATTTCTACTCGATCGATTGTACTTTGTTCTGCTCATTTTTATGCGATTTTTGGTTTGTATACATATAATAATATTTTGTTTGTTTGTTTTAAAATTGCCTTCGGTTCATGGAAATAATGGAAAATAATTATCACGGGGGAAAAGTGTTAATTTCTTGTTGAAGAAACCCCATGCTTAATATCAATATTGAATACTCTTTCCTTTCAGATTATCAAGGTTTTTTTTTCATATTTGTTTTGCTTCTGTTCCAAGCCAAGTGGATTTTTCAAGATCTCTGAAGTTTTTTCTTTTAAAATTTTCTTTTTTCTTGATTTTCTTTTTAGCGTTGTCCGCAAAAATATATTTTTAAAAATTCTTTTTGATTATTAAAAAAAAAAACAAAAAATAAATAAACAGGGTTTCACTTAATGCTATATGGTTTTTGTTTTTTGTTTTTCAAGACTAAAACACACAGACGTATATATAAATATGTTTCATATAAAGACTATTCGCAACATAAAAATAGAATATAAAAAATAGATTTTCATCTTTAGTCGAAGTACTATTTTCGTTTACACATAAAAAGCATTTATATATGTCTATGCATACATAACATATAACTATGGATTGAAGTAGTCGAAAAAGTTCTTTGTTATTTTTTAGACTTTATTTCTTAGTTTTTGTAAATAATGCTACACACCATATACTTATGTATGTTTGTGTTTCGTTACGATTCTAACTGTATATAAATAGACACTGAGAGAGTTTTGTAAAAAGGTTTGTTGCTTAATAGTAGATAAGTATACCATACGTTGAAGAAACTTCTCGTTTGCTCGCTTTCCCAGCGGCGAACAGTGTCTACCGCCTACAAAGTATACGAGATTTTAGCCGGACTGCCTACCCATAGTTTGTGGGTGTTGGCGGTAGGTGTTCACGCTTAAAAAACGGCCACCCTCGGACAAAAGTATACGAGGATGGTAGGTTTGAGGTCGTATGCAGCCTACGAATTGCGGAACATCGCTCTGTAAGCATCGCATTTTCGCCGCTGGGTTCTCGCTTTCCATTTTTTTGAGTGAGCTTAAATTGCGACCTTTCTTTTTCGGAAAATGGGGTCTTTGTTTTTTTTTTTGAAAAGTTTCTCTGCGCTAAGAGGATGGATCCAGCTCTGTTTTTTCTTTTAAACATTTTCATTGCTAGAAAATTTTATTTCCTTATTCTAAATTATTTTCTTCGATTACTATGACATGTTAGGAATAGTGTTGTTGAGTATCGTTTAAGAAGGTTTTCCTCTTTTTTTGTTTTTTTAATTTCATATTTCTTAGTTGATTCATTCATTCGATTCATTTCCAAGTGGTCCAATGTTTACATTCGAAAATTTGTTAATTTTAGGGAATACAAAAAAAAAAAAAAAAATTACTGAATGACAAAAGTTAGATAAAAAAAAAAAAACGAATTAAACATAAAGAGACAATAATATTTTTTAAAGCGAAAGTTACGAGATTGAAACCATTTTTGCTCGTGTGGAGCCTTGAGATGTGGCGTCGTGGATGACCATATCAGGCTTTGAACTGTAGGCGCCTTGTGCTGTCGCAAAAGCGATTGTGTTAGGCACCGTAAGAGATGAAAGAGTGACCGATGCGCTATGCTATTTGAGAGGGGTCGGCTCGTAATCAATTCGGATCTCGAAAGGAGGAATTTTTCCGAAGTTCTTCGATTGCCAATCGCTGATTTTTCTCAAATGTATTTTTAATTTTTTTTTTTTTTTTGCTTTTTGTTTTAATTGAAGCATAAATATGAAATATTTAAGGAAATAAAACATTTTAAGAGTTCGATTTAAATTGAATAGGGGGAAAAAAAATGAAGAAGAAAAAGAAAAATTGCTTAAAACTAAAGTAAGTCTTTCTTTTTCAACATGAATTTTTGTTCCTTTCCGTTTTTTCAAAATTGATTTCTTTCGCTTATCACAAGTACGCTTTTATTCCTTTTTTACGATAAAATTGCGACCCTAGAACGAGTTATCTTGGCTTTTAAAACTTCCTTACAATGGATTTATTTAATTTGCTTTTACTTACAAATACACATGGATACGAACAGACATGTTAATTAGGTAATTAAGATTTCTGTTTTGTTGTTTTTTTTTTAGACTCTTTAAGCTTTTGACTAAGCGTTTTTATTTGCATACATGTGTGTGTGTGTGTGTGTGTGTGAGTGTGTGGGATCGAATTGAATGTGCCCTAAGAGAATTTCTGCTACATCGCCTTAAAGTATGCAAAATTCGATATCTTTGAAGCACACGAACGCACGTGTATGCATATAGAAACGCTTGTGTTGTGTGTATGTAAAAAAGCTTTCGTAATTGGCAATTTGGGAATTTTCCTTAGGAAATTCCGTCAGCACACAAAGAACATTGCAATTTGTGCATGCGAAGTGTGAAGGGGGGGAACCTACTGCACACGCATACAGAGAGTTGCATTGAATAATTGATCACATTATTGCTTTTCTAGAGCTATAATAAATTAAACAAATAGACGGTTAGTTATTGTTGTAGTTGTTAGTTTTTTTTTTACTAT
Organism: Chlorops oryzae; assembly: GCA_020466095.1. Classification (NCBI taxonomy): domain Eukaryota; kingdom Metazoa; phylum Arthropoda; class Insecta; order Diptera; family Chloropidae; genus Chlorops; species Chlorops oryzae. The sequence goes on along the minus strand of CM035806.1, from coordinate 157,191,877 downwards.
TTCTGCAGCTGTTGGTTTTTTTTTTTTTTTTTGTTGTCTCGGTTTGAGAATTTTTGGCTTGCTGTTATCAAAACTGGACTTAAAATCAATCTATTGTTGTAGTTGTTGTTGCTGCTTTTGTTGTTGCTGTTTTTAATAATGAAAATGATGTGGATGTTTATTTCCAAAGTGGCTGGATATCCCCATTTGGCAACATTTGCACCGTTTGATTGGTGAATTCATCCTTTGGGCTAGCAGTCTTCAGATGATATTCCTTCAGTGCCTTGCAAAGAGTGAGGGCTAGGATTTTCCATGCCCAGGCCTGTTGTTCGATGCTAGTTATTGGCGGTGTTGTTAGTGTCATCGGTGTTGTTGAAGCTGACGTTGTTATCGGTATGGTCGTTGTCGGTCCATGGTTCATGGAAATAACAGCGATTTGTGCCAACGAGTGTGGCATGGCCGTCGGTAATAGTGTTACCGGTGTTGCTGTTGTGTAATGTTGGGTGTCGTTCAACAACAGTCCATCGACTTGATCATAATGCATTTGATTTACCGATTGGCCATCAATTTCGAGACTGCTGTTGCTCGAATTGTTGTTGTTTGCCGGTGTGGTCGGTGTCGTCTTAGGCTCATAGAACGGAATTGCCATTTTTTTTTAGAGTTCTTAAATTTTTTTTAAAAATTTATTTTATTTTTTTTTTATTTTTATTTTTTTTTTTTTTTTGTCAAGAGCAAAGTTTTTTTTCAATATTTTTTTTTTTTATATACTTATTATATTTCAGCACAAGTTTACAATTTTACGTTCGAAGAAGAGTTACGATAAAATGTTACTTGACCCTTTTTTGATTTTTTTCGAAGAGAAGAACGTTTCACTGTCACGTTGCGTAGCGAACTGAATTGAAATATAAATGAATGGACGTATTTATAGCTAGCGCCTTGCGATATGCAACAAGCAATTTCAGCGGCGACGACAGGCGAACAGAACAGCAACGGAAGAGCTACGCAAAACGACTGAGAGGGACTCGATTACGCTGACTAAACATATCACAATTCAATTCAATTGAATGCATTCATTGGATCAGCAACAGCAACAGCAACATCAACGACGACGGCGACGACGACGACGATGACGAGAACAACAACAACAATAACAAATACACAAAATATCAACAAAAGTTGATGCTAAGGTAATAAGGGCACCACAACCACCACAAATAGCAAACGAACTTACTCCTCATTCTTGTTCGCTCATTTGCTACTGTACGCAACGGTAACATACCTTAACCCAGTATTACGACCAACCACCACAAACCACTACCGCTTCTTTATTCCTGGCACTCTGACACTTACGATGACGAGAGGAGAGAGCTAAAAAACCAAAAATAAAACCCGAGCGAAACACCAACAACAACAGCCTTGACATTTAAGGCAGCTCTCAGGATACTTTTTGCACGTGTTACATCGAAGGGAAAAACATGTGAGAGCAACTGTTAGCGTTATGCGAAGAGAGTAAGAGAACAGGAGTGTGAGTGCAAGACACATAGGCAAAGGAGGTTGTTGTGGTGTAGAGGGGCGCGGGGCGGGTAGAAGAGTGAGTGAGTGAGCGAGTGAGAGGCCGAGGAGCGAGAGAAAAAGGAGAAGAGAGCGCGCTATAAAATCAACCCTACTCAAAAGTAAATGCTTAAGCATAGGTTAAACAATCTCTTGACAATCGTCGGGTTACGCTCGTGCTCCTTTTGGTTCTCGTTCTCACTCTCGCTCTCGCTGTCGCTCTCTCTCTCGCTCTCTCGCTCTCGCTCTTTGTCCCCCACTCTCTCCTTGGCATCTATTACTTGTTACTCGTATGGACTTCCTTGCTACCTAACGTATTAACTCACAAGCATTCGGAAATTTTAAAGCGATTTGACAAATGAAAGCCACTTTCTGGTGCGCTCTCAACTTCAGTTATTGTTAAGTGCATGTTTACGCTACGTTGTGTTACGTTGCCGGTACGTTATGTTCTATGTAACCATCCCCTTGAATAAGTTGTTCGAAACTCGTTTTTCGATGTTCGAAATTCGACTTTCGAAACATTTTTCATTTGAACTTAAGAGTTTCTGCGTTTCCCCTCGTTTCGAGTTCGAAGTTTTCCATTTCGAACATCGCTGCAACAAATGAGTCCTTGAGAGAGTCCTGTTGCATGAAAGCTGCATGTGCCTTTATTAATCATTGTATTTTCATAACAGACCCCAGTACCTATTGGAGGTACCCCTAAAAATGGTCTGATCGGGTCCAATCATCATCGAACTAGTTCTTCTTACTCATCTCTTCGCGATCACGCATACCAAAGATAGCTCGACTCCTTCGATAAGAAAACTGTATACAGACAGACGGACAGACAGACGGACATGGCTAAATCGAATCTCCTAGTGACGCTGATCATTTCTTGATATATTTTTTATGGTCTAGCTCGACTGGTTCTGGGTGTTACACACAACCACACATGCGTACCACTGCGTACCTACCTGTTGAGTTTCATTTGGAAGACATTAGAATTTTTTCGTTGTCAATGATAATTTCGCCCGTCACGATGTTAATCGCACATAAACTCTTTTGGAGGCGCTGCTAATAAAAAAAAAAAAAAAACGGGAAAAAAATTATCACACAAATTGTCATAAACGTAGTTTACACTCGTCAGAAAACTATCAGGTACACTTTTATCCCTTAACTGCATCTCATTTATTAACTATTTATGATGGCTTCAAAAATAATATTATATATACTAAGTAATTTACAAATAATTATTTTCGATTTTGTTAGGAGATCTCAGTGTGCTTTTCTCATTAACTTTGGGCTTCTAAACACGAAACTCATGTTTGAAAAATTTTCATGCCAGGGGTTTTTTTTGTTTAATATTGACTTTGTCATAGCTTTTCTGATAGAATTATCCTTCTCAGAATAGTAGGGGTTGCCGCATTCGGCATTAGCAAGTCGTCGTTCGTAAGTTATTGTGTTCTATATTTGAGTTGCAACGGATATCCGGCCACTATCCGGTATCCGGCCTTAAATTTAGTATCCGGCTGGATACCGGATACCATCTATATCCCTCCGCCGGATGCCTCATATTAAACATTTGCTTTATTGTATTATTATTAGATAAGAAATCGGAGCGATTGGAGGAAACCCGATGCAGTTCCGCTAACATTTTCACAGGAAATATCCATTTTCAGAGGTTTTCCATTGCAGTTCGGTCCAAACACTCGAAACAATCATTACTAAAAAGTGTGCTGTGTGAAAAAATAACGTTCGAAATATTTTCTACCAAAACGGCAACGCTCAGGATCATTGCTACTCCGTTCAATATGGCCGAATAATATACATATAACAAAAAAAATTAACTAAGTATCTGGTAGCCGGATATCCGGTATACGGCATCCGCCCGGATACACTATCCGTTTTAACACTATTCTTTTTTTTTTTTTTTTTTGTAAATCGCGTTTAAAGTTTACACTGAGCGAACGTAACCATGATTTTTTTAAAAGGGCGCATTGTTATTCACAGTCCTTTTGATTTTCGAGCGGAACAAAAATTTCAAAAGAAAAATGGTTGAGTCAACAACATTTTTGGTTGAATTGAAAGGAAATATGTTTAATTACATTTCTTTTCGTTCGGTATAATTCTCATTTGTTTTATAAAATAAGACATATAAGATATGTATTAATCTTAGAACTTTTTAGGCATTGCGAAAGCAGTCACGACAACCGAGTGACAAAATCCGATGGCTATTTTTTTGGGTCATATTCAGCAGAGTGCTCTATGGCCATTTGCTTTGAACGTTAATTAAATTTTTTTGACATTTATTCTTGTATAGGTAATAGTTTTTTTTTGAAATTTTTTTTATTTTAAAAATTATCTTGGCATTTCAATTACGTCCGTGGTTGGTTCAACAATTTAAATTTAAATCCATTTTTGAAAATTATCATTTCAATTCAACCTGAAATATGGTTGATTCAAAATGAAAATCTTTATTTTTTCCAACAAGAAAAATTGTTAAAATAAAAATATTCCTTGTTGAAGCCGTTTTGTATGTTTTTCCTTTTGATTTAACCAGTTTTTTTGTTGATTTTTTTCTCTGTGTACGCTTTTCCTAAATCTATCCAGTTATTTCAGGAGCCGCAGTCAAAATTTTGTTTTTATTCGTTGACCTCAAAGGTGTCCTCACAGTCTTACATAGCTCGTTTTTTTACATTTTCAAAATGTATGCCTTAAGGAGTTGAATTGAAATATGATCTGGAAAGCAATCTCCTTGAAGTATGCAACAATTTTTAATTCACTTTGATCCAACATGATATATTTTGTATTCTTTTGTTGGAAAATCACAATACGCAATCGGTGGGATAAAACACTATCTACCAAAACATTTCGGTTTCGCCCGCATTGATGGCCCCTCATCCATGAGTCCACGCAAAAGCAGCCAAGCATTCATTCAGTTACTCAGTCATCGCCGTTCTATGCATGTCGCAAAGCCATCAAATCAAGCTAGAAAGAAATGCATAATTTTTTATGAATATAACTTCGAAAGAAGCCACTGCACCTATAAAAATTTTAAGGAAGCTTCGCAGCAGCATAAAAATTCAGGAAAAAAGCGGGAACAGGAATAGAAGAGCATGGGAGCACGGCGGGATCGAGTCGTGTGTGCACTGCGTTACTGAAATTGCTTCGAATTGTGTGCATACATGTGGCTTCCCCTAATATTGTCCATCATTGTTGAGCATCGTATGACTGCAAGATATAAGAAGAGAAATGTAAAACGGAAAATAATAAAGTCACGAAAGGTAAACCAAAAGTAGTTGAGACGAACAATTGCAGTTTTTTTGTATCCCAGTAAACGGGCTATTCCGGGATCGGAATTCTTCGAAACGATGAACATAGCAGTATTGTATATGCCATACATAAATACTTACTATATTTCCATAAAAAAAGTGAACTTTTTGTCACGTCCGAGCATATCTAATTGCCAGGGAAATGAAGCGGGTGGAAAATTTGCACGGTTTGGTTTGGCGCGGCGGTTCGAACCGTGTTTGAGCTTTTGAATTGGTTCCTCAAACCGGGTTTTCTACTTCTTTGAAGCGGGGTTTCGGTTTAGTTCGGTTCATGGGTTCGGGAGTTTCTCAAATTAAAAAAATTTGTTAACACGTGTGAAATTTTTTACCATTTAGGGTTAAAATTTGCACAATAAAAAGTTAGTGGCGGTTACCTTACTCATATTAGAGATGGTATCGATACTAATTTCATAAGATTATCGACTTCGATTTTTTATATTTTTGGCCTATGGTATCAACACGTGTAAAAGCCGCTAGGGAGATAGGTTGGCATTGTTTCCGAAACCATGAAGGTGTAAAAATTTTTTCTATTCCAAATTTGAAAAATCGAACCACTGAACCTTTACAAAAAGGGGGTTCGGTTTTCCGTTCGGTTCAAACATTTGTGAAAAACTTCGGTTCGGTTAATGGTCCGATTCATCAGCAGAATAAAAGCGGCTTTCGAGTTCAAAACTGGTTCGGTTCAAACTCGTTTCACGTCCCTGCCAATTGCCTTTCTGGTCTGCATAAAATTTTGATAAATACACAAGATCGGAAGAGCTGCGCAATAATAGTTAGAAACAAAATTACCAATTTCCACATTCTTCAATTCGGGACTTGAAATTGCTAAAGAAGCTATCACGTCCGTTTGAAAATGCCCATATGTATAACTTACATATATAAATAAACATATATTATATACAATTATTTCGAACTCAAGCGTGAATCATAAAGGATGTGCGGGCAGGCACCAAGTAAAGAAACAAATTCTTCCCAAAGAAGAGGATCTACTTGAGAAGCAATTTTTTTTTTCTTCACAAGGGGGCACTGAAGGGTTAATAGCCGCAAATCGTCAATCACTTCTAATATAAAAATCTACGCAATTTTAATTCGAAACTCCAAAAAGCGATATCAATAATTATTTCCATATTAAATTGTTTAAGCCAGGATTTGGGTAGTTTTTGGCTTTAACATTATTCTTCATAAAAGAATGCCATCGAATCCCTTTGCAAAGTCTTTTCAAGAGCTTAAAGGAATTTCCATGTTTACTAATGAAAAAGTTGCAAATTAAAATTGATGGTACACTTCGCTCGATTAAGTACGGCCTCGGAGCTTTCAATAGACAGCTTGATCGGAAGTTTTTTCTTGATGTGGTTCTCTTCGAGCCTATTTAAGTGTATAGTCGTGTGCTTGATCCAAACTGTTCAAATCCAGACTTTGCATAAATATAATTATTGTTCCTCGAGCTTGGTCATTATACGGACTATTGTGCTGCATCCATTCCGACTATTGTGCGATACCCTTGTACTTGCCGGAGAATTTAAGTCGCTCTTGTGAATGGTCGAAAATCTTTGATTCTTTCTTTTCTTTCTATTCTCCATCCATACTATATTATAGTGCTGGGAAATGATGAGTCATCGTCACCTCCGCAAGGTGCTGCACGTTTTCGTATATAAGCGCTGTAGTGTTAGTGAGCTTTGTGCCTGTTGTGATTGTATTGCTTGACTGCGCCTCTTCGTATTTGCAAGCAAGCAGCATAGCAAAATTACTAATGTGTTGGTGTGGCCAGCACTGCTCTATAATGATCTATATTCCTATGATCGTTTTCATGGTTCTATGTACACAGAAAAACTGGCTACGAAAAATTCCAATTAATGGTGATTGTTAAACTCGATTCATTGTCATTTTAATTGTCACAATTAAAAATTTCAAACAAATCATCAATTTCGGCAAAATTTTGTAATATGAATTATTAAACAAAGTTTTGTTTGACTGATTTGTCATATCAATCACCAAAAGTATTCGCACTCAACAAATATATTCATCAACGGTTTGTTGTATCAACAACCAAAAGTATTCGCATTCAACAATCATTTTCAATTAAGGATTTGTTCTATCAACAACCAAAAGTATTCATCCTCAACAAAACCTTGATTGCTTGTTTTGTTATATCAATTAATGAAAGTGTTAGTGCATATAAATATTTTTCTAAAGTTCTCATTAGCTTTATGCGGACGTACGTACAAGAAGAGACAAAATAATCAAAAGCTGACATATGTTCATTAATCATGATGTTATAATTTATAATTATCGTCCGTAAACTGACTTTACAGACTCCAATTTTTATTATGGAATATGTAGATGAGGCAGTTTTTCCTTTTTTATTTATTTAAAATTTTTAGTTGATTTTTAATACCTTTGATTGTTGATATTGCAAATCAATAGTTGAAAATGTTTGTTGAATGCGAATACTATTGGTTGTTGATACAACAAATCGTTAATTGAAATTTTTTGTTGAATGCGAATACTTTTGGTTGTTGATACAACAAATCGTTGATTGAAATTTTTTGTTGAGTGTGAATACTTTCATTAATTGTCCCAACCAAACGATTTGTTTAATATAACAAAAAGTGTGATAGGCTGAGTTTTAACAACGAAATTGTTATATTGATTAAAAAATTGGTTGTATTTACGCACAAAAGTTTTTCTGTGTAGGGATGTACATTCGGCTAAAACCTATAGGGAGGTTTCTTCTTATTGCAAGCACTATAGTTACATTTCAATATGGGTCAGTCCAAATCACTTATTGCATTTATTGAGGAGGCAATTGCTTGTAATTATTCCACTCCCATTTGACCTTATTTGACTGTATTCTGGTAAAAGATGTTAAAATAGTTTGTTTTGAAGTTCGTGAAAATTAGTTCTTCTGCAGAATGATTACTAATATTGTTTCATTGCATTTGCGTTACATATGTATATTGGTATGACCCGTCGCCTCCACTGGAATTTTATAAAACGACTGGGGGCGATATTCCAGCGTATAAAGTTCGCTTACAAAGTTAATATTTACAATATTTGCAATCCTTGGTCGAGTTCCGGTGCTATTTTCCCCTCATAAATTCTCTAGACCCAAGAAGACTAACACAATGCGGCCGTCCCAAGACCGGTTAAAACAACAGCACATTCGTTTCTGGGGCATCTCGGTCCCCGCTGCACCATGTTTAATTTATATTTAAGATATAAATATATAAAAATATAACCTTCTGTGCATAAACCCAAAGGATTTAATATGCTACCATTTCAATCAAATACCGAATAAGCGTACTGATGGTTTGCTAATTCTCAAATTTGGTTAAGGCTCATACAATAAAACTGATGCACCATCTCCATAGCCATATTGTCCGCTTCTTCGTTACCTTCAAAACCGCAGCTTTCAGACATCCAGTGAATGAATATTTTCTTGCATAAACCATAATCCAGGAAAGGAGAAACATTTCAAATCATTCCCAAATAACTGCTAGGGAATATTCCAATCCAGTTTTGTCCTGGAAATATGCTTAAAACTAAAAGGAGTCTCTCCCACTCTCTCCGTCCCTCTCTCTCCGTCCCTCTCTCTCCGTCACTCTCTCTCCGTCCCTCTCTCTCCGTCCCTCTCTCTCCGTCCCTCTCTCTCCGTCCCTCTCTCTCTCCGTCCCTCTCTCTCCGTCCCTCTCTCTCCGTCCCTCTCTCTCCGTCCCTCTCTCTCCGTCCCTCTCTCTCTCTCCCTCTCTCTTCCTCTCTTCCCCTCTCTCCATCTCTCTCCTCTCTCCTTCTCTCTCCTTCTTTCTCCTTCTCTCTCCTTCTCTCTCCTTCTCTCCCCCTCTCGCTCCTTCTCTCCCCCTCTCTCTCCTTCTGTCACCCTCTCTATCCCGCTCTCTCCCTCTCTTTCCCCCTCTCTTCTTGTTTACTTTTCCAAATATTAGATGTCTGGAAAATGTTTACTGGGTTAGCGATGCGCCAAGGAACAAGTTCCAAACCAAAATAACAACAACAACGTTTCACTTCGAATACTTTAAATAAATAACGGTAAAACATGCAACAACAAAGACAGAACAACTAACAATAAAATCGAAGAGAAGAAACAATGGCGGTGGAGCACAGAAAGTAAAGACAATAGCAAAGGATACCATCAAATAATGTGAATTGAAGAAGGAATCAAAGTCGGAAAAGTCGCACACACTGTTTGCCTTGCTCTCGGTTATTGCGTTGTTGTGGCAATTGTTGCATGCATTTGCCGTTAAATAAACTTTTAACATTTTTGTTATTGCAGTCGCTTTTCATTGTTGTTCCTTCGTTGAGCCGTTAACGAAAAACAGCCACCGCCATCGACATCGATATCGACACGAACGCCAAAACAGGAACCATATAAAGGTGTACAGAGGAGTACGAAAACTGTTCGGTTATGCCGATGCCGTTAGATTTGAATCGCTTGCTTGGCTTGCTGCACATCAAATGATAATAAGCTATATAATTTAATATCAATCTGCAACAACAACAACGAAAATGACGACGACGACGACGCGGCAAAAAGGAGAAGCAGAAGGAGAAGGAGAAACTGCCGTGCCGGGGCATTTCGAATCCGTTCGTATTGTCTTTTTCGCCAGAAGGAACACGGCAATAGGTGAGAGATGAGTGCCGATGAATGGCGTGGGGTTGTAGGGAGAGGGCTTAGAGGGCGTGTGCAGGAGAGTTAGCTTTAAGGCTTCAGCATTCATCGATACGCGAACTTACTTTGTTGATATTCGTCGTTTCAGTTTTGTTGTCGCTGTGCACGCATTTGCCATTGTTGCTTGGCGTGTATGTGGAAACAGTTTTCCATTTTATCCTTTCTCCCACACGAAAACCACTCAATCCCCCACCATACAGACATATTCGCTTCAACGACGTAAGTAGTTGCGTATACTCGGTCGCTTGCTGCTTAAGTGCATGACATCTCGAGTCAAGCAGACGCAGCATCGGCCCGATGCGACCCCAAGCCGCACCGATCTGATCCTCCGTACTGACATTCACATTCGCATTTTGCCCGTCGAATGTTTGTCTTGCTTTGCTTGAGTAACGATGCAGAAACACATTTTGAATGTTCTTTTAAGCGAAAATAATTTTTTATTTTGCTCTTTATGCACTTTTTACTCATATTTCTTGCTTTATTCTTATTTCTATTTCTTGTAATTTTTTTTTTTTTTTTTTTTTTGCGTTATCCTTTTTCACTGCATTCAAGTCGATGTGTTTACCTTTTGTTTTTATGATTTTGCATCGCGTATACGACAAGCTGTGCTGCTGAAGATGGTAATTCTTTCGTCGTTCGTAGTTTGAGCTTAGTTTATTTTAGCTTAATTGAAGTAGTTTTGTATCTTCTCACATCTCACATCTCTTATCGGACGTCTTTTATCTCTCGGTGCTCTTTGACCGGGTCCTGTCTAGTTGAAATGCTTGTAGCTCGCTATCGTCATCTCTGCTGCTGTTTCCCATAGCAACTCTCATGAAGTCCTGTCAGTGAATATCTCTCAATTAACAAATTGATTTATTAAAATTAAAATGAAAATCTGCAAGAATCCCAAGAGACATTCACTCTTCCGCTCTCTCACTCTCACTCTCACTCTCACTCTCACTCTCATTCGCATGTTTCTAATTCCTCTTCCTCTCGTTGTCTTTCCCTGTGCACATATGCAAATTTGAAGCATTTTGCAAAGCTATAAACAAAACCAAAATTACCAGCGACCAAAAATTTTAATAAATGCAAAAAGAAACAAAAAAAAACTTAGTTCTCAAAACAACCACCAATAAGAAAGAGTGAGATAGAGCGAGAGAGAGAGAGGAAGAGAGAGAACCCCTTACAAACTGGTTCAAACGAATGACCCAAACCATAGGCCAGAGAATTTTAATCTCAGAAAAGTTGCGTTTTCCATCGTTCGACTTCATTTTGACATTTAATTAAGGTGTTTTAGCATGCGGCAAGCCAATGAATATTACATTGAGCGAGCGAGCGAGAAAGCTAGAGCAAAGTGGAAGCGGCGCGGGCAATAGAGATAGAATGTAAGAGGATAAAATGGTCTGGAATGGCAATGATCGCAATTACCTACCTTCATATGGATTAGCTGATGACTTGAACGATGATGAGTTGGTGCGTATAAATCTCGTTTTCTGAATCAGCCCTCGTTCTGCTCCCCACCCACAATATACAATTCCGACCGGAGCTCTTTTGCTTTTGACAATACAACACAATTCTCTAAATGAGTCTAATTAATAACGAAGCATTTGCAACATAATTCATAGTAATACATGACAACAACAACAACAACAGCGACAACAACAAAAATAAAGATGACTACAACAACAACAACAAACATGCAAATAGGCCTTACGAAACACTTCTCCGAGGGCAGCTTTAAACACAATGGACAGCTCAAAAGGATGAGCGGAATATTTAACAAATCCAAGTTAAGGATTTGTGAAAAGTATGACTCGGAAAATTTGGTAATAAATCAGAAAATGATAAATGGGAAAAGGTATGACATAAAAGAGCCAAAGCGAAGTTTAAATTCATAATTTGAGGTTTTCCTCTTTATTTATTTTTTTATTTTTTATTATAAATTCATTTTGTCCGCATATCTTAAGGAGTATTTGGAATTTAATATGATAATAACATTGAAGAACATCACTAATGGAATTTCGTGATGCATTAAAAACCAAATGTCCAATAAAATCTACAATTTTCGAGTGGACGAACCTTAAATGATTTTTGCAATGAAAACACCTCCGATTGCAATAAATCGTAGAATCTACGTTTCCTGCATCTAGGATTCCAGAAGATGGATTGTCGTAGCAACGACGGATTTTTATCAATTGATCATTAATGATTTGAAGAATAAGAATAGTTTTTATGCACCCAGAGAGAAGATTTTGTGAAAAAATGAGGCAAAATGCCTTTGTATGTTAACAACCAGTGATGCCACCTTATCCCATTTTCGGGCTATTTCAGGACAATTTGGTATGTTTTTGTTGTGTTTGCTAATAGTTCCCACATTTATTACAATGCATTTTCATATCCAGTCCCCTTTTCGTGAAATCATCGTAGGTTAAAATTTTTACGAAATTGACTTTTTGATGCTACTTTATTTGTGGAAGGAGCTTTGAACTCATTGCCTGGCAATATATTATTACCCTAAGCAATGTAGTTATGGAGATGATGTGGAATTAGTTAAAGCCAATACGCATTCGCATATGCAAAGAAAAAATGAAGGAACGCTCTCCTGTAAAATTTAGTTTGTTTTGTTTTTTTTTTTTTTTAACTTACGATAATTCCACGAAAAGTGTTCGATTTGTAGTTTGAAGCAACACTTGCACATAGGGTTGCCAACCGTACTATATATTAGGTGTAGTAAAAAGAAATCCATTATTTTTCCAATAGATGGCGTTATTTATCTGCATCTCGCGTTGTATAAGTCCGATCGTGTTCCGCTAGGGGGCATTAGAAAGATGACAGTTCCTACTAAAAAAGCTTTTTTGACACTTTTTTGATTGATTGATTCAGTTTTGTTTGAGAGCTTGTCAAAGATGGACATCAGCAAAGAGAAAATTCGCTACATTTTACAGTTTTTATTCGATAAGAGAGAAAACGCAAGCCAGGCGGCTGAAAATGTGAATAGCGTTTATGGACCTCATACTGTAACAGCCAATCATGCGCAATTTTGGTTTCGTCGATTCCGTTCCGGTAACTTCGATGTCAAGGATGCACCACGCACTGGAAGGCCAATTGTCGAAAATGTCGATAAAATCATGGAAATTATCGAGTCCGACCGTCATGTTAGCACTGTTTCGATTGCAAAAGAGCTAAAGATTGCACAAAAAACCGTTTGGAACCATTTGAATAAGGCTGGATACACAAAGAAGCTCGATGTATGGGTGCCACACGAGTTAACGCAAAAAAACCTCATAGACCGAATTTCCATCTGCGAACCGCAACAAAATCGACCCATTTCTGAAGCGGTTGGTGACTGGTGATGAAAAGTGGGTCACTTACGACAACGTCAAGCGAAAACGGTCGTGGTCGAAACACGGTGAACCGGCGGAAACGGTGGCCAAGCCAGGATTGACGGCCAGGAAGGTTTTGCTGTGTGTTTGATGGGATTGGCAGGGAATTATCTACTATGAGCTGCTCCCATACGGCAAAACTCTTAACTCGGAACTCTACTGTCAACAATTGGACCGTCTGAAGGAAGCAATCGCCCATAAGCGGCCAGCTTTGGCCAATAGGAGAGGAATTGTGTTCCATCAGGACAACGCCAGGCCACACACATCGATAGTGACTCGCCAGAAGCTCCGGGAGTTTGGTTGGGAGGTTCTTCTGCATCCACCTTATAGTCCGGACCTGGCACCAAGTGATTACCATCTGTTCCTGTCCATGGCGAACAATTTTGCTGGTGAAACATTCGCTTCAAGAGAGGCTTCTGAAATTCGACTGTCTCAATTTTTTGCTAATAGGAACGAGGGCTTCTATGAGAGAGGCATAATGAAATTACCTTTAAAATGGCAACAAGTTATCGAACAAAACGGCGCATATTTGGCCTAAATCGGGTCATTCTAACTATCTTAAATAAAGCCCTCAATTTAATGCAAAAATAATGGATTTCTTTTTACTACACCTAATAATATAGTATCCTACTGTATTTCTTATCGATATACAGTGAAAATCGGTTATAACGATGTCGAAGGGACTAGCAAAATCTATCGTTATAACCGATAATCGCTATATCCGGTAACAGAAATCAAGAATTAGAATAGCGAACCAAACTTTACTCAAAATTGTCATCGCTAAAACCGATAATCGTTATAACAGATTTTTATTGTCATTTATACTTTCTTGGAACAATAAAGTTTCCAAAAATACTTTAGTTTTAATATATACGGCAGTTTTTACCAAACATACATTATGTAGTTCATTGAACAAAATAAATACAGTCGAATCTCTCTATAACGACCTCCTCTAAAACAATTTTCTCTCTATTGCGTACCTTCTCAAGGCTTTTTCGCTACTTATTCTCTCTTGGAAGATTTGATTTTGATTTTCAGGTCCATTGAAATTCATTATAGAGAGTCTCGACAGTTTCAAGATTATAGTTAATAATAATTGTAAATAGGTGAAACAAATCATAGACCAACTATAATGTGCTGCAAAATTTAAAAAGTGTATATTTAAAAACAAAAGTAGACTAACTACTAGTAAGTTACTACTATTTCAGTGTGAGAGATAATTATACCCGACACACTCTGTGCCGAGGGTAAATTGCGTTTGTGTGGTTGTGTGTAACACCCAGAACCAGTCGAGATGTTAGACATGTCCGTCTGTCTGTCCGCCTGTCCGTCTGTCTGTCTGTCTGTATACAGTTTTCATATCGAAGGAGTTGAGCTATCTTAACAAAATTTGGTATGCGTGCTCACGGGGACATGAGTAAGAACAAGTTCGAGAATGGACCTGATCCGACCATTTTTAGGGGTACCTCCAGTACTAGGGTCTGTTACGAAAATCACAAAAACTGCTCTAAAATCGAAGTATTTCAACATATTTTGATGAAATTTGATATTTGAACATATTTAAAGGCAAGTAATACGATTTTTAAAAATTTTAAAAGTAGGCGTGGCAGAAGGGTGTTTTTCGAAAATTGTCCCCTACACCCAAAATTCAAATGGGACTTGAACGAAATTTGGCACTTATGCTTCCTTTGTGGCCATAAACATCCTCCCAAAAAATTTCCTTGGTCGGTCCATTATTAAGGGTACCTTCAGTACTAGGGTCTGCCACAAAAATCCCAAAACTGCCTCAAAATCGGAATCTTTCGAAATATTTCAATGAAACTTAGAATTTGAGCGTATATTTAAGCCTCCGATTAGAATTGCAAAAAAATGGATAAGTGGGCGTGGAAAAATGGGTGTGGAAATGGGGCGGTTTTCATAAAGAAATTGAACAAAAGTCGGTATATGGGGCCCCTAATGGCCTTAAAAACCTCTTGAATATTCTTACTTAGTGGTCCTGTTTTTTGGGCGTGGCTCAAAAATTATTTAAACATGTGTGTCTGTGTCGGGTATTTTATTGTCAGGCTCGCCTGACTATAACACCCTTACTTGTTTTTTTTCACAAGAGTACAAGAGTAAACTTCTTCTTTTTTATATATTCGGGGGAAGAAATTTGATTGGTAATGGGTATTTGACCCATGCACATAATTATCCTTACCCTATCTATATAAAAAAAGAAAAATAATTTTAGTCTCAAGAAAAGTAAATTCCCCGGGAATATTCAGAATCGGGCTGAAAATGAAAATACGTAAATTAAGCCAATGGTTTTGACATATCTAGGTGAAGCGATGTGTCCAAGAATACAAGACTGAATGGAAAATTCAAGACATAGCCCTTTTTGTAGCCCTGATGGTAACAATAGTTTACGAAAAATCTGACCTGTACCATCTGACGGTCATTTCTTGAGTAAAATTTTCTGCTGAATCCGAATATGTAACATAACATAGTCAGACAATTTTCAAGTAGAACAGTTTTCGAGATATTTTTACGTTTTTTGAGTTTTGAAAAAAAGTATGGTTGGTAAATTCCAAATATTTCCGGACATACTAAGCCGATTTGAAGTTCTTGGCTATAAAATTAAGGGTAATGAAATTTCCTATCAACTATGCCTGGAAAACTTTTTGATCCTACGATTGACTTAGAAGCTATTATTATTCTTTTACAGAAATTTGTTTCATTTTTAACAAAATTTATTTTAAAAAATCACTTGTAGTCTCAATTACACCACGATAAAATTTTTTCCATTTTGTTTCTTCTTTTGACATCAAAGAATGATGTTTAAGGAAGAAAGAAAGCCCATGTAGATTACATTCGCGTTAAAAATGTGGCATATATAAATATTTAAGTAAAAATACTCAAAACCTAATTTTACCAAAAGTACTGATTGCACAGGCAAATAAAAAATAAAGGACAGAAAGATGAAGTTCTCTAACCTACGTTTTTTTTGGGTGCTGAGTACGGATAAGAAGTCAGATTTCACCCATCACTCTCAGATTCAACCCCCAGCAGCCACCATAGGGTGAAGTTTCTAGAATATATAAAAAACGAATTACTTATCCGATCCTACGTTTTTTGGTGTGCTACATACTGAAGCTGAAGTCAATATTTACCGAGGACCCTTAATTTTCACTCTTAACCCTTCAGAAGCCTCCCCTCAAACGGTGAAATTTCTATAGGTCATATATAAGAAATTGAAAAATGTATCTTAACCTACGCTTTTTGGTGCGCTAGGAACGAATCTTAGTTCAACATTAACCCACAACCTTTATTTTCGCCTCACCCCCCACCACCTGTGGCAGAATGGCCTCTCGCCCCACCACCAAAGGGGGACATTTTTAAAGCACTTAAGAACTCCATTTCTTGAATTTCTCCCTCTGTTGATAGAGGAGGGGGTTTCCTGAGTCAAACATAGGGGTTTTGGGTTAATCTCGAACTTAGCCGTCCGCTGTCAAATACGCCCAAACACGCCCGTATTTTTTCATTGAATAATAAGAACCGCACAGTTGTAGTAGTTAACAACGGAAAATTTTTCGAATGAGAGTTAACACCCTGCAATAATATGGACTGACCCAAGTGTAGCCTTCGGTTAGTCCTTCATGTTACCAGTACTAGTCCCCTCATAATTCCACTTATAATGTGTTCAACTGCCCTTTTTAACATGGGCCTGTCCCTGGGGAGGGACTAGTCCCCAAAACGGCTGATCATAGGCCAGTTTTTTTTTGGGTCAATTGTCGTAATTTTGTCTGGTTTTAGGATAGTCAAATGAGGAAAATAAACAACAAAATTCTTATATATATTCTAAGTTGATGAAAGTGTCATTTACGGACAACCTTTAAACCAACCCGTTTCTTACCGACCGCCGGCTAGCCGAAGTGGATGGAGCGAACTGCCATAATATAACCGGTAGGATTTGGACCGGCCAAAAGCCAGTCCTTCTTAGAAAACTGATCGGCTCATTACTGCAGGGCAGTTTTTAGTCCGCCAACATTTGAAGGCTGTTCTTTTAAGTATGCCTTTAAAATTTCCGACGGCTATCGCGCGATATCCTTATTGATTGGATGTAAATCAACTTATACTTATAAGGGTTGGCCCATCCACTTGTCATAGCATATTTTTGACAAAAAGTCACGAGGCTTCGAGGATGAATGGCAATATCGATATGTTTTGAGTTCGAATGATAACTAGAATGAAATTTCTACAATGGGATCATTCCCGGTTTAGCATACGAATCCGGTTAAATCACAGTTCGTGGAAGATGGATGTCAGGCATATGCCTTAAAATGGCAATATACTTTCGCTATATCCTTTTTTAAAAATTTCCAACTTAATTTATGTAAAATTTTCTAATCGAAAGTGCCTGGCCGATGCAAGTTCAAAACGGGAACCGATTAGAGAACATCGTTCTTAAGCCTTTTTTGCTTTTGCTTAGCTCTTGCAATTGATTTTAGCTTTGATAGTTGCCCGAAATTCACCAAGGACAACCGTCCGACCAACCATTTTGCCATCCATCCATTCGTTCATTCATTCATTCATTCATTCAACTATCCCAGGGCATTTCATGGGTTAGACATAAACGGTATGCTCGCTCGTAAAACGATCAATCCATCATGTATGCAAATTCGATAAGGACGTTAAAAGGATATAGTGCGATTTGAACCTCTAATGGACAATGGCAGGCAGGAATAACGCTTTGACAAAAATACAAAAATCTATGAAAGGAAAATACGAGAGAGCTAGAATCTTTTGTTTTACGCAAGCCCAAGTCTCATGGACCACTATCAAGAGTTGCCATTCGTCCTTGCTGCCGCTGTGCCGGTATGGCGGGCTTTCTGTTTTGTTGCTGCCTCAATCGCAATCACTCATCAAAATGCAAGAATAAACACCAAGAAAACGAATTTAGCTATCCCCTTCCCTTTCTACCACCCTCCATCCCTCTTTCGCTCTCTCTCTCCCTATCTCACTCACTCACTCACTCAACGGAACGCTCTTCTGTTCTAATCGAATTTGTGGCAATAAAGGATTTTAGCTTATATTTTATTGCCTTGCTCTCTATGCATTCTGCTTGCTCCTTTTCGCTTTGGAATCACTTTGCATATTCGTAAGTTATCGTAACTTTGGCAAGAATTCATTTAAGTGCTTGAAGTGGCTCCTCCGCACAGTCTGTGTGTTTTTCCATCGACATCAAAAGCGCATAATTTATGGTTCGTTAGGTCAAGTGCTGATGGACAGACGAATATAAACGAATACCTGGCGGTACATTCTGCCCTGTAGCATTTTTAATAACGGAATCTTACTATAACACTTAACATATCCTAAAGGGTCCGAGTCCATTGGGTCTGCTTACATATTTACGTACATATTATTCATACGCATACGTATACGCACGCACACACACACACATTCGCACATATCCACCCATTCGGAAATGCATCGATTTTTCGTATATGAACCGACATAAAAGTAACTTCTGACGGCTTTTGCTGCTCTTGTTACGAATTATATTCATCTCTTTTTAATTTCGTATACCCAAATGACTTGATGAGCTGAACTTTTTTATTTTCACCTTGTTCATCTTGGAACTGAAAAGTTTTATTCGATTAGAGATGTGACGATTTTCGATAAAGCTTGGTAAATGATGTCCATTTTCTAATTAAAAAGATTAGATTTTAAGAAAATTTTAAGAAAAAAACTGATGATGTTGGGAAGATTCACTTTCTTTTTTGCATTTTATCATCGAATCAATCGATAATTTATCGATACTCAAATCAAATTCTTTTGTTCAAAAGCAGACAGATGGACGCCAATAAAACAGATGTACCAGCTGTGAGCCTAAAAGGACTGAAAGCTCCGAATAGGAAGAGATCGAGAGAGATGCGTGCAGAAAATCTGAACTTGATAAATCGAACGGTCGGGTTGGTCGGCTATTCAGCTAAATGTGAGAGCTTTTAAGAATGTAGGAAAATAATTCCCAATTGGAATTATTTCCATGTACATATATATATATATACTACTACTCTTACTGTTGTCCATTTCCCCTTGTGGAGCATAGCGTCTGAATAATTCTTCTAAACTCGAACTCAGACGTGGTTCCACGTATATCGCAAGCTCGTTTTCTGTACTGTTCTTCGCCACGTTTTTGCTGGTGCACCAGGTCTTCTGCTACCTTGTGGATTCAATGTCAAGGCTTGTCTCGCTATATAGTGTATGGCCTATCCATTGGATAGTATCCAATTTCATTTTCTCATTTTTATGTCGATATTCACTGCTTTTTGGTTTGTTTGGCTTGGCAGATCTTCATTCGATATTCGATTTGATCAATATACATATTTTGGGAATTCTGCGTGGGAACTTTTTGATGAACATTTGCATCTTGTTTTTGTTGTGTTTGGATTGCTTCCATATTTCACAACCACAATACAGAATAGATTTTAATGGCTATTGATAAGTTATCGATAATTGTAGTGATGTGTGACCATAACAAAAACCAAAAACTCTTACACATCCAATTTATCGATATTTTCTCATCACTCATTGCATCTTGTTAGTCCGAATGGCACTCAACTACGTATACCAAAAGAGCATTTATCCCCATGTGCTTTCCCATTATATGACCATCAACTGTGTGTTGTGTACTCCGAGCATAAGTTAACCGGACCGTTGTAAGTGCCAATAAAGTGCCAAACATCTACGAATAAAAAGCTTTTCTTCGACGTTCTTCACTTCGTGTTCTTTGAATTTAAAATTACCAGAGCAAGGATTTCAGCGCTGGCTTTGGACGTACTCATCTTCGCTTTCCTTCCAAGTTTTTTTTTTTCATTTTTTATTTTTTATTTTGGCTGGATCTGCTGCGCTGCTGGTCAGTTGTGTTTATCGTCTTGTTTTTTTTTTTTTTTTCTTTTTTCTTTGTGTTAATACTCTTTTGCACGTTTTCCTTTCCCCTCATGTTTATGTGCTGAAACTTTCAACCCCAAATTCTTAATAACTGCTTTTAAATTGCTCCAACCAAAGCACCTTTCTCTTTTGTTGGTGCTCCTCTTCTCGTTTCCGGCGCGCTTTGCTTGTTCGAATTCTTTTCTACATGACTTCTTAGAAGCGATGCTGACGATGGCGATGTTTTCTGGTGTTTTTGACCCTTCAAATTGTCAATTTACATTTCGTTCATTCACTCAATTCAAACGCAAAGTACGAAGAAGTTACGTTCTCACTTCGGTAATATATTCAATAGGTGAAATTACTCATGCTCTTTATGGAAACGATGCTCGAGAATCGCACGGTGGTTCGTGGGGGCATGGATAATCGAATCTGTGGATGGAAAATTTAAGAAAACTCTTAAACGTATTTCGTTACTTTATTTTTAAGTAAATCAAGGGAAAATAAGCAAATAATGTTTTGTAGCAAAAAATTATCGCCAAAGACATCTCAAAAATGATTATTTTATTTTGAATTAATTGAATTGAAATTAAATTGAAATAGGCAAGGAACTTTCTGAGGTACCTAGTTTTAATCGAATTTCCGAATGAGCTTTAGTTTTTATTAATTTTTATAAACCTTCTTCAATTAATTTCGTCCCTGCCGAAATATTAGCCAAAAAGTATGCTATAAAGTTTTTCAAATATTTTCGCTGCCCTTTATATGATAAGGACGTAAGAAATTAAATGCATGTCTAAAAATGGAAACAATTTTGAATCCATTGGCATAGAAATCGAGGTCATATAAAGTTTCGAAGGAAATTTTTGAAGCCCTTGAAAGGCCTTTTTTGCCGCTTGCATATCTTATGGCAGCTCATGTTTTTTTTTTTTTTTTTGTTTGTTGAGGTTAAAGTCCTATGTTCCAGTTTCCTCACGAAATTTAACCCAGAAAAAGGAAGAACTTTGGAAAATCGCTGCAAAAAATAGCTCTTTCCCCCTTGGAAAACATTCTATACAATCATCATTTAAGGGAAGAATAAAAATAAATGAAAATAAAAATTTTAAAATAAAAAAAATAAATAAAAACTTCTCCCGCCCAAGTGGGTCTCTTATGACCACTTGGCCATCTTTAAGAAGAGTAATACTTGTATCGGGCTCTTCCTTTGTCCGCCTTTTGAAAGCAGGTTTTTCCTCTAAGTACTCAACTCGAGTAACAACAAACAGTGAAGCACTTGCATCAAAAAATCCTCGAGGGATGATTCCGATATTTTTTCCATCTACCCACCTAACCACCAAACATTGACTACGCTGTCGATGTCGCCGCATTTCCATTCCATTTCTCATTTCTCTTTTCTCATTCCTCATTTTTCATTGCTCCTCACAAAGCGTTTTAGTACCAATAAAAAAAAATTGAAAATCAAAATGGAACTGCGTCGAAATTCTTTTATTGTTACCACATCACTTTTAATTTAAATTGCATTTTTATAAATAACAAGTTAGGGTGTTCAGGTCAGGCGAGCCTGACATTAAAATACCCGACACAGACACACGTGTTTTAATAATTTTGCAAACAAGCCCGAAAAAGCAGGACCATTGAGAAAGAATATTCTAGAGACTTTTTAGGCCATGAGGGGCCCCATATACCTACCGAATTTCGTTCAATTCCTATATTAAAACCGCTCCTGTGCCACGTCTACATTTTATGAATTCGATACGGAGCCTAAAAATACACGCTCTAAATTTCATTCAACTACTTATTTCGAACAACTACAGGAGCAGTTTTGGGATTTTTGGGACAGACCCTAGTACTGGAGGTATCCTTAAAATCCGATGGTCCGATCGAGTCCATTTATGAACTTGTTCTTACGCATGTCCCCGTGAGTAAGCATTCCAAATTTTCCACAAAAATTCCAAATTCTTAGTTTTAAATCTTGAAAAAAAAAAAACAATGTTTTTCTGTTTACCCTGAAAAGTTTTGAAATTCTTAGTTAGCAGATTTACACTTTAAGCCGACGATATGTACAACTTGTATGGTCGACTGGCTCTGGGTGTTACACACGTACGCACAAACGCAATATACCCTCGACGCAGAGTGTGTCGGGTATAAAAATATTGAAAACGAAAACGAGGAGATAAAGAAAAATCTTCTCCGCTATGTGATTTTCTTCACCCACACTTCTTCTGCGTTGCAGCATTCATTTATCTTATTTTGATTTTATTTATATTTTTATTCGTTGAAAGAGCGTATAAATTCAGAATTCGTTGAGAATTTTTATAATAACGCGGTTTGTTCAGAAAGTCTTAAGCTTCAATTGAAAGATATTTACAATTTTTTTTCTTGCCATCATCCAAATCGCTTTTAAATAAAGCGGAATATTTCTCTTTTCTTCAGTTGAAAAATTCAATAATCCTGACTAACCCTAATTATTTCAACGGTTACACTAGCTTACATCAGTTTTTTACGGTAGATTTAAATCAGGGGTGTTGCGAATATTCGCATCCGCAGCATCCGTAAGAATTTCAACATCCGCATTCGCATCCGCCTTCATCGATGCGGATTTTCATGCGGTTGCAGGTATGCCAGAGTTCTTAAAAAATAGCTGATGATAAGAGAAAGAGACAAAATGTATCATAATCCGTTTTGGTTTTCTTCGTATCAATTATGTGTTGCCCTTCATACCGTCATTTTTGTCTGCTGTCTTTGTAAATAAAAAATAAAGAAACCTTAGGAGTTGAAAGTAATGAAAATCAACAAAGTTGTTTGGAAAATATAAGACAAAGAATTTTAAATAATTTGTAATAAATATAGAAAATGCGTCGAACCCAGGGGTCTCTCACTATGCATATTATACGCTCTCGCAGTAGCCGAATCCAATTTTGGGGTCCATATAGTTCCTTCGGTTCCAGGTTTAGCCATAAACTCGAAAACGTCTTCTCGAGTGGGGTTTTAGAGCCCACTACCTTATAGCAAAATGTAGATCCGATGCAGTTATAGGGAACTTAAATTTGGATTCAGTGACCCCGAAAACATATAGTAAGCACAGCAAGACTTGGGTCTGACATTCTTTTTGTGGGGCTGTAGAATTATCTACTCATTTGTATTTTTGATAAAAGTTCCTTTCCTTAAAATAATCATATTCGCATCCGCATTCGCATCCGCGTATGTCAAAAAAACCACATCCGTGACACCCCTGATTTAAATGGAACTATTCTTATGCAATTTGGCCTTCTTAACATGGAAAAAGTTGGTATTATTTGCGCGTTGTTTCCAGAGTTGTGTAGAAAATTCTTTCGATTTTGTTCCAATAAGCGAACATTGAAATGAAAATCAGCGTGAGAAATTTTCAAAATTCCTGATTGCTTCTGCTCGAATTTGGCTTTGTGATCCATTACTAGTAAGATTCATTAACGGGACCATTATACTCGTCAAGAGTTATCCCGAATATCCGTATAATCAATAAATAGTTCTCTTTGGTTGATTTTGATTATACTTAAGCCCTTGCCAGCCATAAATATTCTGAACGACCTTCGTAGATAAGTGCACTCTATAGTAATCTTGCTATTTACCTTTTTTTCATGGAGCAAGACGTTGTTGTCAGCAACAGAAATGGGGTTGCATATGTAACGATGGGCGAATGGCATCGTATGCCGTTTTACAATTTTTTTTATAATTTTTATTTTCCTTTTTTTTTTCATAGCAATTTTCGTTCGGCTTTGTAATTCGAAGTAAAAGCTGCGAGCCCATTAAAATTATATGATTTTTAATATTTTTCCTTTTAAATTTGTTTCTTTTATTCGCTTTTTATGATTTTCCCCATTTTCTTGCAATATTCTTTTCCTCGTTAACGTACGCACAATTTTCCTTTTCGATATTTGTCCTTTTTTTTTTTTTTTTTTTGCATTTTTATTGGAAAAATTTGTTTTCTCTTAACAATGCATAAGGCATGCTGGATTTTAAGGCTTGTTACAAAAGTGGAAACACCTCGAAGGATGATGGAAGAATTTCCTTTTTTAATACGCCTTAAAATGGTTAATTTTCATCAAATTTTTTTTTTATTGCGAATTCTTAAATTTGTTGCAATCTTTTAATGTCGCTGCGAACATCAATCTTCGCATAGAGTCGTAAAGCCTTGAGAGTGGCTAAAGAGAGTATTTTGACTATAAAAAAGCGACAGTGTACTTTTTGGTTGATTCCATTTCTCAATCGTTCTCGATGATGGCCTCCAGATCACGATCTCTATGCTTTGGAGGCTGAAACGTTAAATTTAGGAAAGAAATACAACGGGAAAACTAGGATTTTAACCTAATAATTCAAAAAAGCCCTAAGTCAAAAGCAAAATTATACTTTTTTAAATCTATTTTTTTATTTGGGTTCTCGAAGGATAATTTTGTTGAACCGTCGAATGCCGACAAGCCGATTCTTTCCTTTTTAAATACATAGAAGCATTCTTATGCTCATCCATGCAGACATTCGGTTGCCCTTCAACGTCCTGCGACGAACGAATTTTTGCTAGGCTATAGTTTTTAAGAAATTTTGGCAAATTTTGTTTCTTTATTTTTATATATCAAAAAATTTTGTGTAAAAATACGAAATTCGTCCACAAAAATATTACACTGAGAAGAATTTTTACAGCAAAATCAAATAAAAATTAATTTTTATTAATAATATATAATAATATTTATTAGTTTTCAGTGTATTCCACTTTTTTTTAATACTTTCTGAATATTTTTAGAATATAATTCCGAGTATTACTTTTCATAAAAAAAATATTCATTACAATTAAATTTATTTAGTCGCTAGCATTATTTAATTGCAAGTTATAATTCTTTCCATTTTTCCTTTTTTTCTTTCTTTAAGAATCTGACAACGCAAATCCTAGAGACAGATTCTCTGGAACGATGAGGCTGAAAGAGAAGCAGCGCAAATGAAACAAAAGAAGGACCTTATCTCTCGAACTCCGAGGAAATGCGAGGGATCTAATGGATCTGGAATAAAGTTATCGGCAAAACTTAAAGCTTAGTTTTAAAATTAAAAATATGTTATAAAATGCATGTAAATTTTTGTCACTCTGTTTAATAACTGTGATGCATGAAATTTTGATTGTGATTGTCATACTAAATTTAATTATTAATGTAAGACAAAAAGACGATTTTGTATTGCAAATAAATTAAGAAAATTTAAATTAATATCTTTTAATATGAATCATTCAAGCGAAAGTCTTTTTGCGAAGTTCACCGGTAAGTATGCAATCTTTTGAGCCTCCATCACACTTTGCAATGAATAAAATTTTAATATTTCCACGGGTAAGGAAAATGGGAAAAGTGCTTCAAATAGGGGGAAAGCATGGAATTTTCCAGGAATTTTCTCCATGGGAATTTTCTTTAGGATCTGAGGAACCATTTAGAAAAAAAAAATTTTCAAAAACCCTGTAGGAAATGTCATTTTGAGACAGTTAAACCTGAAAAAGAAACTTTATTCAAAAACATATAACGGGTTTATTTTCCCGCCAAAATGAAAATTACAAAAAAACTTCAAAAAATAACAAAAAAACCAAAATTTTCAAAACCCAAAAATTCCCAGTAGTTTCCGAGATATAAGCATTTGAAATTTTGGCATCCACCTTCTGTTTTTCCTGTTCGCCTAGTGAATCAGACGAATTTTTTAGAATCGAAATCCGCATTTCTTGGGCATATGATTTTCTCGATAACTAAAGTATTTTTTGAAACTTCGGCGGTAAGTATGCAATCTTTTGAGCCTCCATCACACTTTGCAATGAATAAAATTTTAATATTTCCACGGGTAAGGAAAATGGGAAAAGTGCTTCAAATAGGGGGAAAGCGTGGAATTTTCCAGGAATTTTCTCCATGGGAATTTTCTTTAGGATCTGAGGAACCATTTAGAAAAAAAAATTTTCAAAAACCCTGTAGGAAATGTCATTTTGAGACAGTTAAACCTGAAAAAGAAACTTTATTCAAAAACATATAACGGCTTTATTTTCCCGCCAAAATGAAAATTACCGCCGAAGTTTCAAAAAAGACTTTAGTTATCGAGAAAATCATATGCCCAAGAAATGCGGATTTCGATTCTAAAAAATTCGTCTGATTCACTAGGCGAACAGGAAAAACAGAAGGTGGATGCCAAAATTTCAATTGCTTATATCTCGGAAACTACTGGGAATTTTCGGGTTTTGAAAATTTTGGTTTTTTTGTTATTTTTTGAAGTTTTTTTGTAATTTTCATTTTGGCGGGAAAATAAAGCCGTTATATGTTTTTGAATAAAGTTTCTTTTTCAGGTTTAACTGTCTCAAAATGACATTTCCTACAGGGTTTTTGAAATTTTTTTTTTCTAAATGGTTCCTCAGATCCTAAAGAAAATTCCCATGGAGAAAATTCCTGGAAAATTCCACGCTTTCCCCCTATTTGAAGCACTTTTCCCATTTTCCTTACCCGTGGAAATATTAAAATTTTATTCATTGCAAAGTGTGATGGAGGCTCAAAAGATTGCATACTTACCGCCGAAGTTTCAAAAAAGACTTTAGTTATCGAGAAAATCATATGCCCAAGAAATGCGGATTTCGATTCTAAAAAATTCGTCTGATTCACTAGGCGAACAGGAAAAACAGAA
Organism: Chlorops oryzae; assembly: GCA_020466095.1. Lineage (NCBI taxonomy): Eukaryota > Metazoa > Arthropoda > Insecta > Diptera > Chloropidae > Chlorops > Chlorops oryzae. The sequence continues at coordinate 157,165,415 of CM035806.1, read as the reverse complement.
GGTGGATGCCAAAATTTCAAATGCTTATATCTCGGAAACTACTGGGAATTTTCGGGTTTTGAAAATTTTGGTTTTTTTTGTTATTTTTTGAAGTTTTTTTGTAATTTTCATTTTGGCGGGAAAATAAAGCCGTTATATGTTTTTGAATAAAGTTTCTTTTTCAGGTTTAACTGTCTCAAAATGACATTTCCTACAGGGTTTTTGAAAATTTTTTTTTCTAAATGGTTCCTCAGATCCTAAAGAAAATTCCCATGGAGAAAATTCCTGGAAAATTCCACGCTTTCCCCCTATTTGAAGCACTTTTCCCATTTTCCTTACCCGTGGAAATATTAAAATTTTATTCATTGCAAAGTGTGATGGAGGCTCAAAAGATTGCATACTTACCGCCGAAGTTTCAAAAAAGACTTTAGTTATCGAGAAAATCATATGCCCAAGAAATGCGGATTTCGATTCTAAAAAATTCGTCTGATTCACTAGGCGAACAGGAAAAACAGAAGGTGGATGCCAAAATTTCAAATGCTTATATCTCGGAAACTACTGGAATTTTGGGTTTTGAAAATTTTGGTTTTTTTTGTTATTTTTTGAAGTTTTTTTGTAATTTTCATTTTGGCGGGAAAATAAAGCCGTTATATGTTTTTGAATAAAGTTTCTTTTTCGGGTTTAACTGTCTCAAAATGACATTTCCTACAGGGTTTTTGAAATTTTTTTTTTCTAAATGGTTCCTCAGATCCTAAAGAAAATTCCCATGGAGAAAATTCCTGGAAAATTCCACGCTTTCCCCCTATTTGAAGCACTTTCCCCATTTTCCTTACCCGTGGAAATATTAAAATTTTTATTCATTGCAAAGTGTGATGGAGGCTCAAAAGATTGCATACTTACCGCCGAAGTTTCAAAAAAGACTTTAGTTATCGAGAAAATCATATGCCCAAGAAATGCGGATTTCGATTCTAAAAAATTCGTCTGATTCACTAGGCGAACAGGAAAAACAGAAGGTGGATGCCAAAATTTCAATTGCTTATATCTCGGAAACTACTGGGAATTTTTTTTTTTTTTTTTTTTTTTTTTTTTTTTTTTTTTTTTTTTTTTTTTTTTTTTTTTTTTTTTTTTTTTTTTTTTTTTTTTCCTTACCCGTGGAAATATTAAAATTTTATTCATTGCAAAGTGTGATGGAGACTCAAAAGATTGCATACTTACCGCCGAAGTTTCAAAAAAGACTTTAGTTATCGAGAAAATCATATGCCCAAGAAATGCGGATTTCGATTCTAAAAAATTCGTCTGATTCACTAGGCGAACAGGAAAAACAGAAGGTGGATGCCAAAATTTCAAATGCTTATATCTCGGAAACTACTGGGAATTTTTGGGTTTTGAAAATTTTGGTTTTTTTGTTATTTTTTGAAGTTTTTTTGTAATTTTCATTTTGGCGGGAAAATAAAGCCGTTATATGTTTTTGAATAAAGTTTCTTTTTCGGGTTTAACTGTCTCAAAATGACATTTCCTACAGGGTTTTTGAAAATTTTTTTTTTCTAAATGGTTCCTCAGATCCTAAAGAAAATTCCCATGGAGAAAATTCCTGGAAAATTCCACGCTTTCCCCCTATTTGAAGCACTTTTCCCATTTTCCTTACACGTGGAAATATTAAAATTTTATTCATTGCAAAGTGTGATGGAGGCTCAAAAGATTGCATACTTACCGCCGAAGTTTCAAAAAAGACTTTAGTTATCGAGAAAATCATATGCCCAAGAAATGCGGATTTCGATTCTAAAAAATTCGTCTGATTCACTAGGCGAACAGGAAAAACAGAAGGTGGGTGCCAAAATTTCAAATGCTTATATCTCGGAAACTACTGGGAATTTTCGGATTTTGAAAATTTTGGTTTTTTTGTTATTTTTTGAAGTTTTTTTGTAATTTTCATTTTGGCGGGAAAATTAAGCCGTTATATGTTTTTGAATAAAGTTTCTTTTTCAGGTTTAACTGTCTCAAAATGACATTTCCTTCAGGGTTTTTGAATATTTTTTTTTCTAAATAGTTCCTCATATCCTAAAGAAAATTCCCATGGAGAAAATTCCTGGAAAATTCCACGCTTTCCCCCTATTTGAAGCACTTGTCCCATTTTCCTTACCCGATAAAATATTAAAATTTTATTCATTGCAAAGTGTGATGGAGGCTCAAAAGATTGCATACTTACCGGTGAACTTCGCAAAAAGACTTTCGCTTGAATGATTCATATTAAAAGATATTAATTTAAATTTTCTTAATTTATTTGCAATACAAAATCGTCTTTTTGTCTTACATTAATAATTAAATTTAATATGACAATCACAATCAAAATTTCATGCAACACAGTTATTAAACAGAGTGACAAAAATTTACATGCATTTTATGACATATTTTTAATTTTAAAACTTAGCTTTAAGTTTTGCCGATAACTTTATTCCAGATCCATTAGATTCCTCGCATTTCCTCGGAGTTCGAGAGATAAGGTCCTCCTTTTGTTTCATTTGCGCTGCTTCTCTTTCAGCCTCATCGTTCCAGAGAATCTGTCTCTAGGATTTGCGATGTCAGATTCTTAAAGAAAGAAAAAAAGGAAAAATGGAAAGAATTATAACTTGCAATTAAATAATGCTAGCGACTAAATAAATTTAATTGTAATGAATATTTTTTTTATGAAAAGCAATACTCGGAATTATATTCTTAAAATATTCAGAAAGTATTAAAAAAAGTTGAATACACTGAAAAAAATTAATTTTTATTTACTTTTGCTGCAAAAATTTTTTCACTGTGGTATTTTTTGGGATTTTGAATTTTGTTTAGCTTTCGTGTTCTATTAGCTATCGGTCACCGTTCATCTTTCTATCTAAATTAGTTTTTGAAATAATAAGATTTTAAAAATTCTTACGAAAATTGATTTTTCAAAAATATTTCAAGGACACTGTGCATAAGAAACCCGAAATTTGGTTTCTGCAGTCTTTTTTGATATGTAAATTGGATTCGTGTGCAGTAATTTCAGTAATAAATGCATGTTGTTGTTGCCAAGATACATACTATACATACAAGATTTTTCGAAATATGTTTTTGGTAAAGTATTATTACATAAGTTTTAACCAATTTATTTATCGCAATCTAAGACTATTTTCTTCTAATAAACATATTTCTTGAGTCCAAAATAATTTAAAAAAAAATCATGCATTTGAGGGTTAATTTTGTGAAGTAAAATGATTTCGTGCTACCGTTTGAAATGCAACCCTATGACTTCGATCACATACAAAGAGCGTATGCCTTGATGTAGAAAAAGTGAGCTGACGTTCTTAGTTTGCCTAAGGGGCAATCAATCTTCATCGCCCAGATACCCCCCCCCCCCCCCATACATATATAATTTAAAAGAAAAGGATATATGAAGCCGGACACTCATAAAAGAATGATAATTTTATTAGGTAGATCGCAACATGTTGAAAGCAACATGTTGAGTGTACTCAAAAGTTATTCAGCATTTGTTTGCTTAAAGCTTTTATGCAATTCTTATTATTTATTTATTAATTTTTTTTTTTTCATTTTTCAAAGAGTTCTTTTTCTTCACCTTCTGTTCCTTCTGTTCCCACCACGATTTCTCTTAGCTTTGAACTAAAATAGCAAGTTGTCACTTGTTCTCCCGTATTGCGTCACATGATGTGTGCATCTTTATTAGTAATAACGCTGTCATGCATACTTATTGCTGCATACAGATGTGGCCACCATTCCACCACTCCATCCATCCAATCGCCTTTGCCAGCCGAAGTCGTGCAAGTCTTTATTACGATTTCTATGATTCCTTTGCTTTGTCGCACAAATGTCTGACGACACATTGCGAGTCAATAAACAATTCATTTATTATCCTTGCAAGCCGGATTAGCAGCCGCACCAGAATTCAAGCATTCGTCCATATAACAGTGCATGGAGTGCGTGTGTGCTGCGAATGTGTGTGTCTCTTGCTTGATGTATGAGTTTATGATACTTGATTTAACAGCGGCTGCAAATCATCGCAGGATAATAACCGCTCACACTTGCTCGGATTTTCAAGGAAAATTTATGCCCAATTGTAGTGCCTTAAAAGGCCAGACGCACATAGATACATATACATACGTACGCACCCCAATGTTTAAATGAAATTTGAATATTTTAGCACGCAGCCAGTCAGGTTGAATCAAGTCGCCATATCCTGTTTGGTGCGTCTTGTCTTGTCGCATCGCGTCTTATCGCATCGCATCGCATCGCATCGAATGGCTAGCGAAACGACGTGTAGGCATGTGTGATAAATGATATCGAATTAGTTATTACAACAGAAAGTTCATTTATATGTAAGTATGTATATAAATATCCAGACGTCTATGGGATATTTGACTTTTTATGCTGCATTTACTCTTCCCCCTGTGGAGTTTCTTGATTATTTATGCATACGGCTTTTTGGTTCCCATATTTGGTTAATTTGACTCCATGCGCGTCATTTGCGTTTTAACACATTAACAAATCCTGATCCTTGAGATGACTCAAGTAAGTCTCATATCCGAGACTGTTGGGTCTTTTAAAATGCTCTCTGGCCAATTTTAAATTGATATCTGCTGCAAATATTGCTTGATCATGCATGAAATTGTGCTGAATATTTTGACAAGAAAAATGGTGTCCTTCTTTTTAGCTTCCTTTTGAGATTTTTATGTTTCTCTTCGCAAGGAGATTCATTCTTTGAGCTGTATTCCTTAAAAGGTGATGGCTTTTTGTGTCATGATTTAACATTTTGAGCACTCCAATTAAATTAAACATCGCGTGGGAAAAGGAAAGCGTTGTCTGTTTCCGGCCCTGAGGACATCATTTCAACTGATTCCTCATATATAATAAGACCTGTCAAGGTATTGAATAAAAAGGCGATGCATAGTGGGATCGCTCAATAAATTTGAGTACAAAAACTTTAAGGATTTTTCGTAAGCCAATCCATTCAGTCGGGTCCATTCTCGAACTTGTTCTTACTCATGTCCCGGTATACCAAATTTCGTCAAGATATCTCAACTCCTTCGATAAAAAAAACTGTATACAGACAGGCGGACAGACGGACGGACATGTCTAAATCGAATCTCCTGGTGACGCTGATCATTTCTATATATATTTGGTATGGTCTGTCTTGACTGGTTATGGGTGTTACACGCTTGGCACAGAAAGTGTCGGGTATAAAAAAACTTCGTAAATTCTAGACATAAAGCATACATATATGTTGGTATGTACATCTCAATGGCATTGGGAAAGGTTTTGGCTTAAATTTTTGTTCTGCGTATATTTAACCATTGATTCTATCAATATAATTTCTTTCTTAAACTTATAAGCAAAGACTATATATATATATATATATATAAATCTGTTTTAAATCGAAGAGCATAAATATACTTAATTGCTGAAAATGTTTTACATATTCTTTGTAAAATAATTTTGCGATTTGACCCAGATTTGGGCAAATGAATGCTTTATTCTTCTTAATAAACCATTGCCCAACAAAAGTTCATCATTACATTTTTGAATTTCCATGGCCGAAAATTAGGGGTTTTCACTCAAAATCCCACTGTGCCGCAAAACTCTTGTCTTTTGAAAATCCTTAATATGTGCCTTCATATGTCTTGAAAGACCCAACGTTGGGATAGCAACCCAAGTCTCTTTTCCTCATTTTGAAATAATTTGCAATCTCAGTTCTGTGAAATTCTTCTAAGCTGTTTTGCAGCTCCAGCTCCAAGTTATTCAACTTTCCCCTTCCAATTGAATGCAATCAGAAATTGTGAATTTTCCTCGGACCTCGTACTTTAATTTCGCTCTTATCTGTCGGGCTTATCGACTGATGACCCGATCCATTCATATTCGAAATCATGTTGAGGAAACCCATATCGACGACTGTGACGAAACTCCCCCAACTCCGCCAACAAGGGCATTGTACAATTCAAATAAATACGATATTAATTACAGGCGGCGACACGACGCGACGTCGTGCGTTCAACGGTTCGTGTCGTCCGCGTCGTCGTCGATACAAACAAAGGAGAAGGCCATGAATGCCTGAACGATTGACTGACTTACTTCCTACTTTCCACTTCCAACGGACGGACGGATCGGGGCAGAAGGGGTCGTGAGATATCACAACGTTTGTGTGTTACCTTGTTATTCACGTTCCATGAGAGAAAAGCTTGTTTGAACGACCAATCAATTTTTGAGAAAGAAAAAAAATTGATTCTTTTCAGAAAAATATTTTGTCAAAAAGCAAGCATGGGCAAAAACCAACATAAAAAAAAAACAAGTAAGGGTGTTATAGTCAGGCGAGCCTGACAATAAAATACCCCATACGGACACACATGCTCAAATATTTTTTAATATCAAGAGGTGTTTAAGCCCATAAGGGGCCGCATATATCGACTTTTGTTAAATTTCTTTATGAAACCCGCCCGTTTTCCACGCCCACTTTTCCAATTTTTTTGCAATCTAATCGGAGGCTTAAATATACGCTCAAATCCTAAGTTTCATTGAAATATTTCGAAAAACTCCGACTTTGGTGCAGTTTTGAGATTTTTGTGACAGACCCTAGTACAGGAGGCACCCTTATTAAAGGACCAACCAAGGAAATTTTTTTTGAGGATGTTTATGGCTACAAAGGAAGCATAAGTGCCAATTCTCGTTCAAGTCCCATTTGAATTTCGGGTGTAGGAGACAGTTTTCGAAATCCGCCCTTCTGCCACGCCTACTTTTTCAATTTTTGGAAATAATATTACTGGCCTTTAAATATGATCAAATATCAAATTTCGTCAAAATATCTTGAAAAACTTTGAATTATGAGCAGTTTTTGTGTTTTTCGTAACAGACCCTAGTACTGGAGGTACCCCCAAAAATGGTCCGATCGGGTCCATTCTCGAACTTGTTCTTACTCATGTCCCTGTGAGCACGCATACCAAATTTTGTCGAGATAGCTCAACTCCTTAGATAAGAAAACTTAATACAGACAGACAGACAAACGGACAGACGGACAGACAGACGGACATATCTAAATCGAATCTCCTAGTGACGCTGATCATTTCTATATATATTTTGTATAGGCTATCTCGGGTGGTTCTGGGTGTTACACACAACCACACAAACGCAATATACCGCCGATACAGAGTGTGTCGGGTATAAAAAGGCAAAATCGAAGCGGAGCGCGTGGGTGTCATGGGGAGCAAAATTGAAACCAAAAACAAGAAAAAAAAAATATCGACGACGTTGCGCGCAATTAAAGCGCGAAAAAGCCTGAACAAAAGGAGTCGCCTGGACACCGACACTCAAACACAGAAAAAAATCCGAAAAAAGAAAAGAATTGGAAAAGGAATGAGCGCAAAGAGGAGCGGAAAAAGAATGCCCAAAGGCATTCCAACAGCGACAAAATTTCTGAACGTCCGAGCGTGCAAAAAAAAAAAAAAAAAAAATATACAAAAGAATTCTTCTTTTTCTCCGCCGTTCGTTCAGAAGGACAACAAAGGATGCGTGCCGTCTAAAGGTACTAAAGTGAATAGCTGAGAGACTGGATTACTTACGAATGCTCTAACAGCTACCAATCGCGGTTGTCCAGAACAGATTTTTAAACAGTGGATTCGATTGGACGCAATCGGAGTGGCGGGGAGAGGCGAGGAGGGAAGCAGAGTGAATTGGACTGAGTCGGAATGCAAATTTCTGCTGTCGCGCTTGTTGTTATCCTTTGGTTCATTGATTGTTTGTCTAATGGAAGTCATGCGTGAGGTTTTTCGCTGAATTGCTTTTCAATATCGTGCGCATCCGATAACTACCAATAGATACTAAAAGATATGGTCGGTCCGGGCCGGCCCGGTTCGATTCGATTCGATCCGGTCGAGTCCAGTCTATCCTCTTGAAATTCGTTTTTTGTTTTCTTCTCACTTTTCGTAAGTCGAACGGTTTGGAAATGAGATTTCTCGACAATATCGTTATTAATATACAACCATATACAGTGCAAATCGGTTATAACGATGTCGAAGGGACCAACAAAAATCCATCATTATAACCGATAATCGCTATATCCGGTAACAGAAATTAAAAAGAATTAGAATAGCGAGCCAAACTTTACCCAAAATTTTCATCGCTATAACCGATAATCGTTATAAGCGGTATCGTTATAACCGATTTTTACTGTATTTATATTTTATCAAGCAGGCTTTGAAATATGGGAAAAAATTGTATAAATAAGTTCATGTTAGCATTACGCGGCAAGACCCTTGTACGAGGTATGGGATCAACTTTCTAACAGCCACCAGTGCTTTACTAGAAACATAAGAACTAGTAGCAATGGGGGGTAGAGCTGCCTATGAACTATATATGTATGTACTTGCCAAAAACAATCGGCCAGTTGCAATTCTCGGGTCCAAATACCAGCAATTGCCTGGGAAAGAGAAGTGGTTTTAAATTATATCCGAATTACCCAATTGGATGTTACAGTTCTAGAAATGCGGTAGTTCTGTACTACAACAGGTGATTTTCCGTCATCACTCAATGTTTTTCTTCTACAAAGGAATCCGTTTACAGGAGCATAGGGAAACAGTACTACTGGGGAAAGCGGAACTAGTAAAACGGTACAGTTAAACTACTCGCATTGCCTGGAGGGAAGCGAGTTCCTCCGAGAGAGGGGGGGAGAGAGAGAGAGGAGGTAGAGAGAGAGAGAGGAGAGAGAGAGAGAGGAGGTAGAGAGAGAGAGAGAGAGAGAGAGGAGAGAGAAGAGAGAGAGAGAGAGAGAAGAGAGAGAGAAGAGAGAGAGAAGAGAAGAAGAGAGAGAGAGAGAGAAGAGAAGAGAGAGAGAGAGAGAGAGAGAGAGGAGAGAGAGAGAGAGAGAGAGAGAGAGAAGAGAGAGAAGAGAGAGAGAAGAGAGAAGAGAAGAGAAGAGAGAAGAGAAGAGAAGAGAAGAGAGAAGAGAGAGAGAAGAGAGAGAGAAGAGAAGAGAAGAGAAAGAGAAAGAGAAAGAGAAGAGAAAGAGAAGAGAAGAGAGAGAAGAGAAAGAGAAGAGAAAGAGAAGAGAAGAGAAAGAGAAAGAGAAAGAGAGCAAGAGAGAGCAAGAGAGAAAGAGAGCAAGAGAGAGCAAGAGAGAGAAAGAGAGAAGAGAGAGAAGGAGAGAGAAAGAGAGAGAAAGAGAGAGAGAGAGCGAGAATTAAATTGAGAGTGATATACAAATTGTAATGTACAATCACAAATACATATCTAGAACTCTTTGTTCAGTGATCCATTTTCTCTAAGAAAAAAAAAGACTGTTAAAAATTTCTCATCAATATCGTTACGTTTAAACATCCAAATATGCTCCGTTCTGGACTAGTTTCCAGCCACTTCAGTGGTTCATAATCCGACAAATTACCTGAACAAAAAGCCTATCCCTAAGATATTCCTTTCTCCTTGAGCCTCTGCAGTGTTCATCGAAACTTTAAAAATGCTCCGAACTAGGCACTAGTTACTGTCGAACTAGTTTTTGACTAGCCCATGCGTTTCTCGGAAATAAAGCCGAACATCTTTTCCCACTTCGAAATTGTTTGAGCGAACATAAAAAAAAAAGGCGAAGCGATTTTTCAATTGCCTAGTTCTGCTCAGCTCACGCTGATTTATGTACATACATATGTATGTATGTATGTACCTTAGCTGCACTCCATTCGAAGAGCTCGAATTGAATTTCTGAAGTTTTGAATCCGTGCATCAGTTTGATTTCGATACCACTTACCGTTGCACTCCTCTCCTCGCAGTGGCTAAACGGCTCAGCGGCAACGTTTACATTTGTTGGTCATTAAAAGGACACGTGCAATTGAAGCACGTGACTTCCTGTACGTGGCCAACTAAAAATGGAATCGCCCGCACCCGCACCCGCACCCGATCCAGCACCAGCACCAGCACCACCACCCGCACTGGCAATTCAATTCCACAATTCTTCGGACTAAGGAGGCATTTTGTCCCACTGTGGACACAGCGCTCTTTTACCTTTAATACACTCGACAGTGTCTCTCGTTGATTCTCGTTGAGAGCTTCCTTTGACCGAATTCTTTTTGAACTTGAAGTACACAAAGGAAAGTGTCCTGTGGCCGCAAACAAATAAGTAAAGTACCCAAAGTACACGAAGCCATTGCCATTGCCATTGCCTTTGATTCCCCTTTCTTCGGTCTCTCCCACTCAAGCGTCTACCGATGACCGAAGTGAGCTAAGTGCACACAATATAACGGCATGACGTCCTTCGATCGTTCGCCCGACGTCTCCTCCCCGCCATCCAGCGACACCCATGAATAGGCTTTGTATCCGAAAAATGCACGAATTACATGTGCCATTTGTTATTGTGCTTGTTATTCCTTCGTTTTCATTGCTATTTTGTCTGTTGTTGTTGTCGCTGCTGCTGCTGCTACTAAATACAACAATGTAAATAGTAATTTCGGAGTTTTGATTTTTGTTTTCTTCATTTTTTTTTTCTTCTTCTTTTCTGTTAATTTTTAAGCAAACAATGAAACTTGACGACGTGCGTCCTCTTCAATCAATGGAACACTTTTATTCATTGGCAATTGCAGTTGACTCTTTTCTCTCCCCGCCCACGTTCTTGTACACTGTGGGTTTTCGTTTCCTGAGAACCGTGTGAAGCATGTTAATTTGTTATTAATTGTTATAGTCACTTTTGTTGTTGTTATTACTAATGGGTTTTGTTGTTATTGTTTTTTTTTTTTTTTACTTTGGTTACCGGAAATTGACAGCATTGCTTCGACGTTTCCGGATGTATGGCCGTTTTCTAAGCACACTGCTCGGATGGCGCCTCAAAAAGATTGGAGAAAATGTCAGTGGATAATTCAAACGCAGCCATGTCAATGGGGAAAAGGGAAAATTTGGGGGCGAGCCTTAATGTAGCTGAGGGGCATCAGAAGATCAAAGGTGAAACAGCAACCAAATAGTCTCGGAAGAAATGTTCAAAATCGAAGCCAAACAGGAGAAAGAAACTCGAAATTCGTCTTGTCCATTGTGGGAGATTTCAAATTTCGATACGGTTTCAATGGTTAGAAATTAGCAGACGAGCCAAAAAGAAGAATCTAATTTATTTTTAATAACAAATTCTCAACCCGCTGCTGTTACTTTAGGAAACACATCTGTTCATAGGCTGGTCGGAATGTTTGAAGAATTCGTGGTTCCTAGACGGGAGGATTATATGAACATTAGAGCGGATCAAATTTTAAGTACGTATTCCTATAGCAGAATAGTATTCTGCGAACAATTTTGAACAATAATGCCCAAGAAAGCATAGGACAAAAGTGAATTTTGTTTCGCAGGATTTGCAAAAATAGGTTTTTATATCGTTTTAAGTAAATTATTGTCGTCTTTATCCATTAAAACCACTCAAAAGGTAGAAAAAACGATCACCCCTATATCTCTTAAAAGTAGAACAACTGAAAACATGCAATATTTTATTGAAGAACCCTTCTAAAATGCATTATTTCTGTTTGTTTTGCAAGCAAAAATTTTGTTATTGCATGTGCCTAAAAATATGCTAAGATTATCTTAGTAAGATATAAAACAAAATTGATTGAATTTAAATTTAAAATTTCCCATACTATTTGTAGCATATTTATAGGCATATTTCAGGTCGACCTTTTTTCGAAAATCCGGCGACAGAAACTTCATTTTTGACCTATAGTTGATTGGGCATTCTTGCTTAGAAAAAATCCTAGAATCATGCCTTGCTATAGGCTTTGGCACTTTTTTTTTTGTCGAACAATTTGATCCGCTCTAATGTACATACATATGTATGTGACAGTCGCTATTCAGTCTAAGATTTCTGCAGTCTTTCTACAATTTTATACGAAGGTCAAAATACCATAAGACTACGACATCTAAGCTGTGTATGCGTAACTGTTGACAAAAATTCATTATATACATACATATGTAAACATATCGCACCATTGCTACTAAACTGGCACAACTCAAAATTTCGGATTTCTCGAAGAATCTTTCAATCTCTTTTGAAACATGTAAAAAAATAATTAATTTTCTTTTTTTTTTAATCATTCTTAATCGGCTGCTGCATCAGTCAATATAAACGTTAGTTTTCTAGGTGTTGGGTTTCTCGCGGAAAAATGTAGCCGAAAATAAAAAACTGATTAAAGATTTTTTCAATTGTGCCGGTTAAGGAGCAAGGATGCGATATATATTAGGTGTAGTAAAAAGAAATCCATTATTTTTGCATTAAATTGAGGGCTTTATTTAAGATAGTTAGAATGACCCGATTTAGGTCAAATATGCGCCGTTTTGTTCGATAACTTGTTGCCATTTTAAAGGTAATTTCATTATGCCTCTCTCATAGAAGCCCTCGTTCCTATTAGCAAAAAATTGAGACAGTCGAACTTCAGATGCCTCTCTTGAAGCGAATGTTTCACCAGCAAAATTGTTCGCCATGGACAGGAACAGATGGTAATCACTTGGTGCCAGGTCCGGACTATAAGGTGGATGCAGAAGAACCTCCCAACCAAACTCCCGGAGCTTCTGGCGAGTCACTATCCATGTGTGTGGCCTGGCGTTGTCCTGATGGAACACAATTCCTCTCCTATTGGCCAAAGCTGGCCGCTTATGGGCTTCCTTCAGACGGTCCAATTGTTGACAGTAGAGTTCCGAGTTAAGAGTTTTGCCGTATGGGAGCAGCTCATAGTAGATAATTCCCTGCCAATCCCACCAAACACACAGCAAAACCTTCCTGGCCGTCAATCCTGGCTTGGCCATCGTTTCCGCCGGTTCACCGTGTTTCGACCACGACCGTTTTCGCTTGACGTTGTCGTAAGTGACCCACTTTTCATCACCAGTCACCAACCGCTTCAGAAATGGGTCGATTTTGTTGCGGTTCAGCAACGATTCGCAGATGGAAATTCGGTCTGTGAGGTTTTTTTTGCGTTAACTCGTGTGGCACCCATACATCGAGCTTCTTTGTGTATCCAGCCTTAATCAAATGGTTCCAAACGGTTTTTTGTGCAATCTTTAGCTCTTTTGCAATCGAAACAGTGCTAACATGACGGTCGGACTCGATAATTTCCATGATTTTATCGACATTTTCGACAATTGGCCTTCCAGTGCGTGGTGCATCCTTGACATCGAAGTTACCGGAACTGAATCGACGAAACCAAAATTGCGCATGATTGGCTGTTACAGTATCAGGTCCATAAACGCTATTCACATTTTCAGCCGCCTGGCTTGCGTTTTCTCACTTATCGAAGAAAAACTGTAAAATGTAGCGAATTTTCTCTTTGCTGATGTCCATCTTTGACAAGCTCTCATACAAAACTGAATCAATCAATCAAAAAAGTGTCAAAAAAGCTTTTTTAGTAGGAACTGTCATCTTTCTAATGCCCCCTAGCGGAACACGATCGGACTTATACAACGCGAGATGCAGATAAATAACGCCATCTATTGGAAAAATAATGGATTTCTTTTTACTACACCTAATATGTAAGTATCTTTAAAACTTCGTTATGGATTGCTTTTAAGATACCCCTTCTCTCTGTCACTCTCTCTCTCTCTGTCTGTTTATCTGTATTTTTGGTCTCCTCTTTCTCCTCGTGTCATCATCTATCGCTGTCTGTTTTCGTTACTCTTTTTTTCTCTTGTCTGTTTGTCTTTCTCTCTATTTTGCTTTCATTTTCTCCCTTTTGACCTCTGTATATCTTGACTCATTTACGCACATTTCTTTTATTCTCTGCTTTCTTTCTCTTCTTGTTTTGTTTCTCTTCTTTTTCTCTCTTTCTCTCTCTCTCTTTCTCTTCTCCTCTTCATCTCAATATCCGTTTTTCTTCCATTCACTCTCCCTCTATCGCTCCCTTTCTCTCCCCCTCTCTCTCTCCATCCCTCTCCCTCTCTCCATCCATCTCCCCCTCTCCATCCCTCTCCCTCTCTCCATCCCTCTCCCTCTCTCCATCCCTCTCCCTCTCTCCATCCCTCTCCCTCTCTCCATCCCTCTCTCTCCCTCTCTCCATCCCTAACTCTCTCCCTCTCTCTCCCTATCTCTCTCCCCCTTTCTCTCTCTCACCCTATCTCTCGCCCTATCTCTCGCCCTTTCTCTCTCTCCCTCTCTCTCTCTCTCTCTCTCTCTCTCGCCCTCTCTCGCTTCCCCATTTCACCCTCTCTCTCCTCAATGTGGCAATGCTTAACAGAGATTTTGAGTTCTGTGTCAATAATTATAATTAGAGTTGTTGCATTGTTGTTGTTGTTATTGTTATTTTTGTACATACATATGTATTTATACGCACTTAACTAAGAAATTTCTCGAAAAGTGAATGAGTATCTCAATTAAAACGAGCTCAGGTGTAAATTTTATTGAAAATGCTTAATTGAAGCCACAGCCGAACAGGCAGCTGAAACCGTCGCCTCCATTGACTGCGGCAACAATACGAGGGCAACAACAACATGACCGGAAGTCGTTCAAAAACCGATGCGGGAGCAGTAGAAACATCATTGCCAATGACAGCCAGAATTATTGCTGGAGCATCGGTGTCCCTGGCAATAATACAAAAACGAAATTACGAAACGTTAAGCAGCAGAAGTAATGTACTTTTGTTGTTGTTGTTGCTGCTTCTGCTTCAACTATTTGTTGTGATTGTTCGTTTTGCCTCTTTTTCGTAGTTGTGGTTATTCTTGCTATTGTGCGCCATTATCCTTGCAGCGAATCCTTTTCAAACGAAAAGCTAAAAAGAATTCGCCGTGACTTTAGTAGAAAAAAAAAACAAAATTTACAGTAGTATGCAAGAAAAATTAATCATAGCAATTTTTCCGAATCGCACCGGTTATCCGATATACTTTTGATGGATACTCTGGCTTTTGGCGTATTCGCTTAGTGAAGTTTGAAGTTTTTTTTGTCAAATCAATCAATGATATCAACAATAAAATGTTCCACATATGGAACATTGGGCATCAACGAGTTAAAAGAATGGAAATAGAGTTTCAATAACCGGTTACTCATGCGTAAGTAACAATTTGCTTGTAATTAAGAGAGGCTAACGAAAGTAACTGGAAAATGTTGTTTTAAAACCGTATCTAAAAAGAGTTGGCTGCTCCTTGTTCCCTCTTCTTTAAAATAGATCACAACTGTAGTAGTGTATAAAAACTACAACTACCAATACAATAACAATTTCACACATGTTGCACACTCAAGCATGCTTGCACGCCTCATAAATATCCGTACCGCAATTAGTCCGAAGACAAGGATTTATTTATTTATCTAACCTGAAACTGACATTGTCATGATGATTGCACAGAATTTATTATATTGCATAAGCACAAACGCGCTTCCTTTTTCATATCCTTTTCACTCACACTAGCGCTCTTTCTTTCGCCCCTCTCTCTCTCTCTCTCTCTCGTTCCCTCTCTCTTGCTCATTCGTTGTCTCATTTATTTACTGAATCAGTTAGTCGGGCAGACAGCCATTCAGTCAGCCAGGGAGCCAGTCAGTCACATATGTTCATGTGGGACGAACGACCTCTCTTAATCAGAAGGCTTTTTTTGTTTTATCCTGCTGCGTTACTGGTTGCTAAGCTGCTTGTTCGTCCTGATTAAGGATATTTCAGTTGGTTGGCTCTTTCGGTTTCGGGTTATGGGTTTTGGGTATGCTTTTTGTTTAAAGTGTTCGAGTTAATAACGTAAATTACGCAATTAGCGTAATTGGAAAAAAGGCACAACACAAACGCACACAGAGAAAGCCACACACACACACGCACACACAGCAAGAGTGCAGAAGGTACTCAAACATGCATAGATGAAAGCTAACTTGGAAGTGAGTAGTTCTGTAGTTTCATCATCAGAAACCATTGCACCTCGGGGCGTTTGCTGTCTTCTGTTTTGTTTGATGAAAATCAGAGTCTCTGATTTTCGGCGTGGCAATCTGAGAACGTCCTTTTATAAATAACGTGACTTTCAAAATTGTCAAAATGTGAGCGCTCAGTCAGTTCGCAAAGTTAAAGGAGCGTCAAAAGATTTGTCAAATCATTTATGAAATGACATTGCTCAGTAATGACAAGGATATCGTTAATATGTTCAAGAGGAGTGTGAGAGGGTTAACTCGAGGCAAGGGAAATTTCAAATATTGCCACATATTTTTGGGCTTAAGAAAAATGATTTAATACAAATTGTCGAGTCATTTTTCCATTCCCTCCATATCTTAAGAATCGCGACCTTTTGAAAGATCTGCTTGAAAAAAATATAATTGTGTGTACTTATATCGTACCTACTTAAGGGAAAGTCTGAGGCACAGTGTGCCATAAGCATTTGAAATCTCTGCTGGCTAAATGGTTTGACCATCGAAGAACAATATGAACAATATTTTTCTGCTGCTTAATCTTACGATGAATAATGCTTCAGTGTATATTGGAGTATGGTATAAAAATGTTGGATGAACAAAAAATATGCAAAGACAATTCAAATCCTCCCCCACCATCATCTCACCGCCGTGGGTTGACGGCGACATTAACAATTCACCACTGGGCGAAGTCAAATTAAACTTCATGTCGCGAACAAATTGCTTGGAATTGATTTGTATGTTTTCCTTTTGATTTTTGCACAAATCGAAAAATTACCCAAAAATTGCAGGATCCAAGCAAAGAAAATTTGCAATAAATAATGAGCGAAAATGAAAACGAAAATAAATATTCAAAATTTTCTTTTATAATGTATAACTTACCCCAAGAGCAATGCATAAAGAAAGAAAGAGAGACAAGAAAACATTGCAAAATTTTTTTTTTTTTTTTTTTGCTTAAAAATTTGTTGAAAGGAAAGAATAGAAGCGAAAAAATTTGCATAAATTACTCAGTTTGCATACCGGCTGAGATTATTTTGGAACCAAGGAAACCTGTTCGAATCGCATACTCTATCCTCCATCCTCCTCATCACCCGCGCTCAATCGTCTCACCACATTCCTCTGACTCCCTTTCTTTTTTTTTTTTTTCATTTTCTAATAAATTTCGCGCTCGCATTCGTAACATATTCGATTCATTCCTCCCTGTCGCCTTTGATTTCATTAATAAATATTGCACTATATTGTATGGCTTCAGTGCACGGGCACAGTGTAATGCATTCGCTTAAAAATTTTATAAAATATCAACGAGATAGATGAGAAAAAGCAATTAAACCACCAGTAACCAATCATTTAATGCAAAAAATGTGGCAAAAGAAAGAGACAGAGAGACACTGAAAGAGAGACAAAGAGGGAGAAAGAAATAAAGGCAGAAAGAAGGGCAGAGAGATCGTCAGAGAGAACGACAGAGAAAACGACAAAGAGAACGACAGAGAGAACGACAGAAATAGTGAGACAGCGATAGAGGTACAGAGAGAGAGAGAGAGATACAGTACACCCGGGATAGCGTCAGATAGGCAGAAAGAAGGACAGAGATAGCTACAGAGAGAAGGATAGAGAGAACTACAGAGAGAACGACAGAGAAGGATAGAGAGAACCACAGAGAGATCAACAGAGAGAACGACAGAGAAATAGCGAGGCAGAGATAGATGTACAGAGAGAGGAGATATAAGGCGAGAAATACAGAGAAGGTGATACAGAGAGGGAGACACAGAGAGAAAAGTAGAGAGAGATAAATGAAGAGAGACAAGTAGAGTAATACAAATAGAGAGATATAAATAGAGAAATAAACAGATAGAGAGAGATAGAGAGAGAGAGAGAGAGAGAGAGAGGCAGGAGGAGAAACAGAATCAAGCTTTAAATTCGTGATCGTTTTTGAGAGAATGTTTCTATTACTGCTCTCAATGAATTCATTTCTCATTCTTTCTCTTGCCTCACTTTTTCATTCAAGCCCTCATAGTCCCATGTAGAGCTTAAAATGGATTCGAAAAAACACCAAAAAGTTAGTTTTTATCTCATATGTATCTCACATATAGCTCATTTTAAGCTCATTTTTAGCTATGTCGCCCATTGGGTCCCAGCTTTCCGCAGATGCGCATTTCATATTTTGTTAATTTTCATCATCAATTTGTCCCACTGTATTGAGCTGCCTCTGGTGCGTGCTATGAGTGAAGATGAAATTCCGTAAATTTCCAATAAGACCAAAATAGACAGGAACGATATAGACCGATATGAGTTGTAAATAAATGGAGCGTATGCAAATTTGTAAAGTGATTTCCCAATTTTTTTTTTTTTTTTTTTCAATACTCGCTTTGTTGATTTCCGATTTTGGAATTTCTCCCAATTCATTTCATTATTTTACGTTTCGTTTCGTTTCAATTCATTCTTTTCGAAAGCATATCTCATAGGCTGTTCTTGGACTTATCCGTGCGTCATTATGTCGCTCTGTCGGTCGTTCGGTCGTTGCTCTAAAGTGCATATTTGCCCATTCAATAAAAGAAGGAAAAACGCCAACGAAATCGAAATCGAAATTGAAATGAAAATGGAAATCAGACCAATTGGATTCGATTCGAGCCGAGTCGTGCCGAGACGAGACGAGACATCACGACACGACCGACCCGACCCGACCCGACCCGGTGCACGACCCACCTATCGACCCATTCCAAATTCATGCCATCACACACAATCGTAATTGCGATTATTTTTCCTTGTGGCATTTGTCGACAACAGCCAAGAAATTGGATATGGTAATTTAGAAACGCCGAGCCGAATAAAACCTTATCACGTCGCCACGTCCCCCTTCCCGTTCCATCAATTCCATTGCTTTTGTTTATTTTTCACTTGTACTTCCGCGCATATTTGCGTATTGCATGCTTTGTTTGCTTCGCCTTTTTTTTTAGTCTTGCCTTTTCAAAGCAGCAAAAATACTTACATATGTATGTTAGAGAGGGAAAAAAGTAAGAAAAACAAAAATGGAATCTAGAAAATTGAAATCACAATTGGCAATGAAAAAGCAATGCTCGACCTTAGCATCGGAATCATACGTATTCAATTACAAATTGTCAGCAAATGAGCGCTTTGCCTTAAGGGGACATTTAGTGAGGATAATACTGCGATAGAAATGTAATCGGGATGGCATATACACATCCGTGTACATAGTGGCAAGAGGTCTTAAGTTAAGGGCGATTGAATGGAATCGATTTGAATACTGATACATTTGAAGTACGAATGTCCTTTAGAGAAACTGGAGGAGCTTTTTCAAAGCTGCTTGTTTTTCAGAAACTTGAGTAAACGAAAATGCGATCATTTTCATGTCGACCCTGATTAATCTCTACTCAATGCATAAAGGAAGAAGTGGAGGTACATATCTATGTTATTGCTACTTTTTTAGATTGTTCAGTCTACATGTACTTCAAATGGTTTGACTCATGACCATAAATTCTAGTAGCCAGCGTCGTGTCACTTTTTAAGAAGGCCATTTGAAAAGGTCTTAGGCATCGGGAATGTCCTTTTCTGTTTCTTGAATCAAAGAGAATAGCATTATCGATACCATGGATGGTTTCAATCTATCGAAAACATCGATGGTTTTTTAAAAACAATCGATAGATTTGATTCATTGACATTTACTTTAGCTTGGGAAAGTTGGTGCTGGCAGTGAGAGAGAGTGAATTTTTTGAAATGGATAAATTCCTAAAAATGTCCTTGTTTAGATGAGGACGACGGTCCCTTGAAAATGAAACTTTCTTTGATCAAATTAATCGATTGTCAAAATTATCGATTACGAAAACAATCGATTACCGATATAATCGACTACGAAAGTCATCGATTACCAAGATGATTGATTACGAAAATTATCGTTTACCAATATTATCGATGACCAAAATTATCGATTACCAAACTAATTTATTAACAAAATTATAAATTACCAAAGTTATCGATTACCAAAATTATTGGTCAACAGAATAATCGATTTTCAAAATAATCTACTTTCCAAATTATTGGTTAATAAAATTAAAGTTTTCAAAAATTATCTATTACCAAAATAATCGATTATTAGAATTGTCGATTATCGAAATTACCGATTATATAAATATCGATTATCAAATTTATCGAAACAATCGATTATCGATTACCGAAACTATTGATAGCTCTCCTGTCTCAACAATAAAAATCTATAAATAAGAAAAGCTTACCCATCTTCTTGCCACATCACGTCGTGAAAGATCTTCAGAAATTCTGCGAGTCTTATCTGTCCCATTTTACAAACCAAATGAGAATTATAGACGTCATGCCAAACTGCGTATGCAATGGTTACAAAGTGTGGATGGATTCCTGAAAATTGAGTAAGAAATGCTTTTAAAATCGTTATCTTGTATATTCCCACGTGCTTTAAATTGAGAAACTTTGCACAATATTTTATTAAATTGTAAGTTTTCATTATAGGACCATTATTCGTTTAAAAAAATAGACTTTAAATGGTGGATATTAACATGTTTAACAACTCAAAATTGCTTGATTCAAAGCAATTTGCTAACCGAATTAGTTTAAATTTTAAAATATATCTTCCGATAGCACTATTGATACTATCGATAGTTCGGACTATCGACTATTGTG
Source organism: Chlorops oryzae (assembly GCA_020466095.1). Taxonomy (NCBI): domain Eukaryota; kingdom Metazoa; phylum Arthropoda; class Insecta; order Diptera; family Chloropidae; genus Chlorops; species Chlorops oryzae. Next base: position 157,144,933 of record CM035806.1, on the reverse strand, counting down.
ACTATCGATCGTCGCAACTATCGATAGTTCTCAAGCTCTAATGCAAAGTGAGGGGTCAATGACAGTAAAGTGTTAATGTCAAAATATTGGAGTTGCCACTGTAAAAAAAAATGGAAAAACTGCCAAGTCATAATTATGACGCATTTCCCCTACATTTAAGATCTTTCAAGGATCTTTCAAGGATCTTTCAAGGATATCTCAAGGACACATACTTAACAAGAACCTTAAAAATGCTTTCTACGGTGATTTGAGATAATACCTATCGAAAATTAAACAAAGCCTTAAAATCCCTTTTTGGGGCCGCAGTCAAAAATATCCTTTTTATTTGGAATAGATTTTTCAGGGGAATTAGGGAACATTTGGACTGTGGTTAGACAAGGATTAAACAAGTTTTTATTCTTGATTGTTGTTTGTCACACATTCACATGATATGGCTATACGGAAAAGTTATATTGATGCATATCAATCACCGAGGCATACCCGAGAAGTATGCAACATTTTTTTAACTTGCCATTTTGAAGGATGTTGCGCCCGCCTGGGCGTATTGAAACCCAGCATACTTAATCTTGGTATAAAACTATGTGCATCAAGTTAACTTGCACTTTTTCGAATTTCCCAAAAAAAATTATTGTGCTGTAATGTGCCAATTTGGTGCTATCATGTGCCGTTTTGAAAAAAAAAAATAAAATCTCAAGGGATGCCATTTTTATGAGGAGGTCCTTTTTTTTGGCGTCAACTTAGCTTGCACTTTTTCGAATTTCCCAAAAAAAATTATTGTGCTGTAATGTGCCCAGTTTGTGCTATCATGTGCCGTTTCGAAAAAAAAAAATTCCTCAAAGGGTGCCATTTTTATGAGGAGGTCCTTTTTTCCCAGTAAGGACTCATGCATTATTCGTTTTGAACTTCAAATTTTTTTTAGGCAAAGACTACAGCTACAATTCAGCTGTAAATTTCGTCAGTATCCCTGCTGGGTTTCCGTTTGTCGGTTTGTTTTTACAACTTTCGAAAGAATGCTCGAATCTCGATCTGCATGCCTGTAAGTTCTTTCTCATATTAAAGCATTTGATCCATCTCCACTTTGAAAATCTGAGAAAAATTAGCAAAGATAAGTTCGGGTACTTTAAGCCCGGGATAACATTCTTGGACCCAGGTGAACTCATTTCTCAAATGTCCTATTTTCTCATACTTCAATCCAGAATCGCCTCCATATTTAGGGGCTCGCTCCAGCTCTGTCAGAATTGAAATATTTCATACAAAAAACACTTGAAAAAATTTCTGATTAATTTCTTAAGCGGTTTTTTTGTATGAAGCTTTTCATTTCTGACAGAGCTGGAGCGAGCCCCTTACTGTGAAATGTAACACCTTTGAAAAGTTCATTCCCGGTCGGAAAAAAAATAATAATAAAAAAATTTTAAATCACACTGCCGCTCTATGTCGTTTCATTTTCTCTTTCGTTTTCTTCTTTTAAATCCTCACGCATTGCATTAATGAATCTCAAAATTTTCTGTCAAATTACAATAAACCTGGCCGCACCATTCAAAACAAAATAAGAAAACCTTAACGTTTTGCTCCCCCTTCGGCCAAAAAAGCGTAGCAGAAAAACTTTAAAATTGTTTTTTTTTTTTTTTTTTTTTGTTAAGTTTGATTTTTTCCTCTTCCCTGATGTCCGAAAATTACTCGAAAACTTTCAACCGACACGCTTAACTCAATTAAAAAGTTTCGTTGGCCCAGCTTAACAACATTTTCTCACTTTTTCTGTTTTTTTTCGGTTTTTTTTGTTGTTTTTGTTTTTAGCTATCCATCTCTCTCGCTAAATAGATACATAGATATATATATATGTGTCTGTCTTTCTATCTCTCTGTGATTGTGCCCCGTGTGTGGGTTGCCCTCCTTTTGGGTTTGTAAAAAACTTTTTCCGTTTTCGTTTTTTTCGTTTTTTATTTTATTTCGTTTCATTTACTCGTTTTAATAAGACCACGTTTTGCGGATCCTAATTGTTTGGTCACAGGTGTAGACGGTGCAATTTTTATCGTTTGCCATTTGCACAAGTGGCGAGAGTTGGTACTGCAATTTCATAAACACTCTTTTTCTTTTTTTTTGTCTTACGCGATTTCCAGTTTTTCTATCACTTTCCTTGTTTTTCGTTCAAATTTTCTGAGTTGAGCTTTAAAAAAACAAAAAAAAAAAAAACCAATTTAATGGTTTGGTTTTAAAACAAAAATCTCATAGACTTTGTGGCTTCACATTATGGGTTTAAAAACGGTTATAGATAAATTTTTCTTCATGCTTTTTAATTCCGACAAAAATATTAGCCTATCTCTGGAGAATGCTAAGAGCTTTAAGCTTTTCTCGCTGCAACAAAAGCTCAATTCTCACAGCTAAATGATCAACAGAGCTCCGATTTTGCTTTTTCAAATTTAAAGCATACTTTATGGAGTACAAATTTTGTTCAACTCACATTAAGTTAAGATTCAAATAGATTTTTAACTTCAACTTGAATGTTTTTTGAAGTTAGAAAAGCGGTTTGATGTTTAACTTCGCTAAAATTATTCGGAAAATGTTGCTAAGAAAGTGTTTGCCCCATAAAGTATGCTTTAAATTTATAAAAGCAACAAAAATTTGAGCCTTGATGATTAATTATAAGCGGTCAATGATGAGATCAGTCTTTATTCCTAGAACTTTGTCGCTTTGAAAAAGCTCTCTACTTTGAAACATTTTTTATAGTTGCTTTTTACTGGATTAATTGAAGATACATGCTATCGGATATGCACTTAATAAAGTACCCATCATTCGATAGAAACTTTCGGATTCCATTCAATCAAAATCAAAAAGAAGTTGAATTATTTTAAGAACAAATTCTGGGCCTTTTGCCTCCTTCCGTTCGTTCAATTATTCCCATTTAACTTGAACTCGAAGTTTTCAAAATTAATTCTTATAATAAAAGTTTTCGAATAAGCTTGCCAAGGCGAATAATTCCTTCTAATTTTACTTTTCGACTCTCCTGTACCCAGCAGCTAGCAGCCAGCAGGCAGCAGCCAGCACCCAGCTGCATTGTCAACTCTCTCTCTCTCTCTCCAATCAAGATGTTTCAATGGAAATTGTGCGCTTGAACCGCCCCGGAATCAAATCGAATGACACCGACCCACAGACCAGCGCACCAAGTGGTGTCCCTCATCAAAGTTAATGGTTAATGTGCCGGCTCAAAACAATTTTATGACTTTTATTATATTTGCACAAAGCGGAAAAGCGTAAAAAAACGCTCGCAATTGTCGTTGGCTTAGCGAACATTTTCAAGGAAAATTATGAAAATTGCCTTTTGGCAAATCATTTTTTATGAACATAATCGGCTGATAGCGAAGATTTTCACCTTCTTCTTTTCAAGAATTACAATAAATTTCAGTTTTATTTTTCCTTCTTCTTTCTTCTTCGAACGATTACAGTTTTAAATTGTATTCGTTTCTCGCATTCTTCTGATTCTACTTCGATGTTTTTTTTTTCTTTTCTATTTCTTTCCATTCCTTTTTTGTTGTCATTAACTGCGATCTTCGCTTGTCTAGCGTAGCAATAAAAAAAAAAAAAATATATATATATATAGATAATAAAAAAAGCATAGCATACGCCAAGGCGATTTGCGAACAAGACTTTTTGAACAAGGTGTGTAGCATATGTCGCGAAGCAACGAAAAGACTAAGTAAATAAAGGAGGAGAGAAAACAATTTAAAAGGATTAAAAAAAAAAAAAACGCAGAGAAAGAAACGCCAAATTGTTGGCTTTCAATAATGCAATTAATCTTGCCGTACGACTTCCCACTCGCGCTTCTACGACTTTTTGTCCACTCTTTTCCCCTCTTTCCATTTCTCGCTCTCACTGGCTCTCCGTCTTCTGATTTGACTTTTTATATTCCCTCTTTTTACCTCGAAATTCGATAGGATTTTTTTTTTCTTTTATAATTTCATTGTTGCCCCCTCCGCCCATAAAATTTCAACCCTTTTCGCGCACTTTTCGTTTGAGAAATTCAGGACGCTACAATTTTCAATATTTTCCAATTATAATTACACTTCTTGTTGGCGTTCTTTTTCGACGCCGCTTGCGATTTTGTTATTGTTGTAGGAAATTTAATACTGTTTTCATACCTTTTTTCCCATAAATTTATGCTAATTATTTTCGTATGAAATCCTGGCTGGCGCCACGGCTTTCGCACTCCTCCCCTCGTGCAATTTTTTGTTTAACTTTTTAATAACCCAATTACAGCGAAAAAGTGTATCTTTTTTACGGAATTTTAAATTCAATATCTGGCCTTTTTTATTTTTATTTTTTTTTATGAATTTTTTTTTTTAATCTACAATTATAATTGCATACATCGCGGCGACTGCACGTGCTTTTGTTAGAAAGAGAAAGAAAAAAATGGTTGAAATTGAAAGGAAATTTGATGCCGTGTAATTAGTAAAGCAACGTAACGCAATGCTTTTGGCAATGGTCAAAGGCAGTAAATCTCAAGGGAACAACAGCTTTAAGCATTGAATTCCGAATATCAACGACACAAGTAATAAAAAAAGTGAAAGAGAAAGAAATGGTTTCTCTGAAAATCGTAACATTCGGATATTCCCAAATTGTCACTCCTTATCCTCGGCCATTTTCCCCCCACATAAAAGCTTTGAAGTATAAACATTTAATATTAAATAGGTAAAAAAAAATTTATCCATCTGATTGATCCATAAAAAAAAAAAAAACCTTTTGGCAACTTCTCACCAATCGCATCAATTAGACGAGCAACATTGTCAATTTCAGCTCTATTGGCCATACCACCGCGTTTCATCTCTCTAAAGGAGAAATCGACCCCTTTTCGCGAATTCAGCGTATGTTACAAAAACTAAATTTTACAGGAGAGCGTTTTTTCAACTTTTCTTTGCATTGGCTAGAAATATCGGTACAAAATAATATCGTTTGAATCTCTGAAATAAAATTCAAGTTGGCAACAGCTTTTTTCTTACATCCTTCAAAATATCTGAATAGTAGTTCAATTGAATCCGAGTTTTTTCTCGAATATAGCGATACGAACGCTAAGCAAACTTAATTTGATTTTGTTAAATAGCGAATATGCAAAGGACTTCCAATTTTTAAAGTCGGTGTGCTCCATTTCTATGCAGCCGTAGGCCGATGGGTTAGTTCGTGCACTGCGAATAATTGTGGGACATTCACTAGGCGCCCAAACCGTACGATTTCTCACAAAAGATTCAATCGTGCTATTTCCGGGGTTTTTTTTTTTTTTTTTAATAAAAACCATTTTGGCTTCTTATTAAAGGTGCCGTCAGACGAAGCAAGGAAAGTGCTTGCAGCAAGCGTTTTACTTGCAGCAAGCGAAACTTGCACCGTGTGACTAACCAAAAAGTGCTTGCATGCAAGCTCTTGCAGAAATTTATTTAGTTGCATGCAAGCGCTCGCTTGCACCGTGTGACTAGGTCGCGCAAGCGTTTGCATTCAAGCAAATCAGCTGCTGCAAGCATTTGCAGCTTTCACGTGCTGTAGTGGAAAGTTTTTCGTTTGCATGCAAACAAACGTATATTTTCAAATATTTTGACTGAAAAGCAATGCGTTAATGTTGGAGTGTGTTGGTTTTTTCATAGAAAAATGTCTGTTTTCACTATTTTTGGATTATGTATGTATTTAGCATCCAAATACAGTGCAAAGTTAGGGTTAAAATTAGACCATGGCTTCGATTCGCGAAATTCGCAAAATGTTGATTTTTATTTCTATCCTTCATATGCATATTTCGATAACTAATTTTATCTGTTGTTTATCATAGCACTCTTTGCAAAATTCTTCATTAATCACGATTCCTCTCTTCTAGTGAAAATAAAATTTTTTCGAAATTCGCGAATGGTGATCATGGTCAAATTTTAACCGTTAGAGGACATTTTGTCTAGCTGCGAATTTCGCGAATGGTGGTCATGGTAAAATTTTAACCGTTAGAGGTGATTTTGTCTAGCAGTGAAATATGTTACTCAATTCAAAATAGTGAAAATAAAATTTTTTCGCAATTCGCGAATGGTGATCATGGTCAAATTTTAACCGTAAGAGGACATTTTGTCTAGCTGCGAAATACTCGATTGACCACATTCTGTTCACTTCTGTATTGATTTATTCGTAGAACCATCTCTACGAGAATCAATTGCTGTGATTCCAACAATTCTTCTTCTTCTTCAAACAATATGTCGTTCATATTTTCCATCATTAAATAATTCAAATTCGAACTGAAATGAAATTGTCAAAAAACTACGCACACAGAGTCGCAAGTCACTTTCAACAATCACTTGCAGCAAGCACTTGCAGCTCGCATCGTGTGATCACACGAAAAGTAGTTGCAGCAACTTTTCATGCAAGCGGCTTGCATGCAATCAAAAATTCGCTTGCATCAACCACTTTCCTTGCATCGTGTGACTGCTATCTGCAAGCATTTTTGAAATCAAAAATTTTTCAACGTTTGCTGCAAGTACTTTCCTTGCTTCGTCTGACGGCACCTTAACAGGGCTCGGATTTTGTTGACTTTTATAAATTAAAAGCATACTTTATGGAGTACACATTTTCTTTAACTCACATACAGTTAAGATTCAGATCGATTTTGAACTTCAATATGAAATTTTTGGAAGTTAGAAAAGCGGTTTGAAGTTCAACTTCGCAAAATGTTGATAAGAAAAAATGTTTCCCCATAAAGTATGCTTTAAATTTATAAAATTCAACAAAATCCGAGCCCTACTTATTACATATGGGCATTAGGGTGTCCCAAAAAAAAATTTTTTTTTTGGAACGTGGTTTTTTCGAAAGCCTATGGGTCAAAGTATTTTTGAGAATTTTTTCAGATTTTTCGTAAAAGGTTTAGAGGTTGCGCTCAGCGGATTTTCCTCAAAAGCCCCACATTTCCAAAATTTTGGAGATAGCTTCTTCATAAGCAATGCTTTTCAGAATTTTTAGGTATTAGTCGGTGGAAAAGTATACAATCTTTGTTCTCACTTACATAAACTGCAACTTATACCAACTTTATAGGCTATTTAGGCATCCTTAGTAGACATTTTTACGAACAAAATCGGGCGTCAAAAAAAGAAGGCCCCAAAATTTCTTAATTTTATATGAAAATGGTTGAAAGTAATGATGCAATTTCAAAGAGTACGAATTCCTTTGTAATTTGTTAAAGGAAATAAGGATTTTACTCTTATAGTTCCAAAGCTATGTCCCGTTATCTTTTCCAAAACATTATAACAAAAACACGTTGCATACTTCCAGGCTTACATTTGAAAATTTCATTGCCTATATGATAGCCAATCAAAATTACGGATTTTTCATGTTTCCCTTTTTCTAAAATCTCTTGCTATAAGACGAATTTGCTTTGTCCTTGAATATTTTCCTAGATCGTGAAGAATAGGTAAGTTCTAATTATTATTATGGATTAGATAACAATTCACTTATCTTCACTTCACCCTAGATATGTCTTCGGCATTAGCGTTGGAGTATTCAGAATCTTAAAGGTTGTATTTGCAAACCTAATGCGTTTGAGACATTCCGGCACATACCATTTGAAAGTAATTACCCATTAACTTAAATTTAATAAAAATAAAAAAAACAGATTAAAATGTGATTTAAGGAAGTTATTTATAACACAGCCACACAAAAAAAAAATTTTTGGTTTGATCTGGGTATCTCACTACCTCTACCATATGTTTTCGGGGTCGCTGATTCCAAATCCGTTGCCCGTTTTGCTCCATCAGATCAGCATTTTGCCATAACCTCAAAAAACCTCAATTCGAGCTATTAAAATTTAATATCGTGGACAAATTTTTTTTTCGTTCTGATCTGGGTATCTCACTACCTCTACCATATGTTTTCGGGGTCGCTGATTCTAAATCCGATGCCCGTTTTGCTCCATCAGATCAGCATTTTGCCATAACCTCAAAAAAAACTGACACGTAATAAGATTTGGTAATCTAATGTTTTGTGGAATAATTGTACCGTCGGCATTGGCGTTACCCGATGCACACCGCGGGGAGGTTGCACGATCGGGTTTTGTGCATCATTGAGCCCTTATTGGGGCTGTTTTTTAAAGCTGATGATATAGAATATTTTTTAGTCGGTCTCCATTTTGAGCGTACGGGTTTTTTCCTTCAAATATTGGGTTCCTTTTAGCGCCCCCGTGTTTCTCAGATCCACAAAATTCCCTTTTTTTTATAACCATTTTGTTCTTATAAAAGTTCCCCTGTTCTTATAAATTCCCATTATGGGAAATTTTAAATAATCAGAAAATAAGCTTTGCTCAAATATTTTGAGTTTTTTGTTGGAATAACTTCAATTGGATTTTTTTCCAAAAGTTTCTAATTTAAAATTTTCCAATCCCTACTTATTTACTTATGCATTTCCGAAAACGAATTTAGGACCATAAACCCCTTTTTAATTTTGGGTAAAAACAAAACCTTTGTAGGTACGAAACATTTACCGGCAAGTTTACAAATTTTCGAACCATTTTAATTAAAAGGAATTAGAATTTTCGAGGGCTCTAGGGACCTTAACTTAGGCCCATGTAAGGGAAGCTTATTAATTTTAACCTTTAATGGTTTTTCCTTTTTTTCCCATAAAAAGTACGGATACTTAGTATATTAGGAACATAAATTTTTACAAAAAAAAGCACTAAACAAACAATTTTTTTTAAAAATGTTATTCTTAGATTTTTCCTCCAAAAAGTTGAATGCTATATGTGTTAAACAAGGCGTTGATTAATAAGGTAACAAAGAAAAACTTTTTTTGTAAAATTCGTTTTAACCCATGTTCCCTTAAAATAAAATTAATAAAAATTCCAATTTTTTTCCATTTAACCTTGGTTTGCCTAAAGGTTAGGGGGGATACCCAAATTGAGGCCAAATTTTTTTGGGCATTTTTTTAGGCTAAACAAGGAAAAGTGTGGGGCCAATCTGGAGAATTTTTTTGGGGAAGCAATTGAAGGTTTATGATTTTTGGCCATCTAATGATTGGGCACGGGCGGTTTGGAACAACACCCCCATATGGGGGTTTGGGATTTACCCAAACTCAAACCAAAATTTTTTTTGTTGTGGTTTTTTCCCTTCCGGGTAAAGGAAAAATTATTCCACCCACCCAAAAACACGGCCTTTTCTTTGCAGCGGACTTTTGAGTAAGTTGGAAGAGGTTAATGTTTCCAATCAATTGATTGGGTTCACCGATCCTGAAATCAGACCATTGTATTCGGTTCAGCTCAAAACCGCTAAACTAACCGTTGTTGTTTTTGGTCAAATGTGAGCTCGCGCGGCACCCATTTTGCACAGAGCTTTTTCATATCCAAATATTGATGAATGATATGACCAACACGTTCCTTTGATATCTTTAAGGCCTCTGCTATCTCGATCAACTTCATTTTACGGTCATTCAAAATCATTTTGTGAATTTTTTTGATGTTTTCGTCGGTAACCACCTCTTTCGGGCGTCCACTGCGTTCACCGTCCTCCGTGCTCATTTCACCACGCTTGAATTTTGCATACCAATCAATTATTGTTGATTTTCCTGGGGCAGAGTCCGGAAACTCATTACCAAGCCAAGTTTTTGCTTCCACTGTATTTTTTCCCTTCAGAAAACAGTATTTTATCAAAACACGAAATTCCTTTTTTTCCATTTTTTTCACAATAACAAAAGTTGCTTCACAAAAGACGCTCTATCTCACAAACTAATTGACTTACAGACGTCAAATTTTGACACGAATCATTTGAAGGTTGCCACTATATAAAAAATAATATGCATTTAATACTAGCGACGCCATCTATGTGTCAGACCGGGGACTTATCAGCCAACCTGTTAAAGTAATAGTTTGTACCACTTTTATCGCTATTGACCGCTTCACGCTGCCGTAAGAAAGAGAGAAAGAATTTTTGTCATATTTCCGACGAGTTTTCATTACGAAATTATATTTTAAGAGCGTCCAATTCTGTGATTTAGAGTGGCCAATTTTACATTAAGAGTGGCTAGAGCGGCCAGAGCGGCCGCCTTAAAATAATCCATGGTAAGAAGACTACACAAAGCGAGCAATTCACTTTACATATTATTTTACCTATTCACATAAATATTTGCAGCAAATACCTACAGGTAAAAAAAATTTTTTATGTTACATACGCTAAAATCGCCCTCAAAAAAAAAAAAAAACAAGTAAAGAAGTTTAGATCGGCTAAGACGATTGCACACATACCTTTTCTTCAGCCTAAAATATGTTAAAACATTACCTTAACGAAAATTCCTGCCTTTTTTGTTGTTCTAGCTTGGATATCTAGCTACACCTGTGCTTCGATTTAGCTTCTCAAACTCGAGATTATTATTAAGCACAAAATTTTCGCGAATGGTGGGCATGGTCAAATTTTAACCGCTAGAGGGCATTATATCTAGCTGCGAAATACTCAATTCAAAATAGTGAAAATCAATTTTTTGCGAATTTCGCGAATGGTGGTCAAATTTTAACCTTAAGTGACGACTTCATTTGGCGGCAAAAAACACAATCAGAAGAAGCAAAAAAAAATCATTTTTGTATACAGATGCGAGAATCAGAGAAAGAGTGTTTTTTTCTAATGTGTAGGATGATGACCATAGTTATAGCGATATAGCAATTTTTTTTTCAGCGAAAGCTTAAGTCTACATAGTAGCTATACACACACCAAATTTCAATAAGCTGGGATGTATCTATAATAAAAAAGTTATCCAGGAAAAAAGTTAAAAATCGTGATTTTTGAAACTTCTGAACCACTTCCCACGACCCAAGAAGGGACTACGAAAAAAATTTGTACGCAGTTTTTTGGACATTTAACAGGGACAAGTCCATGCCAAATTTCAATATGATATCTTTCATGGCTTAGGAGTAAATTACGAAAAACTAAAGTGTGACCGACAGACAGACAGACAGACAAACAGACAGACATGGCTAGGTCGACTCCTCTTGTCACCCTGATCAAGAATATATATATATGTCTATATCTATCGCGACTCCTTTGGTATGTTACATACTCCATGCCAAACTTAATATACCTTTTCCTTCGGAAAAGGTATAAAAACACTGTCACATACGATAAAACTAATTCGGCATTATCTCCATAACTACAGTGCCTTGGGTTCTAAAATTTTGTCAGGCGATGAGTTGAGGGCTCTTGAACAATTTTGCATCAAAAAGTCAATTTCATAAAAAAAAAGTAACATACGATGAATTCGTGAAAAGGGGTCGAAATACCTAACAAATATGTATATTTTGGAGGGAAAAAAATAAATGCCCATCGGTCTCTCGAATGCATGAAAAAAGGACGAAAAAATTCCTTGGTGAGCGATGTCCACGCCACGTTGCGAACACAGATCCAATGCGGCTCAAAATCATTCCGATTGTTTTGCCTCTAAGCTTCTCGATGAATACCAAAATGTTGCCCATCTTTGACTCACATTATGTTAAGCGACAATAAGCGCTCAAAGTCAACTCTGTCAACTCGAGCACCAGTTGACTGACTGGCTATGTTGCCTCGCACTATAAACTCAAGTTGACCGCGTTGCTAAGCGCATGAATGCGATTAGCGTGTTGAGTATTTCGATTGAATTTATGTTTCTATTCTATTTCATTGAAATTTTAAGCTAATTGCATTTCATGAAAGAATACAGCATCCTTTCCGTGCTGCTGCTTCTTTCACTTTTGAGCACTATTAAGAGTTTGAAACGCAATCGTCTACGTCTCTTACGAACAATTTCCTGAACCTCTCAAAAAGCATTAAAATCTGAAGTTATCTGCTTGTATCCCCTACACACTTCCCTCACCGTCGCCTTCACTAGCCCGCTCTGTCTTTTTCCCTTTCTCCATTTCCTTCGCGCACGCTCTTTCCGTATATCAAAGTTCTATAAATCCAACTGAGGAGCATGAATGTTAATTCTTTACTCGCTCGTAATTTGGCATAATCTCGAACATAATCGTAAAATTCTACAGCTACGCCCGCATGTAACCGGGTAAACTAATACTTCTTGAAGCCACTGTTTTCTCTACGTTGTTGTTGTTGTTGTGGTTGCTGTTGCTGTCATTGCATTGCAGCGTGATGAGCAAACGCGGCCACGTCGTCATGTTTACACTCCAGTTTCTAATTTGGCATAAAATCCTCACGCGCTGAGTTACTTAAGAAGAAAATTCCCCGACGCGCACCCTTCCCAATTATGTTGCACGGAAATTTTCCAATTTCTCTGGCATCGGAAAATCTTTTTCCATTTTTTTCTTTTTAATTTCTCTCTCTCTCTCTCTCTCTCTCTCTCTCTCTCTCTCTCTCTATCTCTCTCACTCTGTAATTTCTCGCTTTTTTTTCGTTTGCCATCGTAAAAGTTTACGACTTTTGTGTTTGTCTTTCGTCAGAGGCTAGAACTTTTGGGCAGACCAGACCACAGCATTTCCATTGCTATGTAGTTTCGATGAAGCCGCTTTTTATGCCCCCCACTCCAATTCATTTCAATGCACTCTACTCCGCTCCCCTGCAATCCCCCTTCACACAACCCAAGACCAAGGCACGTCACTCGACTCTACTCCGCTCCGGCCCGCTCGGATGCTCGTTGGCCTCAGCTGGTGTTGGCGCATTTTGTGGCAAAAATTTAATTAAACGCATCATTCGTGCATTCGTGCCAAACACCGTTTGCGGTATTGCTCGGCGGCAATCGTTTTCTTTCCTGGCTCAATCCTTCAATCGTTGACTCTGATTGTTCTGGCGCGCCGAGTCTTCGAAGTTGCTCCTTCAGTTCGGTTGCGTCGGTTCGGTTCATTCGCTCGGCTATTCATCTCTCATTGAACTGGTTTGCTTGCCTGGACTACTTACACCTTATGTCAATGTCACTTTTGTCTAAATATATCCCTCTCTCTGTCGCCCTCTAGCCCTATCAATCTATCCCCGGTCCCCTCTACCTACTTATACATATCTGGTTCACGGTTGCGTTTACTTGCAATCAAAGTTTTGCGAGCTCGAAATTGTTGAATTGCTTAAGCCACAAATCGTCTGACGTCCTTCTCCGTCCCTGTAACAACGCACACACCCACATACCCACCACCCGCAACTCCGCAACTCGCCGCTGAATTCGAGAGACATCTATCGAATGAAAGTTTTGCTCGGATATGGACACAATACTTTGCTTTACTTTATGCTGACAAAATTTGTGTAATTGAATCTCATTAGTGCCCACTTGGAATTGTATATTCGAGTCGAACCGATCGGTGTCAGCATCAGCGTCATCATAGCATCACAGCGTGTATTGGGGCGCATGCTGGTGGTGGCGATGGAAAGCTTCGTTGTTGTCCTACTAGTTGTAACCCTTTTGTCAACATTTCATTAAACTCGTCAGACTCGATTGCCTCGTCTCGCCACGCCTCGCCGCGCCACGCCAACGCCACGCCACGCCTCGCCTCATCCGTCCATCCACCACATTGCCACGCTGCGATACTATGTGGTCCATTGTGTGGTTTATGCTTTAAATGCATTGAATGCAACCCTTATCGATAAACTCAACTCAAAACTAAACTCGTTCAACTTAGGCTGTTAGACCCTTTTCCTTGAATGTTCAATTGAAAATTTCGAAGGAATTCAATGTTATCATTTTTCATCCACTTCAACATTTTCACGAACGTTATTAACTTTCATGATTTTTGCTTTTTTAGTTAAATCAAAATTGCGAGAATGGATAGTATTGTTTAAAAGTTGCAACGATAACAAAAAGGAAAATTCCAAATTTTGATTGCGAAAGCTTCGATCGAAATAGATCGAAAGTTGAGATCATTTATAGCATGTTTCCACATAGTGCATTAACTCGTTAACGCATGATTGAAAATGTGATTACCCATACAAATATATAAAGTTAAAAATGCATGCATTAAAATTGAACGCAGATAAAACAGCATGGTTGCATTTGGTCTTGCTTGCAAAGGTTACGAAAAATTTCACCCCTGAATAAAAAAGTACGTAAAATAACAACCTTTCTGTCAAATTAAAAGAACCGCTGAAATGAAAATCAAATTGAAAATTGAAAGTCCAGTCCAAGGCGTAAAGCCCAAAATCCAACATTGCGAGAGCCCGATGCGAGAGTGCGCGACGAAAATGTTTTGCGTGACGCATTTCGATCTCCAGTGAGAGTTTTTGCGTCACGCAGATGATAGCATAATTTCGCTTCTAGTAATGCAATATTTGAACAAAGTACCAATCTAACGAGTACCGAGTACTCATAAAAATTATACGTTATCACTTGAGTTTAAATTTTAATTTAAAATTTTCAAAAATTTACAAAATGAACCAAAGTTCGCGAAATATTCCAAAAGCTCTTTTTCACGGAACAGTGAACATTTTTTGTTTTATTAGTTTAAACGAGTACCCAATTGCAAGTACTCAAAAAATAGCTACATCATTAACCTGTCAAATTGCCTCGCAACGAGAAATATTCAATTTTTCAAAATTTTCTCGCTACGAGGTCTCGCAGTGCGATACATTGGAGTTTGAACCATATGATTGAATGTATTGAAATTTGTGTGTGTCTCGTCTCGCGCTCTCGCATCGGGCTCTCGCAATGTTGGATTTTGGGCTTAAGTCAAATTATTTAAGCTTTTTCACACAGTTAGGCTATTCACAAAGGCTGCTAAAATCCCTTCTAATGTGCTAATATGCTTTTTATATATGGAGTTTGACAGCTTTAGAACATTAGAAGGGATTTTAGCAGACCTTGTGAATAGGTCAATTGAAATCAAATGAAGAATCTAAAATATACATATATCGCAAAATTTAAGAAAGGAGTAATTTTCACATTTTTTCCGACGAAATCAGCAGATTAGTTAATACCCGATCCGAAAGTGGAAACGATAGTAATTAAATATATGCGTTAGCTCTAATGCACTATGTGGAAACTATGTGCTACTACTCTCAAATAAATAATAAATATATTTTGTTGTAAATGGGCAATTCCATGAATTTGGTCCCACCCGTGACACTAACTTTTAAGGTTTAAGCACATTAGAATTTAAAACAAGTAAGGGTGTTATAGTCAGGCGAGCCTGACAATAGAATACCCGACACAGACACAAAATTTTTAATATCAACAGGTGTTTAAGGGCATAAGGAGCCCCATATACCGACTTTTGTTAAATTTATAAATGAAAACCGCCCTTTTGCCACGCCCAATTTTCAAATTTTTTTGGAATTCTAATCGGACCCTTATATATACGCTCAACTTCTAAGATTCATTAAAATATTTCAATAAAGTCCGCTTTTGAGGCATTTTGGGGATTTTTGTGACAGACCCTAGTACTAGAGGTACCCTTAATAATGGTCCGATCGAAAAATTTTGGGGAGGATGTTTGTGGCTACATACGAGGCATAAGTGCCAAATTTCGTTCAAGTCCCATTTGAATTTCGGGTGTAGGAGAGAATTTTCAAAAAACGCCCTTCTGCCACGCCCACTTTTCCAATTTTTTGATATCGTATTACTTGCCTTTAAACATGTTCAAATATCAAATTTCATCAAAATATCTTGGAAAACTTCGATTTTAGAGCAGATTTTGTGATTTTCGTAACAGACCCTAGTACTGGAGGTACCCCTAAAAATGGTCCGATCGGGTCCATTCTCGAACTTGTTCTTACTCATGTCCCCGTGAGCACGCATACCAAATTTTGTCAAGATCGCTCAACTCCTTCGATAAGATAACTGTATACAGACAGACGGACAGACGGACAGACAGACAGACAGACAGACAGACAGACAGACAGACAGATAGACGGACATGGCTAAATCGAATCTCCTGGTGACGCTGATCATTTCTATATACATTTTGTATAGTCTATCTCGACTGGTTCTGGGTGTTACACAAAACCCAACAAACGCAATATACCCTCGACACAGAGTGTGTCGGGTATATAAAAGGACATGATTCTCAAGGATTTAAAATTCTTTAAACGTTTAACAATCGTTAAGCACCGAAATTACGCAATTAGAGCTCCGAATTGCTTTCACGGGTCTCACAGATGGGACCGCTTTTCGTGGAATTACCTAAATATAACAAAAAAGGGTTTTATAGTCAGGCGATCCTGAACATACGAGTATAATACCCTACACAGAATTAAATATTTGATTTAGAATTTCATTGAAATGTCTCGAAAAACACCGATTTTGGTGCAGTTTTGTAATTTTCAAAACAGATATTAGTACTGGAGGTACCCGTAAAAATGGTCCGATCGGGTCCATTTTCGAACATGATCTTTCTCATGTCCATACGCATACCAAGATAGCTCAACTGCTTCCATTAGAAACTGTCCGACGAGGAGGCAGACAGGTGGACGGAAATAACCGAATCGAATCGCCTGGTGACGCTGATAACTTCCCAGCAGAAAATTGTGTCGGCGCGGAACAAGTCATCGCGCCTTTCAGAGCGGACACCCAAGTGACACCTCGTCAGGACAGCGTCATCGAGACGGAGCGAAATGATCATTCGTACCGGCTTCGTCTCGATGAACATGTCATGCAGCGCGTCCTGTGGACTTTCCCGCTGCCATGCGAATGACCTCGTCCGAGGTGAATCGTAATGACATTCGTGTAGAAATATCACCGCGCGCATCCTCCACGAAGGCAGGTGGTGCGGCTCCCATTTTCACGAGGAAATCCTCGCGGATGTCCGCGGGACATTTTCTACTGGGTTCTATGCATGCTTTTCTATGGTCTATCTAAATTCGCCTATAAAAAGCTTCTTTAAAAGAAAATTTGCAGTTCAGAGTCTGCGATAAACTTGAGGTCCCACTCTACCTTCCAAGGTCAAGCGACAGGTCGGCTGTAAGAAAAATTTCGTCCCATCACTAAGACCACAAAGCGTACCCCGTTTTAAACGGGATTAATAATCGTTAAGAACAATAAGAAGATCTGGACGGATTCTGGGCGTAACACACGTACACACACTAGCGAAATATAGCTTCGGAGCAGAACTTAAAGGGTATAAATGAAATAAACAAAAAACTTCATTGACCCTAATTTCAAGCACAAAATGCGACCAGAAAAAAAAAAATTCCAGGTTCATTGATCGACTTCGATTGCAGACCCATTTCCCATTTCCCATCCCACCACATGACATGACACAACACAAGTATTCCAAAAATTAACATAATGGGTATAAAGCAGTGTCGGCCAAATTTCGATTTTCCTAGCACTTGTGCTTGAGAGACCGAATTCTGGCGACGCAGCTAAGCGCAAAAGTTGGTCAAACTTATGCCGAATTGGTATTCGTTTAACGCTTAAATAACGAACGCCAAATCCATTCCCAATTTATGTCCAATCAAAAATATTTGATGATTAGATTCCTTTCACTCTAAACCAGTGCTAGCCAGCGTAATACTCTTTCATACAAAGCTGAGTATTGCGGCTTTGTTGTTTCTAAGTTGTTGTTTCTCGCACGCAGCGTCTGTGTTAGCGAGAGAATTCAATCAGTTTGGCAGCGGCAATGAACGAAGCCTCTTAAGCACACATACATTCTTCCGATTAGCTCAATGAGAACAGAATTCAATAATAATAAAAAAAAAATAGGCGGGTAGCAGATCGTGGTTTCATCTGCTAAATATGCTTCGTTTTCTCAGCTCAAGCGGCGCGTGCATTACAAACTGCTTAACAAATTCGTCAAACTGCCACTTGATGGGCAAATGTCAGATGAAAGAATTTTCTGAAAATTATGAAGAGCGCGAAATTGAAAGCAAGAAAAAAGAAGAAAACCACAACGAAGAATGAGAAAAAATAGAATCAGGAGTGATGGAAAAAAAAATAAAAATGGAAATGCTGACACCATGCTGGCGAAGCGAATGCGAAACGGACTTGAGGACTTCCCAGCTCAGCGTTGAACGCATAAATTATTAAATTTTATGTCGAACTTCTGCTCTTAATTTGAGCGAGCGATCAACTTTCACCCAAGCCTCTCCTCCCTCCGACGCCCAGACGGTTGTCCTCATTTCGGTGGTTTGAGTCACGCCATCAGTGCCCGCTGCGTACGGCCTAATCCTTTAAACTTAAAGGGTTAGACATTGTCTCCGTCTCTTGGATGCTTTTTGTACTCCTTCCTGTTTTTAGTGTAAAATGAATTTTTTTTTTTTTTTTTTTTTTTTTTTTTTTTTTGTCGTAATCGACTCGTCTTTTGGTGGCTTTGGCATGTCATCATGACATGACAGGGCATCGTGGCGTGGAAAAGCGCATCAACAATGTTAGCTACATGACACAACGCGACACGATAGAACACAATCGGACGCAATCAAAGGGCGAAGTGCGACTCATTGCGCATCGACGCGCGAAAAGGAATTTTCTTTTTTTTTCGTCCTTTTTTTTCATACACATTTAGTTGTTGTTGTTGTTGCTGTTGCTGTCGTCGTTGTGCCGCTGTATTTTGCTAAATGGAAGAGTCGAGACTAAGCTTAAAACGGCTTAGTCAAGCCTTTGACTCCATTGGCTCTCGATGAGATGAGCTTGAACTCATCAAAAAGCGGTCGTAAATTCATCACGGAAATCTGTTTTGCGGGCGTGCGGTCACGTGACTTCTTTAGCCGCTCGCCCCTCGCCGCTCACCGCTCTCCAGCTCCGCGCGCCGGTTAATGTGTCTGCTGTAAATTATTAATTGTTGAAATTAATAAATGTGAAAGAGGTCGCCGCAAATCCTTCGCGAACTTGTGCGCTGGAAGCAGCGACGGGATGGTTAAGCAACGGCAGTTGGGGATGGGTGAGAGATGATACAATGCAAAAGTATCGCATGAGATGCTTGAAAGGATTACACAAGAGACGCATTGCATGGAACAATAAACATTAGCAATAACTGATGAGTAATGACAGCATGCGGGGGATAAATGCCGCCAAGAGCTGAAGAGCAGGAACGACGAAATATTGGGTGAGAGGATAAGCAGTGCGGAAGAAGAAAAAATTCGTGGATGAATTCAAAAAAAAAAAAAAAAAAAAAAAAAAGGACAGTATACATCCTGTATACTGTGAACGGTAAGGTGAACAGAGTTATTCGTAGAGTGACAAGAGCAGAATCGGAAAAGTACGAACAAGATCCATATGGAGAAAAGAGAAGAGAGGGAACAGATCAAGGAAAAATTCAAATAACATCACGGCTGGAAATTCTATCTCGGCGCTAGCTAGGCCCTAGCTGGTTATATCTTGGGCTTAGCTAGTAAAGTCTAGCTAGCGCCTTCCTAGTTTCTTAATGCTTCGGCTAGCTAGGGCCCGGCAAGTAACTAGATTTCTCTAGCCAATTTCCAGCCGGGATATTTATCGTAGATCAAGAAAGAACAAATCGGGGCAAATGAAAAAGAAAATAGAGAAATAGAAAGAAGATGAAGGAAGTAAGACATGAAAACGCAGCGAAAGAAGACTCAAAAATATGAAGGAAGAGAGAACCATAGAAGACGAGAGGAGCCATTTAAAACTATCAAAGAAAATGAATGTTTTAAAGGGAACAATAAGAACAGTGCGTTCGGATAATGTCAATCCGACCCTCCTCCACCCCCCCCCCCCACACACACAAAAAATACGCTTTTGTGATGTATTCTCAAGTCTCAAGTTGGGCTCGTAGGAGAAAATTTTTCCACAAGATCAAACCTGCTTTGAGGCCCTTCGGGAGGGAGAAATGCTCAAATTATGGAATAGAAGCCTTTTCCGTGGCAAGTTGATCGGTCAAATGGTTTCGTGACCCTGAAATGGCATGAGAGGCATACAAACAAACCCACATCATGCTCGCTGGCAGGGGGTGGGAATGACTTCAATACTCCCCAAGATGAAGATCGAATTTGTTTTAGTGATACCTGATAACTATTGGTCAGACAAAGAAAGTTACGGAAAGGTGAAGTGCCCTGCCCAACGTTTTTTTTTGGTGCGCTCAACACGAATCTGAAGTCGAAATTCACCTACGACCCTTAATTTTCCCTCAACGCCCCTCCGAACAAGAAAAAAATAGGTGGGTGTGATTATTTCTCTCGTTTTTCTTCGATCTTTTTCATAAATAGTTTGGCAATCGTCACCAGACTTTAGTAACATTTTCATAATCATACGAAATTGCGCATATGTGTCAATCATAAAAATCCAAATTTTGAGGATTTCCGTAATTTCCTTCTGCTTTAAACATACACACACACACACACACACACACAACACACACACAAACACACACACGCAAACACAAAGGCACACAAATCGAAAATAATGCGAAGGACTCAAAACTGTAATCCTTTTTTTTTTGAGCTTAGGGTATTAACCTAAAAATGTCCACACGAATGCTCGTCAACCTGCAATTGATGTGTCATGACCGAAAAGGGGGTTTTGTTGTTTACATTTCCATTTTCCATTTCCCAAATTTCCATTTCCCGATTGGGCGTGTCAGTCTCATTTGTTGTTGCTGTTGTTATTGCAATTTTCCGTATTCTTTTCATCAGCGTTTCCATGTATCATGTTCAGAGGGATCTATATGCAAATCCTTCGCCACCCAGCACTATCGTATCCTTTTTGTTTCTGTTTTTTGCTTTTCAGTTTTTTTGTTCTGTTAAGACAAACTAGGCACTTGGCTTTCTGGCTTCCTGCATTTAATGGTCCTTATTTGTGTCAGTGTGTGCGTAAATTCTATTTTGAAACGGTTTTATTTATTTGTATGCTTTTGGTATTAAGAGTATATTTTACGAATGTAATAATTCGGTTTTAAGCAGTCTCGAAGCTCCTTCCTTCGCTTTAGTCAGATGTTTTTATTGATATCGTCAGCTGCGCTTTGAATTACGAAGGGAGAGAGCGGATTTAATTTTGACTGTCTTTGGAACGATTTTTCGGGGTTTTTCTCATCATTCTCTCAATCGCGACTCGCCTTCATCACTTTTAGACGTCGCGACGTCAGGAAAAAGCATAAGTACTGGTGCTCGCTTTCTCACCTCATATGAATTGTTTACGGGTTCGCTTCAGTTTTTGAAAATTGTCTCCTACACGCGAAATTCAAATGGGACTTGAACGAAACTTGGCACTTATGCTTCCTTTGTAGCCATAAACATCCTCTCCAAAAATCTCTTTGATAGGTCCATTATTAAGGGTGCCTCCAGTACCAGGGTCTGTCACAAAAATCCCAAAACTGCCTCAAAATCGGACTTTTTCGAAATATTTCAATGAAACTTAGAGTTTGAGCGTATATTTAAGTCTCCAAATAGAATTCGAAAAAAAAATTGTAAAAGTGGGCGTTGCAAAGGGGCGGGTTTCATAAAGAAATTTAACAAAAGTCGGTATATGGCACCTCTTATGGCCTTAAAAACCTCTTGATATTAACAATGATTTGAACATATCGCACCCTTGCTAATAAGTCGGCACAATTCAAAATTTTTTTAATGAATTTTTTTATGTTCGATTGCATTTTTCTTTAAGAAACCAAACCCCTAGAAAATGAACGCTTATATTGACTGATGCAGCAGTCGATTGAGAGTAATATAAGTTTAGAAAAAATATTATTTCTTCTTAGTTTTTAGAGATTTATTATTTTCAAAAAATGTGAAATTTTGAATTGTGCCGATTTAGTAGCACGGGTGCGATATGTGTCTGTGTCGGGTATTTTATTGTCTGGCTCGGCTGACTTTAACGTCCTTATTTGTTCTTTTTTATTTTATCATGTCAATGCCATCAAAACTTTGCGTGACCCAGAATATACAGATATGGAGGAGTCTTATACAATCGCGAAAGAAATTGCGCAATGAATAGTTATATTTAAAAGGCGAAGGCAAATGGCTGCAAACTGCTAGACTGGTTTGAATCTCACTATGAAAACGAAGATAAAATCCGTCTTGGCGCACAGTTCATAATCATATAATCGAACAGTCATAACAGCTTTTTGCAACACCCACACCTAGTTACTAGCAGAAAGTTCGAGAGTTCAATGTCAGTCGGTAACTCAAATTCTCCATACGTCGAAAAAAATCTTTGTCTTGTTGCGACTCGAGCTGCGGCAGTTTCAGTGTTATGTCATTGATCGAATTGTAAAATTTTCAAAGCATACTTTTCGTTGCTGCATGCTTCAGGTGGTTTTTACCCACGCTTGTTGTGAATTGAACTTGAGTTTAAAGGCGACGGCAAGTCTGAAAATGTATTAAAATAAAACACTTACCATTTCTAAGTATATCCTCTGCGTGACTTAATTGCACTTCATTTTAGCTTTCTGAGGTCGGCTGAGGAAATCCAAAAGATCTGCAACTTTCGATACCCTTCAACGGACTCCTTCGAGCCAATAAGCTCCAGAATACTTTCCTAATTTGGGCAAGAGAAAAGAGAATCTGAAATTATTTTCTTTATTTTTGCGCATGGTTCTCGTGTTATACAGATATGTATAAGTAGTTTAAAATATTGATACCATCTATAGACGGTCTTGGGAGTTAACGCATTCAAATTATTAATTTGAATTTTTAGAAACCAACATTTTTTCAGTTTATTTGCAATGAGAGATATAACTTTATGTTATATATACACATACCTCAAAGGATAATTCATTGTTTTGGCATTCTTAAAACTTGCATGTTTCCGCTAGCGTTCGCCAGGATAAAACAGGCGAATCGTTTCACGGTAAATGACAACAAATTTGTCGAAAATACCTCATTCGGAACAGGGCGAATTTTTTGATTTGTCAAATTGTTTCGCGAATAAACTCAAGCTAAATGCATTTTAGAATAAGGCTACTTTAGGCTTGACAGCGTCAGGCTCGTACGCAGAGGGGGTGGAGGAGATAAGGTGGTTCGGACATAACAAATATTATGGCTCTTGAACCACGAAGAGTAGTTCTTCTTTTGTAAATGGTATTCGTGCATTTAAAGAGCCTACAGTTATGTCCTGATTACACTGTACAACAATTTTGAACTTTTTCCAAAATAACAGGGTTCTGAGAACGGATTATGGTAGAGGAGAGGCTTTTAAACGGTTAATTTCGCTATTATAACAAGTTAGTAAAATTTAAATAAAATTCAAAAAAAAATAAAACTTGGGCCAACCAGCTTTAATCCATTACCGGTAAAGTTGGTTTTACCGGCAGTGAATAGCCTGGGTAGCGGTTACGGCAAAGAGAGCAAGTCGGCTTGCTCTGTGGGTAGCGGTAGTGTTTACGGTAGCGGCGAATTAAAGCGTAAAACCGGGTAAAGGGTAACGGTAGCGGTATTGGTTTTATTCTCTGCTATAATCGGTATTTTGAACATACGATTAAACTCGAGCGTTCAGAAACTTAAATACGTTTTAGAATAAACCTCGAAAAAAAATTTATGGTGGATTTTTATGAAAAATCTTTTAAAATCTGTTTTTATACCCACACGGAGATTGCATTATTAATTGGATGATATTAATTTAATAAATATAATTGTGTCTAATTACTTATATAATTACATTAAAATTTATCATGTATGAAATTGCGTTCTGAGCATATATGTTAATATATCTGATTACACTAGTTTACAGCCATTTTGTTCAGGAGATCTCAATGCACTTTTCCCATAGACTTTGGCCTTCTAAACACGAAAAAATTATTGAAAAAAATTTTCATAGAACGTTTTTTTTTTATATTAATTTTAAAAAAAAACAAATTTTTTTTTCCGGAGATATTGTAGATTTTTTAATCAGAACTCGGCCACGCATCGACCAATTCAAATAAAGTACCACTCAAACTAAAGAAAACTAACGCCTCTAAGACTCTTTGCTACATAGTTTTAAGATTGGTATGGAAACTAAGATTCTGTAGACCTATGAAACTAAAAAAAAAATATTTTTGTAGCAAAAATACATGTTTCTTTTTCATTAATCGGCATCTAAAAAATAGATTCCAAAAAGACAATTTTTTTTTACATATTTGATTTAAAGGTGGGTCCTTACCCAACAAAACAGTATATTAGTTTTTAAAATCTATGAATAAATGACGAAGTTATTACTTTATAAGTGAGGAGATAAAGCCAATATAAGCAATTATTTTTCGTAATTTCCGAAGTAAAAAGCGTAAAAGCTTCAAATTCGAAACAAACTTTGACCAAGATGAATGAAAGGTGTAGCAGGTTCCGCCTACTGCCCCACCCACAAGACACTAGTTTTGGTTAACTTCTGTACTTCGTGATCCAATCCTAATCATATTTAATATTTAAGCTAATAGGACTATTTAGAAGAAAAAAAATGGTTAGCGTTTCGATTTTTGAGGAAATAAAATCCTCCCTTATATCTTGGGACACCCTAATGTTCATGTTTGTAAAAATATGTAGGTACGCAGATGCTTAATTTAGTTAATCGATATTTCTTTGCGTAAGTGAGGGTTTTTATACCCGACACACTCTGTGTCGAGGGTATATTGCGTTTGTGTGGTTGTGTGTGACACCCAGAACCAGTAGAGATAGACCATACAAAATATATATAGAAATGATCAGCGTCACCAGGAGATCTGTCTGTCTGTCTGTCTGTCTGTCTGTCTGTCTGTCTGTCTGTCTGTCTGTGTGTCTGTCTGTCCGTCTGTCTGTCTGTCCATCCCCAACAAGCAAAATAGTTCCAAAGTTGATATTTTGTTACCTAAGTATTTTAGGGCAGAATATTTCATTGCCCTGCCCTAAATGGGGCATAATTACGTCCGTACGACTTCCATTTGACGTAAGTGGGGAATAGAATGCAAGTCGTCTGGCGGTAATAATAGGGCATATAGGGCATTTCGTATTTAAAGTTAGGGCATTGAGAAGGCATTTCGACCAAAAATAGGTCGAAAAGAAGTCGAAACTACCAAATTTTAACCTAAATTGGGCAAAGAATGAAATGAAAAGAACGAACCCAAATCAAAACGACAAAAAGGGAGAGAGATATATAAATAGATAATATCTTACTCATTCATACGGATTACTTCAATACAACAATGAACGAAAAATTTTCTATCAAGTATGTTCTTATGAAATGAATAATAAATAAAATATGGACTTGAGTGAAAAATATTTTGCGATTCATAAAACCTTAATGTATATGCGAGCTTGGATTTATGGTGAAAGTGTTCCTTGTACTCCTTCATTTTTCAGGGGCCATCTCATTGATGTGAATTAAATAAATTTTTCTTTAAAAAAAAATTATTTTTCGTATAGAAAAAACAGATGCAGAAGAAGAATTCTCAATCCGCCATTCGAAAGACATGGCGGAACGCAAAATCGGGCCACAAAGTCGAATTTCCTTCATTTCCTTACCTAATAGGAAAAAATGACTTTCAGCTCTTTCTTTATAGTTATTTTATCCTTAAATTATTCTCTGTTAAGGAATTTATTACTTATTTTTGCTCTAATACGGCATTTAAACCTTTTTTTTTTGCGACAGCCACTCACATGTATTGCTTATGCTCTTGCCTCAGTTTGACGGAAACAGCCGAGCATGCAACATCGAGAGCGGGCATGCGGAAATTTATAGCTTTTTCCGTCAATTTCAGCTCTTTTATGCTACTTCTAGCTTTCATTAAAACTCGCGGTGCTTCTTCGCGTTTAGAGTATGCATATGTTCCTAGCAATTGGGAACAAAATGGAATTTTATTCTGGCCGAATAAAAATGCATTCATTAAAACTCACACTTCTTATGCTCTCAACGTTACTTTACATAATCGTCCTTTTAGGTCAAAATAGGGCATACGTTTTTGTTTTAGCTTTGTCTTTTTCCTTCAGAGGCATTTCGCCTTAAAAGTCGAATAATCAATGCATCTCGACTTATAGGGCAGAAAGGCAACAAAACAAGTAATTTTTTTGACCTTATATCGCCCTAAAAGTCGAATGGACCTAATAGTCGAAATTAAGTCCAAAATTTAGTCCATATGCCTTAAAAAACTTACCTAATTTGGAAATCAAAGTTATGGCACTATTAGGGCATTTAAGAAGGACTGTTTTACCTATTTTCGACCTAAAATTTTCTTTAAAGTCACATTGACTTTAAAGCCGTGACAAAGATTGAATTTAGGTAATTTCGACCTTGTTAAACTTACTCTTAAGTTAAGGTATTTATAAGGCATAAATTTGGTCAAATATAGGTAAAACATAACCAAAATAGGTCGAATGGACATAGTACTTTGCTTGTTGGGTCTGTATACAGTTTTCTTATCGAAGGAGTTAAGCTATCTTGACGAAATTTACGTACGCATACTCACAGGCACAAAAGTAAGAACGAGTTCGAGAATGGACCTGATCGACCATTTAGTACATCTTGTACTAGGGTCTGTTATAAAATCCAACAATTTCTCTAAAATCGGACATTAAAGATATATGATAAAATTTGATATTTTAATATGTTAAAGCAAGTATATGATTTCTAAAAATTAAAAGTGGGCGTGACAGAAGGGCGTTTTTGAAAATTGTCTCCTACACCCGAAATTCAAACTTGGCACTTTGGCTTCCTTTATAGCCATAAACATCCTCTCCAAAAATATCTTTGATAGGTCCATTATTAAGGGTGCCTCCAGTACTAGGGTCTGTCACAAAAATCCCAAAACTGCCTCAAAATCAAAGTCGGCACAATTCAAAATTTTTTTTATGAATTTTTTTATGTTCGATTGCATTTTTCTTTAAGAAACCAAACCCCTAGAAAATGAACGCTTATATTGACTGATGCAGCAGTCGATTGAGAGTTATATAAGTTTAGAAAAAAAATTATTTCTTCTTAGTTTTTAGAGAGATTTATGATTTTCTAAAAATTCGAAATTTTGAATTGTGCCGATTTATTAGCAAGGGTGCGATATGTCAGGCTCGGCACTTTAACGTCCTTACTTGTTCTTTTTTATTTTATCATGTCAATGCCATCAAAACTTTGCGTGACCCAGAATATACAGATGTGGAGGAGTCTTATACAATCGCGAAAGAAATTGCGCAATGAATAGTTATATTTAAAAGGCGAAGGCAAATGGCTCAAACTGCTAGACTGGTTTGAATCTCACTATGAAAACGAAGATAAAATCCTTCTTGGCGCACAGTTCATAATCATATAATCGAACAGTCATAAGAGCTTTTTGCAACACCCACACCTAGTTACTAGCAGAAAGTTCGATTTTTCGAGAGTTCAATGTCAGTCGGTAAACTCAAATTCTCCATACGTCGAAAAAAATCTTTGTCTTGTTGCGACAGTTTGAGCTGCGGCAGTTTGAGTGTTATGTCATTGATCGAATTGTAAAATTTTCAAAGCATACTTTTCGGTACTGCATGCTTCAGGTGGTTTGTACCCACGCTTGTTGTGAATTGAACTTGAGTTTAAAGTCGACGGCAAGTCTGAAAGTGTATTAAAATAAAACACTTACCATTTTTAAGTATATCCTCTGCGTGACTTAATTGCACTTCATTTTAGCTTTCTGAGGTCGGCTGAGGAAATCCAAAATATCTGCAACTTTCGATACCCTTCAACGGACTCCTTCGAGCCAATAAGCTCCAGAATATTTTCCTAATTTGGGCAAGAGAAAAAAAAAGAATCTGAAATTATTTTCTTTATTTTTGCGCATGGTTCTCGTGTTATACAGATATGTATAAGTAGTTTAAAATATTGATACCATCTATAGACGGTCTTGGGAGTTAACGCATTCAAAATATTAATTTGAATTTTCAGAAACCAACAATTTTTCAGCTTTATTTACAATGAGAGCTATAACTTTATGTTATATATACACATACGTCAAGAGATAATTCATTGTTTTTGGCATTCTTAAAACTTGCATGTTTCCGCTACACTTCGAAAATAAAAACTGAAATTTGAAGTAGAATTGTTTCTTCATACAAATTTATGCAAAAAAATTAGTTTTTGGTAGTCTTTTCCGTACTAACGTGTTATAATAGCGAAATTAACCGTTTAAAAGCACTCCCAATTTTGAGTTTTTGGCAATGTTTGTGTTGAGTTTTTCTTTTCGAAATGTTCCGAGACCTATAGTAAAATTTTATTAGGCGCACATTTTCGTAGAATATTGTGACGCTCCCCTCCCCCTTTAAGGGGGGTTTTTGTAGTTTAAAAAAAAAATGTCACAAAATGAGCCTTATTTTTGGTAGTTGAAGGGGTTAATATGTTCCACAAAATTATTTGTCTTGATTATTTCCCACAACTTTGCTGAACACACGTAAGGAACACATAGTTTCATATGCCGATATGGTTCAGGAATAGGCCAAGGGGTCAAAACTTTGACCCTCCTCCCAAAAAAAAATGCAGACGTAAACTTTCAAAACGCCGAGACACGCATCCTTTTTTTATGGTCTCCTCTACCATAATCCGTTGTTCAGAACCCCGTTATTTTTTTTTTTTTTTGTTGAACAGTGTTATGTATTCACAATCTCTTTACTCACTAGTTATGTGCTCACCCTTGACACCGTATTTGCCAATTCGAAATATAATAGTTAGATTTTTTCCGTTTATAAGTTTAAAGTCAAATTGAATTTGATTTGATTTTTCTTATTTTTTAAATATTTCTGACACATATGGTACTCATATTTCTGAGCACTTCGAAAATGTTTGTTGGATTTGATTATGTTTTTCAACCACAGCTAGTAAATGATATGATTTTGAAAGTTCTCACAACTGAAAATTACAGTCGTCTTTTAAAAAAGTAAAAAAAAATTAAAACACAACTGTAAACTAATTAGTACTACGTACTACGTCCCTGGAAAAATACCACCTCCGCCCCCCGAAATATTTTTCTGCGTACGCGCCTGATTTTTGTGCTGCGATTCACTTCGCGGAGTCACGTTGTGAAAGAGCGTCTCCAACTGGCATGCGAGGCCTGGTCAATTCCCACTAATTTTCTTCCTTCTTTTGGTACATTATTTTTTTTTAACTATTTTATGTTGATTACTTTATGTTGCATTGCATGATAAGCTTGGTTTTTTTTTTTTTTTTGTTTCGGTTTTTCTTCGCTGTTCTACTAAACCGCAACCCATGACGCCCACAAAATTATGAAGTTGCCACAATTGACGAGTAAACTAAAATAGTATAGAGAGCGAGCGAGCGAGCGAGAGGAGAGAGAGAGAGCGGGGAGGAGAAAAAACAAAGAACAAAAGAGCAAAGTGTTTCGTGATTTTTAGACGCAAGTGCGAAAACCGCAAAATGTTTTGTCATGCAACAAATTTTCAACTGTCACTTAAAGTGTCATTAGCAGAATTGGCTAGAATTATTTGGTAATTTAAAGTGGTTAAAGCGCCATGCGACGGCACAAAGGACATAGGAAATGACTGCGGCGCGACCGGGCGGTGCGAATACAAACGCTGACATGTGGTGTCGAACATCAAAAGTTTTGCGCCAAACAAACAGACAGACAGGACCGATTGTTGTATGCATTAGGCACGAACTTAATTGACGTGCACAATTCTCGTAAACTACTTGAAATTACGTCGTCCGTGTTACGGTGGGCGATTTTCGCGACTTTCGAAAGTGCTCATAATTGCTCAGCTCGGATCGACTTGCCTTATCCTCTGTCTTCTGTCGTTTTCGTTTCAAAGTAAGGTTAGTTGCGAGCGGGGCGAACCCTTTTTTGTGCGTTTCGTAGTTAAGAAACTTCAGTGTCCTTGCTTCGCAGCGGGCGGTTGTTGCCGTTAAGGAAACTTTCTTTTCGATTCGATTGGATTTGCATAAAATTTCGGGGCCACAAATTTCTCCAGCTTCTTCTTCAATTCACATTTAAGTGGTTCAAACAAAACGAAAAGATCAAAGCCAACATTCCAATGTTGCACGCTTACACATGATCTATCTCTCTCTCTCTCCCTCACACACACACACACACACACAAGCTAATTTGCATAAGTGTGGGTGTGAACAAGAACTATTTCCTAATTTAAGGAAAATCCATCGCAGGATTTTGACAGTTCGCACGTAATTGAAAATTGCGGTCGAAAAGTAATTAATAGTTTTCGTTCTTCGTTTTTGGTCGGTCTGAGGCTTCGCTTCGTTTCTGACAACATCAAAGCGGCCACGTGTAAATGGGAAAAATACGCCCAAAGCGGATTAGAGAGGGCTCTCTCTCTCTAAGGGCTTTTCACAATTTGTTTTTTTTTTTTTTCACAAGTAAAATATTAAAATTTTTATGCGCTGGACAATAAAAGTCAAACTTCCGTAGCTCGAGTCACAACTATCAAAAGAACTTATTCGAATTGCGGAGCCTTTGAGTTAAGGGGTTTTTCCGATGTCACCACTTCGATTTTTCTATAAGTACTTCGATAGTGGATTAGCGGCCCTTGAACGTTCATGTTCGCCTGCAAGTATTGCATCGTGCTAAATTTAAAGTCTGTAGAGAATATGCTGTAAAAAAATCCGACCGAAATTTTTTCTACAAAATTAATGGTCCTACAAACAAAACTATTCATCCGACTGGCTTATTTATACATGTTTGTTCTTGTTCTTATTAATAGTTATCGACCGTGCCAGAATTGCTTATTTTCGAAATTGCTTTCCTACTTTTTAAACGATTTCTTACGAAGAAAAATCTAGATTATCCAAAATTCTCAACAGTCCGCCATATTTTTTATATATCAATGATTCAATGATCGGTGATCAATATTAATTTATTTTCGTAAGGACGATAACGACAGAAATACTGAACAATAAGTCATTCGATTTTTTTTATTTCAGATTTTCATCTCATCTTTTTTTTTCTTCTTGAATTGCCCTTAATTTAAAAAAAGAAATTTTTTTTTAATGAAAGCAAATACTTGCGGTATTTAAAAAAAAAATTAGAGTGGCGTCAAACTGGGAATACACTGGAAAAAAATTTTTAAAATTATCTTTTTAGTTTTGTGGAAAAATTTTTCTCAGTGTATCAGTGTTTCATCTTCTTATCTTAATTAGTTTTTGAGATATAAAATTTTGAAGAAGGCTTATAACAAAGGATTTTCAAGGATATTTCAAGGACCGTTCAAAATAAAAATCTAAAAAGTAGTCTCCACAGTGTTTTTAGATGGTACCTATCGAAAAATCAACAAAATTTAAAAATTCCTTTCATGATGCCGCAACCCGCCAGACCCTTTTAATACCGTTTGAGACATGTAAGACACTGGGAAAATTTTGTTAACAGAAATGAAAAACTCCATATAAAACAAGTGAGGGTGTTTTAATCAGGCGACAATAAAATACCCGACGCAGACACACATGTTCAAAAACTTGTTAATATCAAAAGGTTTTTAAGGCCATAAGGGGTCCCATATACCGACTTTTGTTAAATTTCTTTATGAAAACCGCCCTTTTGCAACGCCCACTTTTACATATTTTTTTGAATTCTATTCAGAGGCTTAAATATACGCTCAAATTCAAAGTTCCATTGAAATATTTCGAAAAAGTCCGATTTTGGGGCAGTTTTGTGATTTTCGTAGCAGACCCTAGTACTGGAGGTACCCCTAAAAATGGTCCGATCGGGTTCATTCTTGAACTTGTTTTCACTCATGTGCCTGTGAGTATGCGTACCAAATTTCGTCAAGATAGCTCAACTCCTTCGATAACAAAACTGTATACAGATGGACAGACAGACAGACGGACATGGCTAAATCGAATCTCCTGTTGACGGTGATCATTTCCATATATATATTATGTATGATTAACCATGCCATTTGTCCTTTTTTTCGCGGGATACTCCTTTTTTTCGGCATGCAAAAGTCTATCCCGTGAACGAGCTAAAAATCCTTTCTTTAGTTTTAATAGTCCTTTTTTCACCTTTTAAAAACCTTCTTTCTCCTTTTTCTCAAACAAAACACTAATCCCATTCAGTGGTAAAAAACGAAAAGGTCACTGCGCAGTAAAGATTAATACATGTACACGATGACAGCACTGACTATGGTGTACCTACTCGTATCTCTCATTTGTGTATCGATACGTCAATATAGTTGAAATAAAGAACAATGAGGTCTTGAACGGAACCACTTAGGCAGTTGAATATTTTTCCATGGGCAATTTTGATGCAAGCTCCGACATGGCCTGCAAAATTGAAATTTGATTTTCCCCTTTTGAGTTGCAGTGGTGTTTCTATGTATTAGTTTTTTGTGTGCTGAAAAATTGAAAAATATAATATCAAAATACTTCTATCACGTCAGAGTTTCAAGAAAATCGCGTAAGAAATTTTTACTACCATTGCATTTTTAAAACTCATTTTTTTCAAATACGAGGGTTATTCACAAAGGCGTTGGAAAATCGGAAAATTTTAACTGCTTAAAAAGTTGTGCAAGATACAAAAAAAGTTTAAAAAATTTTTAAGAAGTCGCAATTCTCCGACTTTCCAACGTTTTTAACACGCCTTTCTGAATACCCCTATGGTTTAAAATATTTCAAAATTTCATTAAAAGTTTTGTGTACTTAAAACATTATTCTTTAATATAACATCAAAAATAACTTCCAAAAAGTTAAAAAATTGGTGTAAAATGATGCTCAAAGTCGAAAATTTGAAAACTTTATGAAATAATTTTATTTTTTTTGGACTTTGAATAAACATAGCTCACCCATCAGCAGTCCCCCTTCCAAAAACGATATTTTAAATTGTTGGCCAATCAATTTTGTGTATATGTATTAAATCTCAGATTGGCAGCACAAACCATTTCAACGATATAAAGGTATTTCTAAAGCGTTTCAATTCGGAGATTCGTATACATAACATAACACAAGTTGGAAATGAAAAATTCATTTGTTTTTTCGTTTGAAAAATAATAACTTACTAGATTGATTTGAATTATACAATATATTATAGAATATGAATTTACGTCCGAAAATTTTTTGTTCGATATCCTTTTTTTGTCCTTTTTTTTCCATTTTGAAATCCCGCGAAACAGCTAAAATTGGAAGGATTTTCCTTTTTTTTACCCAAAAGCAGATGGCATGGTTATGTATGATCTATCTCGACTGGTTCTGGTTGTTCTGGGTAAAATAAAATCACAATATTTTTGAATACGATCTCGATCTTCAAGGACAAACAGCTTTTATCTTATGAAATTGGTGGAAAAATGTCGAAGAAGCGGAAAAATTTGTTGGATATTCGAAATATTGTTAAAAAATTCCAGCTGTCTAGAAATTGTAATTTTAAAATCTTCCTAATTACCTTACGAGCTTGTTTTGCGGACAAGATGTTTTTCCTTGATAGACACGGCTAATATCAGCTCATAAAGGAATCCTTTCAGGCCACAATTCTTGCAGTACGCGCGCTTTGAAAAGTAATTTTCATTTTTCCAGTATTCAGAACGCAACGATTTCTTGAGCCATGACATGATTGTACAGCAGAATCACACTCAAACGAGCTATCGACTGTGAGAGAAAGCGTCCGGCCAACAGGATACATGTGAGAGAGTCGATTTGAAAGATTGAAAAACTTGAACGTCGTGATGTGGTGTTGACATCGTAAGGTAAGCCAAATTGTATGGAATGAAATGGAAATTTTTGGAGCCTAGGCTACTGCCAAAAATCCAATTGCGTAAATTATTCGAGGAGTTTCAATGCTTTTGAAGATTTTCTCTTGAAGTATTCAACGTCGAGAAATGTTTTTTTTTTTTTTTTTTTTTTGTGGCATCAATTTTTTCATGCACGTGTCACATGTGCTACGATGATTATGACGACTGCATGTGCAGCAACGAGAAGCGAGCTTAATTAAAAATGCCCCAAAACCA
Organism: Chlorops oryzae; assembly: GCA_020466095.1. Classification (NCBI taxonomy): domain Eukaryota; kingdom Metazoa; phylum Arthropoda; class Insecta; order Diptera; family Chloropidae; genus Chlorops; species Chlorops oryzae. Next base: position 157,111,301 of record CM035806.1, on the reverse strand, counting down.
TTTTGTGTGAAGCAATGACGGCGACAATGCAAAAAAAAAAAAAAAAAAATTTTACAAAAAAAGAACAAATTAAAAATTAAAATGACATGAGCACATAAAATGATCAAAATGCTAATGAAAAGGAAATGCGAAGTTAAACAAAGCAAGGATGGAAGGACAATATGGTGTCCGCGTTCGACGCTGCGATGGACCAATAGACCGGGCGGGACGGACAGACAGACAAGCCGCGGCGGCATTCGAATGGATTCGGCAATGAATGCGGCATGTGGGAAAGCGCCGGTGTATAGCGCTCGTCCCCGTTGAACGGGCTGCAAATCTGTAAATCAAATAAAGACTTTACGCAAGCAGCACACTGAGGCGTATGAATTTAATGATTTAATGGCAAGAGAAGAGCACCGTCCGAGCGCCATGAAACAGGGACAGCCGCAGTCGCAGCCGCAGCCGCAGCAGTAATTGCTGCATTCTTTATGCATATTGCATACGATGCGCTCCAAGGCAAAGATCCGATACGGCCAACGTGCTGAGATTGCGGTTTCGCAAACAAGACGCTTCATAGTAAAACCGCAACAACAACAAAGCATCGATATGAAAATCGAGACATGATAGAGGACGAACAGCCAAATTAAAAAAAAAAAAATTAAAAATTGTCAAATGCACAAAGAGTCCCGCGGGAAATACGTCAACGTGAAATTGCACTTGCACGAGAACGCGGCCGTGGAGGCGGTCGCGGAAGGGGTCAGGGACGCATCGCGCATGCCAAGGGCGTTTTGCAATATGTAATTTCAAAGCGACTTTATAGGCGTTGACTTCAAAAACCGATCAACGTTGTAAGTGGTAAGTGCATCGAGTCCATTCCACAGTAACGAACAACAAATCCTGGCATGTGGTCACAATTTTAAGTGTAATTAATGCCTGAAGGCAAATGTATGCAGCCGAAGACACGTTCGACGCAGTGCAAACACAAAAAAACGCGCGCACACACACATGCACACACGCAAACGGAGGACGGAGACCGAAAGCGGAAGCTGCCAATGCGATTCTCTTCCGTTACTCCACGGTCGGACCTACGTATGGACCAATAAAATAGAAGCGCCTCGCGGACCTGCGGAATAGATTTCTAAATTCGAAGTGCAGCGGCATTCAGCCGCCGACAAGTCAATAGAAATGCATGCAGGACATACGATGATTCCGCTTGCGGACATATGTACACTGAACTAAAAATCGTTGTAAAAATAGCGAAAACGTGATTAATTTCAAAAAGTTTAAATACGAAAGTAGTTGCAAATCCCAAGTCGGCGGGATCGATCCCCGCTCAGGCAGGAGTAAATTCGTTTTTTATATTTTTTTGTTTTATAAATAATAACATAAAATTTATATAACATTAAAAAACTGTTAAGTCAATTTACGGACGATAGTTTTACGTGATAACGTCATAAGAAAACACTCATTATGTACATAAAAGGGACGATTCAAGTATCATGTACGCTATTTTTGGCGATTTTTCAAACTCCCTCCCCTTATACTTATTAAGTTAAATGTTAGAAAATAGGTCTAATTTTTAAATTTTTTTTTGGCGATTTTTAATATAAGTTTAAAATAGAAAATAATAATTATACTTAAATTTTTAAATTAAAATTGCATATAAAGGTTTTCAAAATCAATGTCATAAATATTTTCGATCCCAGTCAGTGCTCGGACTACTACCACTTTGATGGTAGATCGACCACTATTTTCACTATTACCACTTCTACCACGCTAGGTCCAAATCTATCGCTTTTTTTTTTTTTTACTTATTTATGCCTTTGTTTTATTCATTTTATGATCATTTAGAATCATTGAGAGAATAAAAAATGTGCTTCAATGTTATGTGTTATTGAAAAATATGTAGGCGGCTTCCTATTGTCAAGAATGGCAGTATGGCGCTTGACGACATCCCATATATATTCTTAAAAAATCTTCCACCTTTAAAAATTTTCATATCCGAGCACTGATCCCTGCCTTTGTTTTAAAAATTTCTGCAGCCCCTGTTCATAAAAAATTAAATTTTTACTTGACACAGTGTACATATATTTAACGTAAAGAGTATGATGATGTAGCAATTGTTCTTTGCAAAAATTAATTTGCACAATTTATATGAGTACGTGAAAAAATTGCAAATAATTGTTCGGACAAATTTGCTACGTCTTATATGTTCATCCGCATAATGCTTATGAGAATTGTAGGTTGAAGTAATGTAACCAAAGAGTGTATAACTACTAAGATGTCCAAGGCTGCAATTATAATGAAGCTAAAGCTGAATCGTAGGCTGTCATGTGTTTGTTGTAATTTGTTGTTGCGGAAATACAACAAACACATGAAAGCTTCACACTAATTGCAGCCTAACACTCATACAAACGAACAGCGACTCGAAAATTTTAAAAAATTCGATAGAGTATGCAGGGGAAATGAAAATATTTTGTTGCTCTGATATTTTCTTTACAAATACAGGATTCAGAAATTTGTCTTTGTTTTCCAAATTTATTTGTTCACAAGAAAGGCAACGTTCTATATGAAAACAACGCTAGGAATTCGTAGAAGGTACCAAGGCAAGAACAAAACAATCGGACTTCTCGCCTCAACACATTGAGAAGTGTTTTTCATTTTGATTGTTTTTCGGCAGTCCCGCGCTTGTCTGTCGATTGCGTGACATGTGTGAATTTGTGTGTGCGCCCATAGCCAAACGTAAATTTGTATTTGGGCGTTTGGATATTTTCTTGTCTTGCTTGTGAAGAGACGATTGAACGATTTGCTTTCTCATGAGAGCGAACTCTCTGATCTAAACCGGTTTGAACTTTGTGTATTTGAATGTGTTTGTGTGTCGCGTAAATTGAACGATGAACAATTTGAACGCACATTGAGATCACCGGCGTCATTTTTTCGATTTTCAAGTGTCCTGTCATCGATTTAATAGACGTTATTACGTCAAAAAAACCTTACAGCTTTAAAACAAACATTTTATGCACAAAAAAAAAAATAATTGTTGGAAAGCCGGGATGGCTGGGAAGCTAGATTTTTCATTCTTATTGCCCCTTTTTTTCCTTTAATATTTTTCTACTTACGCCACGGAGAAATCTAATTCGCGTGGACTAAAAATGTTATTTTGCTCCTAAAGAATACGCATGGCTGTTAAAGTCAACTTTAAATACGTCCGTACTACAGCTTTGCTGTAAAATAACTATGGTCGTAGTATACTATGAATTAATGTAAATTACACAATCGTAGTTTTCGCTCAGTGTATGTGATTCTCTAATTCACTTTCGCCCGGCCGCTCCATATTTTTCCATTTTTGAATTTCATCGGAAAGTGCATAAATGTTCGTCCACTCGTTCGTTCGACTCGATGCAATTCGAACAGATTTGAGAAGTAAATATTGCGTTCAATTTGATTATGCGAAATGCAAAATTCCCTTCTCGAAAAATTATCGCCCCCGGCGCTTGGGCGTTGATGGCAGCAATAGCATTTTTGGTTATTTGCAAAGCCGTTATTTGAAATGCTGCCTCTTTGGTTTGAAGCATTCGGCTGTACAGTTTATGAACCCGAACATTGAAAAAACGTACAAGAAAGCAAGTCAGGTTCAGCCGGATTAACAGCCCGATTCCATATCAAGGGAATTTTTTCCCCTAGAAATGTTTGTCTGCGGAAAAAGGAAGTGTTCCGGACGTCAGTACTGGAAAGCAACTTTCGAAATTCCCCTATCGGAATCTAGGCAATCAGATAGAAAATGAAATATGTTCTACAATTAGTTGAAAATCAATTAATTGAGATAACTTGAATGAACTTTATAATATGTATATTAAATCTGCATGTATTCGACCTCTCCGTGGCATAGCGATTGCGTTTAGCAATGTGAAGGCTTGTGTTCGAATCCTGTCGCAGACGGAAATAAGATGTGAAAAAATTCGGAATTGAAAGAGGCAGGTATATTTTAAATATCAAGAAAAACTTTGATTATCTCATGTAGAAGAGAGAAGTTGCCAAACCACACAGTGAAGTCCATTCCTTTCTTCAAAAAACGTCAGGCACAAGCTCTTTGAAAGACTTCCATAAGTTCCACTGGAACTTTTCTTTTTTATTATTTTGAATAAAAAGTTTGGTTAAAAGCCTTTTCCTCGAAGTTTATTAATTATTATTTAAATGTTAGCTATATTATCTACTTTTTCTCAAAAAAAAAAAATTAAACGCTTGCCTGAACGGGGAATTTGAACTCACCGACATCGGATTGTTCGGCAATCTCTCTCATTTTTTAAAATAATTCCTTCTAACTTCTACGAGGAATCATCGTAACTTTATTGAAAAGGAATTCCCCCCTTTAGACGGACCTCTTCTTGGAGAAAACACGATGGAAAATCTTCTAAGCTTTGTTCTGATTTATAGGGTATTTTATGTGATCTTTTGGCTCTGTGTAGTTCTGATTTAACTTGAAGGAAACCATTTTGAAATCATTCAAAGAATAACTAATTTTACAACTGAATTTACAATAAACTGATTTTTAACTACTTCATTTAAAAGATATCCAGATTCAGACAATTGAGTTTGCCCTAGGACATCGCCATGTTAAAAAAGGAAGTTTTCTACACGGGAAAAAGTCAGAGTTTAAATTAATTGTCACTTTAAATCAATGAGTTGTTACATTCATTTAAAATAAGTTTAAATTCCTAGAGGGTCTTTCTAGGGTAAAAAACACCAGCAGCACCCATGTCCAGTCCGTAAAAAATTCTATGCCCTCCTGAAACTGGACATGAATCGCCATTTTTACCCACTGCGTATTTTTCTATTAACACGAGCTTTTTAGATTGCTTAGCGCACAATCTTGAACTACGCCTCCCCGAGATAATATAGCAAAATAACTGATTTGTCTACTTAAACTATAAATGTATAGGGAGTCCATATAATTTTTTAAATCAATAAGATTTTCTTTTAATATAAAAAAGGCTCCTTCTTAACCCTGCTGGTAGCTTAAGAAAGTTACACTAAATGCTTTAGGGACCATTTGGCCCGCGGTGTATTTTTCATACAAAATATATGGTCAACATAAGAATTTGAACTCTTTACAAGAAGATTGTTATGGCTGAAAGAAAATATATTTCATCAATCTCTAGATATTGGCCACAAAAAAATTGCATTTTGGACCAAATGGTCCTAAGGCACCAGCAGGGTTAAAGCGATTTTCTTCCTGGCTGGTTGCCAGGCCGGATAACCGGATATTTCATTTTTTTTTTTTTAATATATTTTTTGGTTTTAAGCCGAAAAATTGAACGAATTTTTTGTATTTTTTTGCAAAAGTAACCATATCATCTAAACGGGTGGTCATTATGTTATGATTTTTTCCACAGTTGTTGGTAAATGATTTACCTCTCAATACACATACAGAAATACCATATAATTGAAACACAGCCTGAACGAGACATGCTTATACATGAAAAATATTTCAAACCTATTCAAATGAGCGGCAGTGTATCTCATCAAAACATAATTTTTATAAGAATGTTACCATATACTTTTCTTAATATGGTCACCTAATTATTTTACTATCTTAATGAGTTTTCAATATTCTTCAACATAAATAATATACATATATTAAAATGTTTCGATATAATTTTCTTTTTACATTCAAAGAGTTTTCTCTATGAAACAAGCATATTATTCAACTAGTTTAAACAGATTTCTCAATTTAAACGTTCAATAAGGCGATCTTATTGATTTTATGGGGTCATATTGTTCTGTGTGTAAGGGTTTGCTGAATTTTTTAGGCCTAGTCTAAGGTCCAGAACCATTTAAAAAATATCAAACGAAATAGTCGACTTTACCAGAAGAATCGATGATGCCATATCAGTCCGTCCGTATGCAGTTCTCTTATCAAAGAAGTCAACATATCCTGACAAAGTCAGATGAGAATAGTTAACATTCGTACATTCTAAGAGGTGCTCGAATGTAAGAGCATCCTATAGAAACCAAGAAACCTGCAGTAAATGACCCTAATGACTGAGTCAATCTTTCACTAGTTCTTATATACATATTTGCATAATACAAGAAAACAAGATAGCGCCACTTGAGAGAGGAAACGTCACAAACTCAAAATCGCGATTCGTTGTTGTTGTTTCCCATGTTAAACCGGCTTTTTACTTTTTTGAATAGCATGGGAAACAACAACAATTTCTCGCTCAGTGACGTCACAAACTCTATTTTCGGCTCTCAAAGAGAGCCTCAAAATAGCGGTACTGAAGTGGCGCTATCTTGTTTCTTGTATCATGCATATTTGTATATGAGTGTAGGGTATGGTGTATTCAGGCTCGCTGGCTGTAGCACCTTAACTTGTTAATCTCTTTCCATAAAAAGTCGTAAATGGCTTTTTGAGACATGTTAACTTACATTCGATAGCTACCCTGCAGTAATGGGTCGGTCATTTTCCTAAGAAGGACTGGCCTTTGAGCGGTCCAAACCCTACCGGTTATATTATGGCAGTTCGCTCCATCGAATTCGGCTAGCCGGCGATAGGTAATAAACGGTTTGGTTAAAGGTTAGTTTGTAAATGACACTTTCATCAACTTAGAATATATATAAGAAATTGGTTTTTTAATATCCTTATTCGACTATCCTCAGACCTGCCAAAATAACGACAATTGACACAAAAAAACTGACCTACGTTCAGCCGTTTTGCAGACCAATGAAATGTCAGTTGAATACATTAGAAGTGGAATTATGGAGGACTAGTACTGGTAACATAAAGGACTGACCGAAGGCTACACTTGGGTCAGTCCATATTACTGCAGGGTATCACTCATACTCACACTCATTTATATATAGTATAAGGCAATAAATATTTATGAATTTTAACACGAGCACACAGCCGAATGCATTTCGCATATGCGAACGTGCAAATAAAACTCAAATTAATTTAATAATGCCAAGCAGGCTTGATTTTAATTGCTTTTCAATAAAACAAGCGTGCATGACAACGATGAGTGAGAATAATGCGTGGCGGTCATGAGAAAAAAATTTTTATTGTATAGATATATTCATTACTAAGCGCAAATACATGTTGCTCTGAGGTACATAAAATATGCGGCTGTGCGTTTAAATTTCGGCGCGCGTGTTTGTGTGTCTGTGTGCTGGCCCTCTGGTACAATAATAATAATTTGATGTCAAAGGCAAACACTGTAGATAAATTCGATTTAAAAAATCAAAATACAAAAAAAATCTTTACGCTCATGTACTCGGTTGATTGTATGTATGTATGTATGTATGTATGTATACGTATGAGTGCTCGCTTGCCCATATGCAATTTTATTGCTAATTTACATTTTTAAGTAGCCATCCAAAACTAAGGAATAGGTGCCATAAACATGTTCATGTTGCTAGTTCTGGTAGAGCTGGGGGAAGTTTTTTGTTTGTTATTTTCGTTGTAAATCGAACTAAAAACTGCCGAGCCGTAAAATTATATAGCCTACGGCACTGGAAATGCTTTATTGTTAACTAATTTATATTATGCAAAGTACAATTTGATTGGTATATCCCACGGCGAAGGGATAAATTTGTAACTTCAAGCGTTCTTCCTCCAATTAAAAATAATTTTCAATTTATATTGATATTCAATCGCCTTAGCAACTTTCTTGGAACTAGCTTCATCATAGCCTAAAATTTCGATATATAGATTGCCTTGTAGAGAGAAAAAAAATTATGTCTATTGATAGAAAAACATTAGGTCTATAGGTAGGGAAAAATCATGTCATCATAAAAGATGAGTTTCGTCTTCAGCTGAACGGCATGCCGCGGCACGCCTGTGAAGGCAGGCGCATTTTCATATTGCCATCATATCAAGTGATACTTGAGCTTGATACATGCCTGAAATGTACCCAGTAAAAACTACACAGTAAAAACTAAAGATTTAAAATTAAAGCTAATCGGTATAAAATTAAATCTTTTTAGTATTAAATTTGAATTTCAATACCAAAAAGTTTTATTTTAAAACATTTTCGTTTTAAATGATCTCAAAAACGAACAAAATTTTCAAATTTTCAAATTGTTTTCGCGATTATATATAGCTATCATACATACATACGAGCCCTCTGTAGTAAGATTTTATCGAACGTTGATATATTAAATCTAGCACGCGCGAATTGTATCTCTTGTTAGCGTACTGGAAGCGTTTTTGCTTAGCATTCTGAAAGGCCCGAATTCGAACCCTGTTGCAGGCGGAAAAACAGTTGTGGAAAAATTGTGGCTTGGAAAAGGTAAAGTAAATTTGAAACTTGGATAAAGGAAAAATTTATCTACTCGGGAAGGACCGTGTGTCGTCATGTCTGCGGTTTCAAGAATTCCTTTGAATTCTGCTGGAATCTTTCATCTTATTTTTTTTCCATAAAATGTTTGGTTTCAAGCTTTTTATTCCTCTAAGTTTTTAATATGATATATTATTATTATCTACTTATTCCTCAATAAAAAAAAAAATTAAAAAAAATTGACGCCCGCTTGAGCGGGGATTGAACTCCCTGACATCAGATTGTGAGGCAATGTGTCTCATTTCTTTTTGCTCTATGCATAAATTTTATTTTTAATGCATGCAAAACATTTGCAATTTTTTCTCTCTCTTTATTTAAACCAAAAATGTTTAAATGGTATTCATTTTTGGCATTGGTATATACACCAAAATTGGTATTAAAGTTAAACTTTAGTTTTTACTGTGTACTATAGTCGGGCGAGCCTGTCAATAAAACCCGACACGGACACACATGTTTAAATAACCTTTAAGGCCATGAGCGGCCCATATCGCACACCCTTTTCTAAGGATCGCAACTCGTAATTTCTCATTTTTCAGACAACGCAAAAAACAAAATGCCTCACAGTGTCGATCAAAGCAAGAAAAAAGGCATTGACGGGGTTTTTCGGCTTTTAATAATAACAAAAACGGAATAGAATTGGGAATAGGATTTTTATGACAGACCCTAGTTCTGGAGGTACCTAATAATGGACTGATGAAGATATTTTTGGAGAAGATGTGAGCATAGAAGAAATCGTACATGCGAACTTTCGTTCAAGTCCAATTGAAATTTTCGGGGTTTGGAAGTCACACTCAATGCCTTTTAATATGTTCAAGTGGCAAATATAATCAAAATATCTTGAAAAACTCCGGACCAACCAACGCAATATACCCGCGACAAAGAGTGTGTCGGATATTAAAAAGTCTACTTAGTTGACGCCACGTCAGGGAAAGGCACTTTGTGGCATTTGCATTATTATTGGCAGCACAAAATATGAATGAATAAACGAATGACCGACCAAAACACTGGATGAGTGGAGGGATGAATAACCAGTTGGCCGGATCGATGGCAGAGCATCGCCTGTAGGTGCAATAGCATCAGTTGCAAGGCTTTTTCATTGAAATTTTGTGTAATGTGTAAATACAATTAACACACGCTGAATGCAACAAATTGCCAATAGGTTAGCGTTCTTGCTCCTCCATTCTCATTCACATTTATGTACGTCCTCTCATTTTGGGTTATCCACTTTGCTTTTGTGCTATTGACAAAAGGGATAATAATGGTCAGTGCACTGTGATGGCGTCGCCAATGCCTGCTTTCAATAGCGTACACAGCGTCATCGTGATGTTTTGTAGCCGTAATCATCGCCAGTATTAGCAATATGCATCGACGGCAATCCTCGTCGTCAGCATCAGCATCGTCATCGTAATAATCATCGCATTCGTTGCCATCAACATTCGCAAGCAACAATGTTGTTCAATATTTACATGCGTATATGACATGACCGCAAAGCACCAGCAATATGAGGTGAGGCATACCTTGACGAAGGTATCGATGCATGCAACATGCCGAAGGTATGTGTCAGGACACAGCAGCATGCAATGTGTACATTGTATAAAATGGCAATTGCCCGTTCAATCACGCTCGGACATCATGAACGAAAATGCATTTACGTTGCACACTTCTGCTGAATTCTGAAGTCCGATGCTGTAACGATGCGTTTGTTGAACACTATAAGTGCAAATGATAGGCCCGATCGCTAGCCGGCTGGCTGACTGTCTGGCTGGATGGTTGGTTGGCTGTAATTAAAATTAAAATTTTGAAAATTCTCTTCACAAAAGAACGAGAATGAGGTTGAGTGCATATATTGATGGAATGAACTGCATGCGATTCGGGGCATAATGCACTCAATCCTCAATCCTTTTTCTGTCCTCGTAGTCAAGTTAACTTAATTTTCATGTGGATCAGAGCGCGCTTCATTCACTCTCTGTGGCACTAATGGACATTTAATTTATAGACTCAAGTGTGCGTTATTGACTGTGGTTAACATGCTTGTGTTCTATCTATTTACGTCTGCTTTTATCCCTATATCTCTCGCTCGCGCACCCTCTTCCCACTCTCTCTTTATCTCCTTATTGCGTTTAATAATAATGCACATTGTGGGTGTATTGTTGGCATTTTTGTTGCAGCTGGTTTGACTAAGTGCGCTTTAGCATTTGAGGTTTCAGCAAAAGTGAGCTTTATCATGCTAATGCAGTCGCATTTGCAGAGATTGCACTTGTACGAATCTTTCTTCAGGGTTGCCATATCGTTAAGGATTTATTACTGGCTAGCACACATCATACACTATGTAATTTTACTTTAAAATGTTTATTTTTTAAAATTTAGATTTTCGGCATTAATACTCAGTAGAAAAACGAATAAAAAATTAGTTGTTTAAAAAAAAAAAATTACAATAAAATAACTTTTAAAAAATAATGATGTATGGCAACCCTGCTTTATGCATTAACAACGATTTCCTCCTCATAAATATCAATAAATACACCTTTAATTAAAATCGCTAACAAGGTTATATTCAACACACTGACAACTGCAACACGAACGTGATGATAAAGCCTTTGCGCCAAAATGTATGCAATGGAAAAAATATGTGTATAAAATGCTTTTACCGAAAAATGTTTGATATGAAAATATGGTGTTGGGTAAGGGGTGGATTTTTATACTTTTTCCTTTACTCTTTCGCGTGTTTAAATTTGCATTAACATGTTGCATTACATTGTGTCAACAACGACGCGAAATCGCAAAAAGAGAACATGGCAGAGTTGGAGTTGGATTTGTTCTTGCAAGGAGGAGAAATTGGAGGATTTCGAACATTAACTGCAGATATTTTGATAAAATTTATTTTACGGTTCATCGTTAAATGACTTTAAAGAAATTCAATGTATCATGATCGATTTGAACTGAGAACGATACGTCGCCTTTTGTGCTACGCCACTGCATTTTTTTTTATGCCACTAAAAAGGATTTTGTGTCGGTTTGTGTTCGTATCATTTTACTATTTCAAACTGGCTTTTCCGGTTACGGTTCCGTTACGTTGGTTAATTAAAATTGACTTTAGAATTTTTTGCTTTTGCTTAACTGCGCGAGTGTGGGTGTGTGTGTGTGTGTGTGCATGTTTGCGAGTATGAGTCTCGCAAATATAGCATACCTTCAAGCGATGTTGCGCCATATTTCGAACCTTTATGGCTTGATGGATTTTATTTGAAAATCATTTTATTTTCTATTCATTGATTTTTCAAAGCTTTTTCCGGCATAGTCAAATAGCCGAGAGCTTTCTAAATGCATTCGCGAACCGTTAGGCACGATTTAGAATGTGGAAAAACAAAAAACAAAAAAGGAAAAACAGATTTAAAAAAATAAAAAACCAATTTCGTCGGGTTTTACAAATACGAATCTGTTCATTCGGCATTAATGCATTTTAGATTCACGGTATTTTACGTTTTGGGTGACTTAATGAAATTTGGCGTGTCGAATCGGCAAGTCGGTTTTTTTTTGCAATTTTGAAGTTTATTTCGATTTATAGTTTCTTTTCCGAGGGGATTTTTAAGGCAGGCTTCGAAAAAAAGGATCTGCGATTTGGTATATGAGAGCACAGCGATTGTAAACCTGATGAAATAAAGAAAAAGAACACTTAAGAATTCTTTAAATAAAAGCCAAAATTAGTATAGGGATTCATAGCCTTTTTGGAATTTTTCACAAAAATTTTGAGAGTTCAGTGACGAATTTCTCGTTTTGTAAACCTTCCGAAGCTAAACTAATTCCTATAAGTAGTATAAAAATTGTATACTCGGAAAATTAGCTGTCGACCGTGGCATATCCATTCGAAATATTCCTTGTTCGACTGTTCAGCACAAAGTGAGGGAGCAAAAACTTCAAGAAGTTGGATCAAAAACGATGGAAAATTCCGTTAAAGTATCCAAATGAATGCATCTGCAAACTTTTCTCAAAATCCCTGACTAATGGTCAAAAACTTATTTAACCAAAAAAAAAAAAAAAATCTTGCCTTTTCTATTAATATTTCCTTGAAGTAAACTCTGAAAAAGAAATCTTAAGGACATAAATATTTCAGGAAAATGAGGTGGGAGAACTAGTCCTTAGTCATCACTTCAAAAAAACTTTGAAATGTTGACTTTGAGTGGTTTTAACCCATAAGACCACTCCTGGCTGCGTGACTGATATTTTGGTGTGCCGATCTTTAATATTTTCGCCTTCAATGCTAAAAACCACCGACACTCAAAAAATTCCGTCGCAGAATCTATGATATCCGACGTAGTATCTATTATATCCGCAATTGATATAGGTCTAATTGCAAGATATCATACATTCTACACAGAGAAAAAAATCAACCAGAAAACTGGTTAAATCAAAAGGAAAAACATACAAAACGGCTTCAACAAGGAATATTTTTAATTTAACAATTTTTCTTGTTGGAAAAAATAAAGATTTTCCTTTTGAATCAACCACATTTCAGTTTGAATTGAAATGATGATTTTCAAAAATGGATTTAAATTTAAATTGTTGAACCAACCACGGACATAATTGAAATGACAAGATAATTTTTAAACTAAAAACAATTTCCAAAAAAAATACCTATAAAATAAGAAATGTCAAAAAAAAAACTTTAATTAACGTTCAAAGCAAATGGTCACAGAGCCCTCTGCTGAACATAAACCCAAAAATTGCCATCGCATGGACTTCATCTGATATCGTCACTCCGTTGTCGTGACTGCTTTCGCAATGCTTAAAAAGTTCTAAGATGAATACATATCTTATATGTCCTATTTTACAAAGCAAATGAGAATTGTACGGAACGAAAAGAAATGTAATTAAACATATTTCCTTTAAATCAACCAAAAATGTTGTTGACTCAACCATTTTTCTTTTGAAATTTTTGTTCTGCTCGAAAATCAAAAGGACTGTGAATAACAATGCGCATTTAAAAAAAAAAATCATGGTTAAGTTCGCTCAGTGTACGATAGTAGTGCAGTAGTTTCTGCGATGAGGAATGTCATTGATTTCAACGATATATAACGTAGATTTAACGATACTCCATCTTAGGAACTATGATGTTATTTCATAGTAACTACGATATCAAATCATAGGAACTACGGTTTCAAATCTTGAAGTACATTTAACGATAACTTCTTATTTTTGATATGAATTCTTGTAAAAAGAACAAGGTCGGCGGGTTCGATCGCTGCTCCAGCGAGCGTATTTTTTTTTTTTTTTTTTTTTTTTTTTTTTTGGAAAAGTAGATAATTTAACATTTATCATTATTTAAAAAACTGAAAAATAAAAGATTTTACCAAATCTTTTTATGCTTAAAAAATTTTAAAAAATATTCTATAGGAATTTCTTGAAAGAGTTTGTGCGTGACGTTTTGGAAGACGCAATGAGGCCTTCTACACTAGGCAATTTTAGTTTCGCAACTCGCGAGTTTGTTGGAGAGACGAGATACGGGGAAGGTAAGGGGAAAAAATTTCTGTCGCGAGTTGCTCGTACAGGCAATTTTGTGCGATACGCTTTGTGCATCTCTTTCTTACTTTCAAACGTGAAAACGTCATCTCTTTCTTACTTTCAAACGTGTAGTAAGTGGCGTTGGGGTTGTTTATGACGATCGCGCAACTCGAGTTGCTGGCCCAATGTAGACACGAAAGCAACTCCAAAAGAGAATTCGATATGAGTTGCGCAACTAAAATTGTCTAGTTTAGAAGGCCTCAATTAAAGCCACTATTTTTATTTGATTGGCAACTTACTTTCTGTTCCCCGTATTTTCGCCTTGAAATTTACTCGCCTGTTTTTTATTCTCCATTTTTTCCACAAATTCTTTTCTCTGTTGCAGGGTTCGAGAACTCGGACCTTCCCGATTACAAATCTAGCACACTTCAACTACGCCATCGCGAGATATGATTTGAGCTGGCTACGTTTATTATATCAATATTTTTTTTATTTATTTATTTTTTTATTTTACGTAGATTCTATGATGTTTCCATCGTAGATTCTATGATGGACATAATTCTTCCACAGTAGAAACTATTGGATTTACAGTACAATTTTACAATACAGAATTTTACGTAGATTCTATTATATTTTTTTCTATGTCCTCCTATTGTTAAAACAACGATGCAAAATTTTTTCAGTGTATGACTAGTGATCCAGTGATACAGTGTGCCTTCTGTCACACACGTTAAACGAAATTTAATTTCGATTTTCTTTTAAACGAGTGTCCAGTTCTCAGGATTTTCTCTGTATTTGAGCCACCCATATGTATACGCACTGCATAAATCGGAAGTGATATATATTTATTTTTCCTAACCTCATATGGAGCTTTTAACTTTTGTTTTTCCACTAGAATTGTCCTCAATAAGATTAGCTTTCTCGGAAAAATTTGCGAGAATTGAAATAATCATTCAAAACAAAAAGGATTTGCTTTCATGTGGGTGGTTTAAATAAGTATTTTTGCTTTTCCAAAAATTTTCTCAATTTCAAAGTTGAACGTAACAATAGAAAAATAGAGATAGAGTGAGAAAGAAAGAGAGAGAGAGAGAGAGAGAGAGAGAGAGAGAGAGAGGTAGAGGGAGACAGAGAGCGAAATAAAGGGCAAAAATAGAATATAAACGCCAATTAAAGTTTTTGTAGTTCAGTTTTCCCACTTTTTCAAACTCACTTCCTTTTCGTCCTCTTCTCTCTCTCTCACTCCCTCTCTCTACAATTTTCTCACTCCGCCTTCCCCCACAAACTTTCCTTACCACTATTAAAAGCATTCATTTGAAGTTTCTTTTGAGCTTAGCAAAACCGAAGACTCACAAAAGGCGATTTTCCGACTTTTGGATATTACGTTCTTTTTTCAAGTTTTTGGTAAAATGAAAAGGTAAAAACGATACGGTACAATACGGCGGGAAATGCGGTCATGCGGGCATGCGGGAGCGAAGTGAAGCAAAGCGAAGCGTAGGAAAATGAATTTATTTCGAACTTTTAATCGGGGGAAAACTTAACTTTCAGCTGAACTCTTGTAAGTTTTAATTATTTTTAATCACTTATTTATGATGATTACCAATTTCCGAGTAGTTTGTGAAAGTCGATGGCGAAGTCCAAGTCCAAGTCCAAGTCCAACTCGAAGTCGTAGTCGAAGAATCCCAAGACAAAGATGAACAAAAGGTTTCAGGCGATTTTTCCTTATTTTCATTTTCTAGTTCACAAAGCAACAACATTCGAAGCATATTTCGTACAGAAGAAGACACAAGTTCAGACAGACGGACAAGCCGGACAGACAGATAGACAACTTGACGCACAATTAAAATGCAATTTACTGCCGATGATAGCACAAAGACGTCGTCCATGTTCACGTCCACATCCAAGTCCACTAAATGGCTACCACTCACACTTTTGGAGAGCAGCCGAAAGTGCAAAATACTTGGCACTAATGGCAAACGAACTTTGGGCGCCAAATGTGCTTATTAATTTAAATTTTCCGAAACCCTATCCGACGAGCAGCAAAATGCGAGAGAGGCTGTTGAAAGATGATAGGGCGGACACGAATGGGGTTAGGTGAGTGTATGGAGCATTAGAGCGCGATGAAAGGGATTTACAGAAAACGAGGCGAGGCGAGGAGAGGCTGTGTAACGAAACGAACTCTCATTTGCATACTTTCAGCCTTTCAAGTTATTTGGCTGTGAGTCTCTATCGATGACGCGTTTCCCCATCTCGGTTTTGTAGCACCTTCTACGTTTAGCTCCTGATCATCAACTCAGCAAGGATAGAACTGGGCAAGAGTTCAGTTTACTTGCTGCCAGTGTAACGACTTTCATAATTTTCCATTTAAAACTCGATGCATTTTCGTAATGAAAGACGAAGCAAGTCTGTTCGCAGCTAATTTCGAAAAGGCACAATATCCTTTTGAAGTAAAGATTGTATTGCGAGGAAAAGGCTCCTCCGATCGGAGAGTAAATATTGGCGAAGAAGGAGAAAGAGCATAACTAATTGTTGTTCCAAGATATTCGTGCAATTCTGCAGCGTTCAAGCAAGGCATAGATACCTCCCAAAAATTTGTTCTTATTTTCCTTGGGGTCCTGATGGAAGTTACAGTCGCACAGTCACACCGTCCCTGATGGAATTCTACAATATTTTTGGAATCGTATTGTGGAATACAACTTGGGAAATTGAAGGTCGACAATCAAAATCGAATTGAGGAAATAATGAAGAAAGTTTTTTTCTAGTTTCGATCCTCAATTGAAAATCCAAAGAGCATAACTCCAGTTGGAATAGCGCTGCTGAAATGCCAGTAACTTGAGCAAGAAAAGAAATTATTTTTGTCCACGCACAAAAGCATTGCATTAAAGGGATTTTCACTGCAACTACAAAGTTGCCAGCTTGTGGAAAAAGTTACAATCAAACTTCCTGCACATAAAATATAAAATTTTTAAAAATTGGAAAAAAACTGTTCAGAACTTTTCTAAGAATCTTTGGATAGGAGAAGTGAATATCTGTCCGTCCATCCTTCTATTTTTTTTTTTTTTTGTGTTGGTTAACGCTTTGGTGTCAAGGGTCGTCGTCGATATTGTTATGTATTTCACATCACCCTAAGACTGGCTAAGCAATCAAACGCACTACAGTAAGAAGACCAAGAGTTCAGCAGGAAATGTCACAAGGGTAATTACGATGCTGATCAAAGGGCACTACAATACACGAACGGAAATTTTTGTGTTGGAAGATTATGAACACCACAGAAGCTAAATAGCCCTTTTTTTATTTTCGTGTGAATTGTGGTTATGAGAGACATTTTTCCAAAAGGATATACAATTTTCAAGGATATGAAATTTAAGGCTCTCCAATGATTTTCGATCAAAAATTTGAGAGAGAAAATCACATTTAACCCTTTTGTGGCGACTGAGACAATGCGTTGTAAAAAAATATTTTTAGTGAGTAACATTGTAGACAGCGATGGGAGAAGACCCTCGAGCAACCAAATCATCAGCTGATATTAGTGGTATTCATGGAATAGCGCAAAGCATGCAAAACTGACGCACGGTGGGGTAATTGATGCCGTTTTTGAGCCTTAATTCGTACGAGCCTTCTACAGACTTAATTATATTTTTGTATTCCTTAAAAACATTAAAATAAAGAAAAACAAGTAAGGGTGTTATAGTCAGGCGAGCGTGACATTTAAATACCCGACACAGACACACATGTTAAAATAATATTTGAACCACGCCCAAAAAACAGGACCACTAAGAAAGAATATTCAAGAGGTTTTTAAGGCCATAAGGGGTCCCATATACCGACTTTTGTTAAATTTCTTTATGAAAACCGCCCCTTTTCCACGCCCACTTTTCCTTTTTTTTTTTGCAATTCTAATCGGAGGCTTAAATATACGGCCAAATTCTATGTTTCATTGAAAAATTTCGAAAAAGTCCGATTTTCGGGCAGTTTTGGGATTTTTTTGACAGACCCTTGTACTGGAGGTACCCTTAATATTGGACCGATCGGGTCCATTCTTTATAGCTGGCTTAATACACCACAAATACGCAAGACATTTTCTTAAAAAAAATTCTTTAAAAAAAATTTCACTAAAACATATGTACAAAACCATTGTTATACCCCTGTAGGAAGAGAGGGGTCAATTGGGGAACTAGCGAGTAGTTTTCGAGTGTAGGAAAAAGAGCTAGTACGCGAGTAGAGACACGGACAGTAGAACCTAACTAATGGCATATTCAACAGTTCAATTTTGCCCACACATTAATCTAATATATTTGCCGGCGTAGTGAAAGCGTATTCGCAGGGCTCGAGTTCGATTCCAGTCGCAGGCGAAAAAATTTGGAAGAATGACATGTTTCGAAAAACTCAAATAATTGGATTGAAAAACACGTCTTCACCAATGCTGTCTCACAACTTTGGGGCCGTCAATATATTACGTCAGCATGTTTTTGACCATTTTAGACCCCCTACCCCCCTTATCATCAATCATCATCGTCTAGAAGCTACACCAACCCACCCCCCCCTCGTTTGACATCATCTTTGAGCTCTTTATTATTTCATAAGTAAATAGAAATTAATTTCTTCAAAATATAGTTATATAGTGTTTTCTAATAGATAGAGATGATGACGTGATCATTGCGGATTGATCCTCCTCCCCCTCATCTTCAAGCGTCATCATTCGCGAGACCCCCTCCTCCCCCCTGTATGATGACGTAATATATGGACGACCCCTTTGCGCACAAATTCGCTCAACATTTTCTGCCAATTTGAAACCTTTCTTTTTTATATATTTGCTTTTTATTCCTCTTAGGATTCCAAATTTTACTAATAATTCGGCGTTCGCTTGGCCCGGGATTAGAACCTACGCTACGCTGTGAGCTACGACCGCTCGGGCCGGTCACCCATCTATCAACGTAGTATAGCAAGTTTACTGAATTGGCCCTGTTGCCTCTACTTCTGCACTAGTTCAAACGCGACTGTCGATTTTCGAATGGCACCTCAGAGGTAAAGTTTACAGTTGAATGCATTGGCGGGGAAATTACGAGCGAGTAGTACTATTGATTTGGGAAGTAGTAGAAGAATACTTCTGCACTAGTTCAACTTCCTACAGGGACCCGACACACTCTGTGTCGAGGGTATATTGCGTTTGTGTGGTTGTGTGTAGCACCCAGAACCAGGCGAGATAGACCATACAAAAGATATATAGAAATGATCAGCGTCACCAGGAGATTCGATTTAGACATGTCCGTCTGCCTGTCTGTCCGTCTGTCAGTCTGTATGTCTGTCCGTCTGTCTGTATACAGTTTTCATATCGAAGGAGTTGAGCTATCTTGACGAAATTTGGTATGCGTACTCCCAGGCACATGAGTAAGAACAAGAATATAGACCCGATCGGACCATTTTTAGGGGTACCTCCAGTAAAGACCGTTTCTCGTTTCTCCCCTTTACTATCGAGATATGAATTTAAGAAAAAAAATCGATGCTTTGCAGTGGTTTCACCAGAATAACTCCTTAAAATTTTCATAGCCGTTTTATATGATTTATTTTTTCCTGCCAAATGATGCTTGCCCCCAACTATGTATGTATGTATATTTCATAGAATTTAAGTTCTTGAAACTTTTCAAGCTGGTTGCATAAAATTTCATTGAAAAATTTTTTTAAAACTTGACCAAAAACAGTAAAAGCGACGAATAAAATGCTCAATTTCTTTGAAGAAAATTCGCAAAATTCGGAAAATACTTGCAATGCCTTCTTTCGAATCGCTAAAATATACGATTGTATGTTTGTATGTATATTTAAGAAAGTTTTGCGGAAGTAGCTCGTTGAGTCAACATCGCAAATTGCTTTCAATTTGAAACAAAACGGAAAAGAATCTCTTTGGCCGAGGATGAAACTTTCTTCGAAAGAAAAAAGAAAAGAGAAAACCAAAATAAAAAAAATTGGAAATAAACATAAGAAAATGTTGAATAAAGTTCTGTAGTACCTCGCCTTAGCGATTAGGGAATCGTAAATCGTGTCTTAGATGCGCCGAAAAAGTGGCTAGACGTGTACCTACACGAAATTCAAATAGCAAAGCCAATATCCAATGGGGTCTCTTTTTGCTGGTGATTCCATTCGATACAATGTACAAACATTTTAAAATCCCTCCCTTTCTTGTACTTACTCTTAGTTGAAATTCCCCTATCACTTCGGAATAATTGCAAGCCGGGGATTCATATTCTAAGGCAGCTAAGCTGCGTACTGAGAAAGCTGAAGTGCTATGCGGAAAAATCATGAGTTTCTGCGACCCTACATCGAAGCGATATTTTTCAAATCGCTGCCAAGCTCAGCAACACTGTTTCTAAATAAAAACTACAATGTTTCTGACAATGCTGTAATTTTTTTTTTCTTTTAATTTTGGCAAACATGATCAACACTTAGTAACAGATGAACAACCTTTTGCCACGTATCCGTATCAAATTCATTAACGGAATTTTTTTTTGCGGTTTTAACAAAGATTCCAAACAAATTTGCTTTGCGAGCGGCTCTGGAGTTAACACTCTCTTGCTTTACTTTGAATGAGGAAGGAAATCTAGCTCCTCAAATTCATCGTCTGCGGAAAAATCGCATTCAAAAATACGCTCCGACACTTTCGCCTATGTTTTTAATCGCCTGATTGGGTATTTGAACTCGCCAACATCGGATTGTTAGGCAATCGTCCTATCAACTGAGCCACAACAGCCCAAGGCAGACCTACTAATTAATTTTTTTTTTTTTATTAATTCCTTATGTTATTTCTACGAGGAAACATTTAAATTTTATAGACAAGGTTCTCTTCTAATATTTACGAGTGACCATATTAATATTAATAGGGGCTCTTTTTATTTTTACGGGCTATCTTCCGAATTTTATTGAAAAGGAATTCCTCCATAAATCTAGACGGACCTCTTCTTGAATAAAATTTATAGAGAAATCTTCGAAACTGTTAATGTCAAGAAAAAAACTTTTAAATTGGATTAGCAGATATGTATGTATGTGTGGTTCAATTGTAATTAGATTAAGGGAAAAAAAAACAGATAATCAAAAAAATTGGGTTTTTTGAAGTGTAGTGTACCTCAGAGGCGTCTGGTGGATCAATTAGGGCTCCGAACGCGATAAATGTCAAAGCAAGCGACTGCGAGAATCGCCGAGTAATGAAGTACACAACATCAAAGACAATGCCATATATAAATGATTCTATTGCCGAACAATTCGTTATTTTCTTAAATCTTGTTAACCTGTTCTCTGCGCCCGCCACTGCGCCAGATGATGCCACTTTTTTCGCAGATTTTGCTGTTTTTGACGATCCGGCAGCGCTGTTTAATTTAATAATGGAAAAACAGTAGGATTTTATAAGAAAAACCTTCCGCTTTTGCATTAATAACATTGAAAGGAGAATAAATATATCCGAGTCGGACATTTTATCACTTGCTAATGGAAAATTACAAAAACTAAAATCATAAGTTTTCGAATGTGTGCTACCACTTCGCTTTATTTTCAGTCTGGTGGCACGAAAAGAAAATATTTTCATTGTGTTTCTGGATTGTCGTATAAACGGCGACTTCACTACTTGCGATTTATTTTTAATTGCGATTAGCTGACGTATAAACGTAGTATTTGTTATTTATTGGCAACATATGGCAAGTTTACTGTCAGTCACGGTTGCCACAGTTGATGTTTGGCGCTGTGGCTCTTTTCCATTTTTGGGCTTTCTTACGCCAAGAGTAAAGTTACTCAATAGCCAGTTCAAAGCGTGCGAACATATCAAATAATCGATGTCACTAATAATAAAAAGATAAAAGTGCAGCTTTAAGATTTGGCGGACCTAATTTCCATCATAAAAATGGGTTTTTATATATACAACAAACTTTGGCTTTTTATACCTTTTCCGAAGGAAAGGGTATATTAAGTTTGGCACGGAGTTTGTAACAGACCAAAGGAGTCGCGATAGATATAGACATACATATATATATTCTTGATCAGGGTGACGAGAGGAGTCGATCTAGCCATGTCTGTCTGTCTGTCTGTCGGTCACAAATTAGTTTTTTCGTAATTTACTCCCAAACCATGAAAGATATCATATTGAAATTTAGCATGGACTTACCCCTGGTAAATTTCCGAAAAACTGCATACAAAATTTTTTCGTAGTTCTATCTAGGGTTGCGAAAAGTGGTTCAGAAGATTCAAAAATCGCGATTTTTAACGTTTTTCACCGATAACCTTTTCACTATACATCCCAGACTATTGCGATTTGGAGTGGGTACATCTACTATATAGACTTAAGCATTGGCTGAAAAAAAAGGTGAGACATCGTTATAACTATGGTCACCATCTTACACATTAAATTAAAAACAGTTTTTCTGTTAGTCTCATATTTCTATATAAAACGGATATGTCCTCTTGCGGTTAAAATTTGACCATGACCATCATTCGCGAATTAGCCAATTTAAACTTATTTCCTTGTTTTTTTTTTAATTATTTTTTTTTAGTAAAATTGGCCCTTTTTTCAACTGCCCTTATATTTTTAAGTTTTAGCGGTTTTCAATTTCGTATTTCGGCTGTAATCTGTTTAGGGTATTATTCAACCTTCTTAGTGCTATTGTTTCAATTATTCAATACATTTCATACAAGAAAAACCTCCGACTTACTTATATGATGAGTCCAATCCAATTTAGTTAATAACTATACAGGGTGTTCCATACTCAATGGAACAAAAAAAAGGGGGTGATAGGGGGGGTCCAGACGGACCAAAAATCGTATGGCAGGGGGGGGTCGCAAATGAACCCCTGAGGAGTTACATGCAAAAAACAATATTTTGGTTTTTTCACTGGTGCTCCTCACTTACAGGCCGTAAATTCAAAATCACATATGATATGAAAAGCTTGGCGGTTTTCCGTTAACACTGCATACTACGATTTTAAATAATTCAACTCCGTTTTCTCTGGTACCACCATCTAAGCCTAAACTAGTGTAATTTTGGCTTTTAAAGTGATTTAATTCAAAAGAAATACGATCGAGCCTCTTTTTTTTACTCTTTTCGAAAACTTTGAGTTTTTCTCTTCAATTTGATACCATGGTTGCTGAAAAAAAGTTTCACAGTCAATGCAAAACTAAGGTTTGAAAATAATTATTTTGTATTTTTGACTCCCAGAAAATTATTTTAATCAAATTTATTGAGCACACTTTTAGGCAGCATGAGAAAAAGAAAAATCTAAGAAATTTAAAAATTTCTGAATAGTGTTTTAGTTTGACATATCCGCCTAAAAGTATGCTCACCAATTTAGTCGAATTCTTTCTGCTCCTCTAGCTCCTTACGAGTGCAAAATGGACCCCCCTTTCCATACAATTTTTTGCTTGTATGGGTTCCCCCTATCACCTCCTTTTTTTTATCCATTGAGTATGGAACACCCTGTATAAGATCTCCTTATGAGATTAGAAAACTCTTCCTTTATATCTAATGTGTTGACAGTGCAACAGTGCAGGTTCACAACAGAAGGTTAAAATGTAATACCATGTTTCCACTTAGAATTAACTTTGTGAATTAACTACTTATATGGATTAGTCTGCTAAATATCTGAATTAACTCTAATTCATATAGTCCATTCACTATGTGGAAACATGCTATAAGATAATTCTACGAATGTAAAAAAGCACAGAATTGAAATTCTAAACAGCGGAATAAGTAGTCTATAAGATTATTTTATTATACGATTATTGAATAATGAACTCAGCTCTACATACGATTCGCATGTATGCATATCATACATATATGGCTTGTTATATAGACAATGGTCATGAAAATCATCGACTTAAAAATGCCATATTTTTCTTTTCATTCTAAATTCGAATTTATCACATTTTGCTAGCAAGGAATTTTGGCAAGGTATTTACTAGCTTTGGGATTTGACTTAAAAAAAAAAAAAACACAAATTATATGCCCAAGACCACATCGTTTAATTCTAAACGCTGCTCGAATTTCTCCACAATTTTCCCATTGTGCTTTAATGAACGCAGCCAATTTATATACTCTCCCGGCAGGCCAGTCTCTATGGCACCTTTGACGATCGTCTTTAGATAAGACATGGAAGGTTGACGGCATAGCGGCGTCGTCTCGAACGTAAATGAACGCAAGTCCGAATCCGGTTGCTCGGTCAAATGATATGCGCGGCATTCCATTACGGTTTCGTCGTTCAAACACAGCACCTTCACATGTATGGGCACGTAAATGCCGCTGGGAACACCCTCTTGTCTGATGATATCGAGTTGAGAGTAGAGAATAAAGATAAACGAAACAAGCTCGTGATCTGTTTTCTTTTCAAACAATTAAATTGCCCTTGAAAGGTTAATTGCTATTCACCCTACAGATGCAATATTGAAGCTCGCAACAATATTGAAGCGCGCTACAATATCGCATCCATGTCAGCTGTTGAACAACTGGTGAAAAATTTTCCTCAAATCACAAATCTCCGAAACACACTATGTATGAACAACTTACAGATCTAGGCTCTTTAAATTGCAATAATCAATCTCCCAAATGGTGCCATAAACGATTGCATCTTTGGTTGGGACAATTGTTGCCGCTGCGCCACGCCACGTCTCCGACGGATGATTGAAATCGAGCCGATAGTTCTGGCGAAAAGAAATAAGAAAAGTTTGAATCGATGGACGGCTTAAACCATGTACACGACAGCCATTTACCACTAATTTGCCAGCGCCAATACGTTTCGCAGTGGGATTATTTATATGTATTCGTTTCGCGAGCAAATTACTGCCGAAGCCGAAGTAGTAAAATGTTTTATTCATGTTTTCCAACTCGATTTGCTCTTCTACTCTTGTTTGCCTTTTTGCTTGCTTTGCAGCTGCGGAAACCCGCAAAGACGAATTGATTTTAGGGTACCGAAACTATTGATGCCAAAATATTGAAGACTTTTTCCAATTCATTCGATACTGAGCACTATTTGCACTGAGTACTGGGTACCTGTATGTAAACGCTTAGTGGCTTTCAAACTGTGTATGATTTCTGCGACTCTCAAAATGTCAATAAGAAATCTTCAAGTTCCGTTTTCATGTTGATTGGATATAAAAACCTTCAAGTTATCGCGAGCGATATTAGTTCAAATACTGCGCAAAAATTATATGCATATCGTGACATTAATTAAGCCAATGAAATTTTGCACATTTTTGATCTCAATTTCGAGCAGTTACAAAGCAATTAGAAGTAATTCAATGTCTTCCAAACTGCGCAATTGCACTAAGCATGTACGCGAACCTTTACTTTCCAAGCCATATAGAAATGGTTTGTATAAGTGCGAAATGGAACCAATCCCCCGTATCGGAATCGTAATGGGCCATGCATAGCAGAATTACTCACACGTCTAGGCTGCGTTTGAAGTGCCGCTAGTTTTCGATTTACCAATAGAATTCTTTCAATTTTAGTTCCAACTAGAACCGTTACAAATGACATCGCAATACAGTGACTTCCCAAATGTATTTTCAGCTCCTGCTAAAGGCGCGTAATACTGGAAATATGCTACACATGCAAGCATATGGAACCAGTTTTAAGGAACTCGCATATGATTAGAACTAACTATGTTGAATATTCGCAAGAATGAACGCGCAGATATTGGAGGTCAAACACACAGATGCCAAACTTTGGCTGATCAATTAAAATCGCAGATGTTCAAATTATGCAATCTGAAAATCGTTGATTATTTGGAAATTCATTTATACTATTTTAGTAATCAATAGTTGTACTCATGCAGCTTCGAAAATGCCTTCGCAGCTTTTCCCATCGTAAATATTCATATAAATTTTGACAGTTGTGTTACAAATTTCTCATTTCCCACAATTTGCGAAGCTGCATGAGTCCCACTAATATAATTCATTACAATAGACCCTAATCCAGTGCCACTAAAATATTATGCATACTTTAGACATCCACCTTCAGCCATTACGACCAAGCACTGATAATGTTTCTTCGGTGCTGCCAGTTTAAGGAATTTTTAACAATTTCAGAACATTTTTGAATTATTTCGTCGTTCCGGAGTTATCTTCGCATTTCTTAAAAAATATGCAGCCCGATTCCGAATATTCCCGGGGAACGAATCCCGGCGAATTTAACTTTCTCGAGACTAAAATTCCATTTTTTATATAGATGGGGTAAGGAAAATTATGGGTATGGATCAAATACCCTTTCCCCATCAAATTTCTTCCCCCAAATATATAAAAACAAGAAGTTTACTCTCGAGAAAAGCAAATTCCCCAGGGATTGTTCCCCGGGAATATTCAGAATCGCGCTTATACTTTTGACAAATTGACTTCAATGTTTCAACAATTTATATAAGAAAAATTGGTGAAAAAAAGTTGTGCAATATTTTTATCATAAGTAGTGCTTGCAATTCTATATCGATTAGTATACATTTATTTAAAGCCAATTAAGAGAGTTTCCGAGTTACAGCCATTTTAAACACATACAAAATTTCACATTTTGTTGTATTTTGGAAATATATTTTTTTGTTAACAAAATTTAGCTAGGCACATACGTGAAAATGAGGTGAATATCCGCACACATTTCTAATTATAAGTTGTTGCTAAAACAAAAATTTAGGAGGAAAGTAGAAACATACGGAGTTATGGACCAAAAATCAAAAGAATTCAAAAAATTTATGATGTCCGATTTCGATGAAACGCTAATATCTAAGCAACTACAAGGGATGGGGATTGAACAGAACGATAGATTTAAAAAATTCAGCCCGGATAACGGATACTTAAAAACATCTTTATGTATGAAAATTCGCATTTTCGAGACTATCTCATTTGCGATGGAAAACCCTTTACACGTATGCTTTTTCAGTTCCAGTATATTCTGCTAAGTCGTCGTTCATATTATGCGAAAAGACAAGCGAGCGACACAGGTGCAGGAAAAAAAGTTATGTAGGCCCCGCCCACTGCCACGCCCACAAATGGAGATTTTTCGTAACATAGTGCGCCAATAATGTCGGGACGCTGGGTATTTCAAAGTCGGGCTTGACCGACTTTAGCTTTCTTACTTGTTTCTACATGTGTTTGGTATAGGAAATTTACTTGCTGCTTTAGCGCACGGCAGCATTTTTGTCTGTATTTGTATGAAAATTTCTCTTTTAGCTGCATTCAACTTAGGTGCACATTCGCTTTAACAGCATCCTGTTTTTGGTTTTTGAAATAAAATTTCATAGTAAAATGTTCCTTTAACAGCCCTGTTGAAAATTTATCTTTTGAATTTTAAACGCTTTCCTATCGACCTAAAATGCCTTTGCTTTATTAGAATTTTTCAAAAATTTTGATAACAAATTAATAAACCCGGTTTAAACTCTAATAGGGACTATCATTTGAAAGTTTAAACCATCAAAAAGTTTAAGCTAGGTTGAAGACGATAAAGCTCAATTTTTTTTTTCATTTCATTTCATTTGGACGGCGTTCTTTTAAGCGCCTTACAAGTTTTGTTAATGATATTCTAATATGTTCCTCAAAAATGCAGCAAAAAAAATCGGGTAGGTGCGGTTTTCGCGTAAGTGCATAAAATTGTCTGGAAAATAATTGAATGCAGCTAAGCAGAATATACTGTGTCGCATTTTCGCTTGTGAAAAACAGTTGAAAACAACAAACAGCTGACAGTTTAAAATTTATCACCATTAAGAATAAAAGTACGCACTTATTAGTATAATTTGCTGCACAACAGCAGAACAATAACCTTCGATTGTGCATTTTTATGTTCAAAAACACAAAAGGAATGAAAAACAGTTGTGTCTTATGGCCGTCTTGTATACATATATTTTTCGATTAATAAAAACAATTGTTTTTTGCGAAAAAACCTTGCTGCGAATTATATTTACTTACATTTATAAATACCATAATGAGCTTCGTTCTTATCTGGTGTCCTATGACGCAACACAACTCAACTTGTTTTTGATTTTGTGAGTCGAGTGAAAAAAAAATTTAAAATTTTTGAAATGAGTTTTTGGCCACCATCCAGCGTTACCAGTACTTTTTCGACTAAGGTCAAAATACAAGCCTAAAAATATTTCTATTCTAAAAGGAAAAGTCTAAATGAGTGTCCCGATATGTTGCAGTTTTATTATATTTTTGAAAAAAACAAATTGGCAAACTATGTAAATGGAAAGCAAAGTAAATGAGGCAATTAGCTTTCGATATCATAGTGAAAATTCCTAAAAGTTTCATTTGGCATCACTTTAAGAGGGTTTCTTTGAAATGACGCCATTTCAAATTGCATTTCATTTTTTCTTGACAGAAGCATCAAAAATTAAAAAAAAAAAATACTAAGTCCCGTTAGTTTTTGTTGCCGTTAAAGGTTTTCGTCACGATAACCTCACAAAATGTCAAAATTCTCATACTCATTTTTGCCGTTCGGAACGAAAAATTGAATCCGAAGAGCAACAAATGGGTCATTTTAAAGCAAAATGAAGTCGTAAAAACGCTTAGGTGGCAACGCTAATCAGAACGAAATTTCACTTTGACACTCTACAGTTTAAAAAGTGTTGTGTTTTCAGCTTCGAAATTAACCACTTTGAGTCCTTTTGCTTCCAAATTGACGCAATTTTTTCGAAAACTTTCGCAAAATCATTTTTAACAAGATAAATACATACATATTTTTCTGCTTAGCTATCCTTATAGATTTATGGCACAAACTTTTCAAAAATTAAAATGTTTAATTAAGAACTTTTCCTACTCCTTTCCCACTTCATGTGCAATTTCCTTCGACTCCGTCAACCAATCGTCGAGATCAATATCCTGCAGGTTCATTTCTTCCTCGAATTTTGGTCTTGACTCATTCGTATGATTGAAACGTTTGAGGAAGCGAATATATTCGCTGGGCAGGCCCGCTTCCTGGGCACCCTTGACAATGCAACGGAGATACGTCATTGATGGGCGAATATCTTGGAGCGGTGGAAGTTCTGGCTTGTCGGTCAGACGATAGGTCAATGCATTCAAGACGGTTCCATTGCGCGCGAGCTCAACGGGCACATGCAATTTAAAATAAATGCGCTCGGGTATGCATTCCTGTCTGAAAGGCAATCATATGTATGAAGATTGAAATTCGGGAAATGGGGGAAAACTGTATGTGTCTACCTATCCAAAACATCCATATGAGCGTTATCGATGACCCAAATAACACCGTATGCGGTTGCATTCTTTTGCTGTACAATTGTGGCCCGTGTACCGCCCCAACGGAAGTTCGGCTCAGCAAATTCGAAACGGTAATCCTACAAGTGCAGCACATTTTACGATAAAATTATGAACTCTCGAATTGTGAATAGCAGTCAATATTATTAGTACATACTTTAAGAAATGCCGGGCCCAAGCTGACCGCCGTTGGTATACTCTTGTGAATCCGCATGGTCAGCATATTGCTTCCGTATGCGAAATAATAAAAGACATTCGAACGGGGAATTAGCTGAGCCTGGGGTTCCAATTCATTTGGCGATGAGTTAGATGCGTCCACACGGAGCAAACTACTTTTTGTTATATCGCAAAATAAGAGTAGCCCGAGAACGGTAGTTATCAATTTCGAAATATTCCGATTTGCCCGCAACATTCCGCTTGATCTTTCTGGCTTTATCGCGTTTCTCAACACACTGAATCGAAATAGCTTCATTGGAAGCCTTTTAAATTGGAACGTTCATAACCTTTTTTTCCTGAGAAATTTAACTTTTTTCCTTTCCTTTATTATTAATAGCCTAATCTATGCACGGTTCGGGTTTCAATGACACAAATTAATACCGTAAAGATCATACCCTTTATAGGTATGACCGTTCCGATGAGATAGCGAAGCAGATTGAGGGACGCACAATGGGGCGAAATCCAAAAATTCTCGGCAAAAGTCAATAAATCAAGTAATTAAATTGAAATTTACTACTCGGCCTTAATGAGACCGCTAAAACTGATTATCAGGACGACAACCTCTACCGAGGTACCTGCGTCCAGCACAGTGGGGCAAAATCAAAAAAAAAAAAATCAGGTCAAAAGTTAAAAATGCAAGTAAGTAATTGACTTGAAATTCACTACTCCGAGGCTTTGGGAGTCCCTTAACACGAATATCATGACGGCAACTTCTTCCGACGTGCTTGATGCCCGGCACAGTGGGGCCAAATCCAAATAACCTGGCCAAGAGGCAAAAATAAATTTAATTAAAACTCGAGGTGCAAGTAGGTGCAGTTGGACTTGCCGTGCATGCAGTGGCGTGTCCAGAGAAAGAGTGCTTTGATAGTGCTTATATTTTCCACAGTGGTATATTGAACAATTATAAGACATTAACCAAAAAAAATTTGGGGGGGGGGGATGGCTAGAGGAAGTTTAGAGAGTTATAGACCAAAAACTCCAAAAAAAAAACCTAAAAAATTCATGGCGTCCGATTTGGATGAAAATTTATATATAGAATAAGTGGAAAATTCTTAGAATTTAAGCACTGAAATTTTTTCAAAAACTGGTCCTTTTTGGACCAGTTTGGAACTAGACCAAAACTAGAATAGTTTTAATCCGTTTTTTGAAAAAATTTTGACGCCGATGTAGATCGAACTGGTGGCTCTGGGATAGCGTAGGGGATGCGTGCTATGCTCTTGATCCCAGGGTCCGAGGTTCGATTCCCGGCACAGGCGAAACGGAGTGTAATGTTCCAAGCCTAGCACTGGTTTTTCAAAAATCGCATGTTAGGGGCACACTACATAAAAAGACATACACTCACACAAACACAAGAAAACTTCCTTGGTATCACAATGGGCCGATTAACGGCCTAAGTGGCAGCCACTTCAACCTACCTACCTAGATCGAACTGACGAGAAGCACGTGCAATTTTTAAACAGCGAAATACATTACAACTTTTGAAATTTGTTTTTATTTTTTTTTAGTTAAAAAGGTGATATATTCTTAGAAAAAAATTGAATATTCAATGCTAAGCAAGGTATGTAGTATCGTTTATTGAGTTTATTTGAACGAATAACCGTTCTTAAATTCGAGTGATTTGCGGCACATAAAAGTGGCGCTTTTTCTGTCCTGAATCACAGCTTTCATTAGTAATTTTGTTTTGGTCCTCCGCCGTTCCCCGCAGCGATCTTATATATTAAAGCTTAAGCCATCTATCTTCTTACAAATTATTAAAAAATTGGATGCTACCAACTGCAACTTTGCAACATTATATAATGCATTTGAATGCACCATATTGTTTCAAATAAAGTCATATTTTCCGACATGCTGCTTGGACTAATGTTCTAAAATTTTTTTCAGTATGTTCGAATACAATTCTAACTCGATTAGCTATTTATATGAAGTCATACTATGAAGTCATCATACTCCTTGATGAGACTAGCCTGGCAGCGAAACTTGATGCCTTCAAAAATGAGACAATAGGTGCATTTAACAGACTCAACTGTAGTGAAACTGTTGAGTTAAATTCGTCTAAAAGGTACGCTACATCGTGTTGACTCCAAAAAACTAGTAATTTTGAGAAAATTTTACAAGGAAATGTTCTCGAAAAGACTGCAATATTGACATTAGAAACAGGCTGCTTTTACATTCTGACCCGTATTTGTCCTCAATAAGAAAAAGAAAATATGAACCACCAAAGCCTTTAAGCAAAAGTGCATTAAAAATGTTGCTTCCATTTGAAATCAATCGGAGTGTTGAAGAAAATACGAAAGAAAGTAGCGCATCTTCGGTCTCAAAATGAGAAAATTCTGAAACTCAAACATTTTTTTTTACTTTTATTATATCGCACACTAATCACTAAACCGGCACAATTCAAAAATTTTTACTTTTTTCATGTTTGCTGCCAACATTTGACTGCAGGAAAAGGAACACTTGGAAATTTAACATTGATATTTATTGATTCTGCAGTTATTTAAGAATAATATAAATTTAGAAAATAAATTGTTTTTACTGGTGTCGAGAGCTATTGGCCCGAGAAATGCAAAAATTTTAGTTGTGCCAATTTAGTGGTCAGTGTGCGATATATTATAAACTAATCAACTACTGCTTAAAGGATTTTTCTAATCTGGGCCAGCTCTACGGAGCAGTCCTTCATATTTTGTCCGACTTTTTGGGTCAAATATCCCACAGTGGGCAGTTGGAAACTAGTTTGCGGGCTATTTCGTACGTCATATGTACCGGAAGAACCTTTCGGCTAATATTTTTATTAAATGTGAACGTATAAGGAAAAAAGCAAAAAAAAAAAAAAAAAATATGTATTCAAAGTTATGCAATATCGTTCCGGTCGATCAGTTTAATAAATCGATGCCGCGACGCTGATTAATTTTTATTGCACAATGCGTAGTATTTGCTATACATTTAGATGGGCTCGATTACAGTGGGCTGGGGAATACAAACCAAATTGGTAAAATTGAGGATATATTTCAAAATGAAAAAGGAACAGATTGAAAGCTGTCAAACTGCGTTATTTATTTGAGGAAAATATAAGGATTAAGTGTCGATTCGATGAAATAAATTCAGATCTGTCACATCGATTGATAGAGGGCCCTTTTCTGTTAGCCTTTCATTTTAACAGGGGGTAAAAAGATTTTCGAAATGCTTAAAAAGAGATATTTGTGTCTATTTATATTCTGGATTTTCATACTTGATGGCGCACCGCAGACTAAAGATGGACGCTTAATATTGGAATTGATTCGAATAAAAATAAAATTTCACGTCGGGATCTGGTTGTGACGATTAATATGCTCCATTCAACCGACTGCCCGATGCAAGCCAATCATCTTTAAGAGAAAAATTTTTATCGGCCATACCGAAAATGGAATTTAATGTGCCTTCCATAACTTTTGACAGGCATAGTGATCGTATCGCCAGGACTGAATCATCTTTCACCCACTGAATCTTCAGCTCTTCCAGATTGATATCTTTTATGTTTTCGATCCATGGATTGATTAATTAATCTACTAAGTAATTATGTATGCACTTATAGTCCATATTCTTTTCTTTTTATAGCGACATTTGTCCACTTTAGGCTTTTTTCAAATGTGAGCCGCATCCCTCCTTACATGAGATTTAAATGGAATTTGCCGATCCCCTTCTTACTCATATAAGATTTTAGGAGGAACTGTTAAAAAATCCGGGACCATGCTGCGATTTTTCGAGAGTCTTTAAATTTTGAAGTTGAAACGAAAAATTTTTTTGTAGTTGCAGAAATTATTTCATGGCCAAAATCAGTGGCGTGTCGTTTTCAATTTCTCAGCGATCATATTAAAAATTATATTAGTTTTATGAATGTAAAAAAAGGAAAACTTCAAACACAATCATAAGCTTCACGCATTTTTTATAGTTTTCTTCGAAAATAAAGATATAATTTGTGTTATTTGCCCACGAAAGAACTATTTTTATTTTGACGACATATTTTGGGATTTCAAAAAGTCTTCTAAAGTCCTTTTCAAATTTATCACTAGCTAAAATGAGCTTTTTATACCCAGCGTAAGCGGGGTATATTAGTTTTGTGCAAATCATGTAACAGGGAGAATTAAGCTCCGGAGATATAGAAAAATATATATAGAAATTATCAGGATCAAAAACTGAATCGATTTAGACATGTCCGTCTGTCCGTCTGACCGTCTGTCCGTGGTCGGATCTCCTCCGAAACCGCTGAACCAATGAAGTCGAAATTTGGCACACATGTAAATCGGGGTACGAGTATGATCCTAAGTAAAAATGGGAGACATCCGCCCACTGCCACGCCCACAAATGAATTTATTGTGTTTTCAGTAAAATGCTTGTAACTTGCGAACCACTCAACACATTCTATTGATATTTGGTGTGCTGGTAAACTACGAAAAGAGACATTTCCTGGCAAAAAATGGACGCCGCCCTCCTCGAGCCACGCCCACAAATAAGCCCAAAATTAAGGGCTTATCGTAACTTGTGAAGTAAAAGGCGTAGAAGCTTCAAATTCGCAGCATAGGTTGACCAAGGCAAATGAAAGGTGTAGGAACAAAAATTATTGTAGCCCGCCCACTGCCACGCCCACAAATAGAGAATTTTCATAACTTCCGAAGTAAAAGGCGTAGAAGCTTCAAATTCGCAACATAGGTTCACCAAGGCGAATGAAAGGTGTAGGAAAAATATTTTTGTGGCCCGCCCACTGCCACGCCCACAAATGAATATTTTTCGTAACTTCCGAAGTAAAAGGCGTAGAAGCTTCAAATTCGCAACATAGGTTCACCAAGGCGAATGAAAGGTGTAGGCAAATAATTTATGTTGCCCTCCCACTGCCACGCCCACAAATAGAGAAGCAAAATATAGTGCGCTCATAATGTCGGGACGCTGGGTATTTCAAAGTCGGGCTTGACCGACTTTAGCTTTCTTACTTGTTTTAGCTCTTAAAATGCTCATTTTAGCCGCAGATAAATTTGAAAGGGATTTTAAAACATTTTTCGAATTTATGTACAAATTTTGTATTCTGATCGAATAATAAACTATTCTTGAGTATTTTGTATTAGGCTTTAGGAAACCGTGCGCCGTTGTTCAGTGTGCCCCAAGGCGACATTTGCGATTAATTCGGCCCTGAAGTTCACTCTTTAGAATTTAAAGAAAAAATTATTCAACTATTCCCACTGTGAGCAGATGTTGCTCCTTCTCAAGTACCGTTTTTTTTTTTTTTTTTTTTTTTTTTTTTTTTTTTTTTTTTTTTTGTCTTGACTTTGTAATTTCAATTGGTTTTAGAGAAGCTCTGCTTTAATCTCCACTGTGAATCATCGTCGAATTGCGATCACAATGACCTTAAAGACACTCGTGTTGTTTTCTATTAATGGAATCAACTCACATTTCTTCCGAATTAAAACTATATATTATATTATCGTTTTTATTTTTCTTCTCTTGTCGAGAACAAGCAACCCTTTTTTTTCAGCTTAAGGTCAATTGCATATTGATAAGAGATGATTCATCGCTTCACCTCAATTCAATAGTTTATACGAAGGCAACTAAGACTCTATAGCCATTTATGTATTATATTTTGTTATTGGCGAGAATCATAGAAGTGGCCAGAACAGAAAAAACGAGGCGAAAGTTGAGAATTCGTTTTAGAAAAAAAAAATAAAATAAAAAAAAAATAAATAAAAACAAAAGAATAATGAAAATGGCACAAAATTTCGTGCAGTCTTCTTCAGATATCTCCGATATACGGTTCTGGATCCTTTGCCAAAAACTCTTCATTTATTTTCTTATAATGCTCAATATCAGCACCGGAGTGTGATGCATCTTCAATTAGCTCCACATCGTGCAGTTCGAGGGATTTCTCAATTTGTGGTACGAGGATACCGTTATGCCGGATCGTCTTTAAGAAATGTATATAATCGCTGGGCAGGCCATTCTCCTCGGCGCCCTTGACAAGGCATTTGACAAGCGTTTTCGACGGACGATGATCATAGTTGGGATCCAGATCGGGTGGAATGACTAAATAATAGGCTAGTGCATTCACCACAGTTCCATTGCGAGAATCGTTGGTCACTAACGTAACCGGAACAATCAATGGCGCGTAGATAGTCGGTACAGTTTCTTGCCTAGAAAATTAATTTAGTCCTTCAACTTGAATCGATTTTCAATTAATCGGCATACCTATGCAAATCCTCCACACTATTAGCATCCATCGTATAGAGTACACCATAGACGGTAGAATTCGCGTCTGGTAATATTTCCGCAACTGGACCGAGCCAACGATGCAATATTCGACTGAAGCTAAGACGATAGTTCTACAATTGAAGAAATGAATACCAAAAATTTCAAATGTTCGCTCGCACTATCCTTCCTTCGACGAATTATGATCGTACGAACCTTGAGCGCAGCGACGCCAACTTTCTCTGCCGATGGATTGTGAACTAAAATTCGTTTACTCTGCATATTTGTGGCGAATGCGAAGTAATAGAATCTTCCCGATATGACTTCAAGCGTATTTGGCCCAGTTTTGGGATCGATTTCGGGTATGGTTATGAATCGCTCGTTAACATCGCTACCATCGCTACTGGCGCAGCGGTAAATTGTGCAATGGAAAATCACAAGCGCTAGCAAGAACCGCGAATAGCGTCGATGCAACATTTTGATTGGAAATGCCACAATTGCGAGAGTGCACGTTCCCTTATATAAGATCGTTATCAAATACGTTATCACCTCAAAAGAGCTCCAATCGAATGCGTAATTGATTGTTAGTAATACGGCCGTCCAGCTATGTACAGTCGAGCTTCCGTAACTCGAATTCAATCGATTGGCAAAAGTGTCGAGATACGGCTATGCATTCCATAGACGAAGTTCACATAGGTTGAATAAATGCTTCGGATAATATTGATTCCGAAATGTGGAAGCTTCACTTTATGCTAATTTAATTGCAAACATATTGATTTACTTCGATACTGCTTTCATTTCGGAACTAGAGATGGGCTAGGGGCGTTATTTAAATAACATTTTTTTTATCGATACTATGAGATTTGCTATTTTTCACATCACTCAGGGACATTTGTTCAATTTTTCAATGGCGAGATTTGCCTATAGCCGAACCAGCGGTGCCAGATGGCGGAATTTTCCCCCGTTTTGCGGGATTTTTCGACGAAGGGGAAAATTGACTTTAAAACGGGGAAAACCCCTACAAGTCGGCTATATATATATTTTTTTTTTTTTATCAAAAAGTACGTATTTTTTCGATTTTTTGTCTATGCGATTTTAAATTTAAGTTAATTTAAAAAGGAAGACAATTTTTGTTTGTTCAGAATAGGTTTTTTGTTAATTTAAAAAATAAGACTACTCCTACTAATGAAAAAATTTATCTAAAAAAATGATGTTAGTTAAAAATATAAACTATTGTAAATTTTAATCGTAAATCTTTTTAAAAAATGTGAAAAAAATTTGCAATAAAAATAGACTCCCTGAGGAAGACTACAAAGCTACTTTGTTGAAACGCGTAGGAGGAAAAAGAGGTCGAGATTTTGAATTGCCTCAAATTTTCCGACCAAAAAACCCGCACCTGTAACACACAAACTTTGGAAACTTGGTCAAAGGAACAGTAACGAAAAGACAAATTAT
The DNA here is from genome assembly GCA_020466095.1 of Chlorops oryzae. Classification (NCBI taxonomy): domain Eukaryota; kingdom Metazoa; phylum Arthropoda; class Insecta; order Diptera; family Chloropidae; genus Chlorops; species Chlorops oryzae. The sequence continues at coordinate 157,074,393 of CM035806.1, read as the reverse complement.
GTTTGCTACGAATATTTTTTGTTGTTACTTATTTTATTTATTTTATTTTAACAATATTAACTTAAAATTAAAAATTATAAGCTAACTACTGTTGTTACTTATATGCACATTTCTTATTAATAATATTCAACAAAATAAACATATGCGTCGTTCAGTGGATAAAGGGAATGAGTCCATTTTTGGCTTTTATGACTTTTATGACCTTTTTACAAATTTTAAAAGAAGCCCTGATAATTAATTTTGCTATTTTAATTTTGAGTTTTGTTGTAGCAACTGATTTTAAAAGTCAACTTCAACTGTTCTGTCGTTTTTCTGCATTTAAAATTTTTGGACTCATTCCCTTTATCCACTGAGCGACTCATATCGTCGGCTTAAAGTGTAAACCTGCTAAGTCCACTTTTAACCGATTCCGACTTTTCGATGTCGTTCGAAAGAAAAAAGCACACTGCATCGTCAGGCAAAAAAAAACTTTTTTAATTTCAAATTCTAAATACGGAGAAATTGGTGATGAGTAAAACTGCTAAGTCCAACTGTGGTCAAAGTTCACAGCTAACACCAACAAGTGACTCCAAGTAGACTTTGTATAGTGCACAGAATCGAATTTATAATAGGAACAAAATAAACCATCCATATTTTGGGTCTCCTTTCCAAGCTTGAGTCTTGAAAAAAAAAAAATGTTTTTTGTTTACCCTGTAAAGTTTTGAAATTGTTAGTTAGCAGGTTTTCACTTTAAGCCGACGATATGTAAGATAAACTACAAATTAACGCTAGTTATTGCAAATCGGGGGGGAAAAAACGGGGAAAATATAAAATAAAAAGGGGAAAAACATTGTGCCTGGAGCAAAAAAAAAAACGGGATTTTGCCCCACAAAAACCTGGCAACGCTGAGCCGAACGTTTTAAAGCAGAGATGTTCAAAATTGGCCGTGAGACTGTGTAAGTGAGAAAAGAGCGAGCGCTCAAAAAAAAAATTTTTTTATATTATTTCTTCTATGCAGTGAAACAAAAAAGCTGTACAGATGTGCGCGATGTTGTTTCGTCGGCCTCTTGCTACCGACTGAACAAAGAGCGTAAGCAATACGTGTGAAATGAGCGCCATCAAATGATGTATGGCGTGAACATCACTGTTTTAAAGTCCTAAAAATTGCTAAACAAAACCAAAAAAATTAATGTCTTTCTTCAATTTATAGAAAGTTTTTGGATCGATGTATCGATATGAGTTTTAGGTATTATAAAAATTTTATTTAGGGGGCCGGGGCCGGGGTTATCATCGTCACACAAAAATGCACTTTCTTGGAAGCAACTGTGTTTGAAATATGCAATCAAAACGAGATATTCGAGTCCTTCACGTACATATGTCACGCATTTCCCCCCCAAGCTATTAGTCACTTCAGTCCCTTGGAATAACTGAGATTCTCAAGCAGTCTCAATCTACTGTAATTGAGCCCATGTTTCCACACATACATACATATATCCATTAGGTCGTCGTGCACTTTGAACCTTAACCCTAGAAAGATAACGTTATTTTTTTACCTTGAAAAGATAACGATACGCCTGAGCGACGTGTGTTTGTTTTTACTATCCTTAAGGATGTTTTAAAAAAAAATGTGAACAGATTGTAATTTAAATACATTATTTAATTTATTGTCAGTCATTTCGGCTCATTTTAATAACCAAACTTGTATATATTAAAAGTAAATAAGAAAAAACTTAAATATGCTTTCAAAAGCGGGAGCAAAAAATTAAAAATGGCTACGTCTCGTAGGCGTACGTTATCTTTCTAGGGTTAATACAAAATTTAACGCCTCATACTCGTCACGGCGCCCATCTCTATTCGATACTAATTTTTATGCACCTACATATATAGGCCATATAAAAATGCACATATGTATTTATAATATAATTGAAACTACAATGTCATATAAATTTTACGGGGGTAAACAGACAAGCAGACGTTAAATGTTTTGTTTTATTCCACGTTGGTTGCGCTTATTTTTGAATTTAATTTTTTGAAATGCCGGGTAGAAAAAAAAAGCAAAAATGCATGCAATCAAATAAAACAAGTAAGGGTGTTATAGGCAGGCGAGCCTGAGAATAGAATACCCGATAACGACACACACGTTTAAATAATTTTTAAACCACGCCCAAAAAACCGGACCACTAAGAAATAATATTACAGAGGTTTTTAAGGCCATAAGGGGTCCCATATACCGACTTTTGTTAAATTTCTTTATGAAAACTGGCCCTTTGCCACGCCCAATTTTCCAAATTTTTTCGAATTCTAATCGGAGGCGGAAACATATGCTCAAATTCTAAATTTAATTGGAATATTTCGGAAAAGTCCGACTTTGGGACAGTTCTGAGATTTTTGTGACAGACCCTAGTACTGGAGGTACCCTTAATAATGGACCTATCAATGAAATTTTTGGAGAGGATGTTAATGGCTACAAATGAAGCATAAGTGCCAACTTTCGTTCAAGTCCCGTTTGAATTTCGGGTGTAGGAGACAATTTTCAAAAAACGCTTTTCTGCCACGCCCACTTTAAAAATTTTTTTAAATTCGTATTACTTGCCTTTAAAAATGTTCAAATACCAAATTTCATCAAAATATTTTGAAAAACTTTGATTTTAAAGCAATTTTTGTGATTTTCATAACAGACCCTAGTACAAGAGGTGCCCCTAAAAATGGTCCGATCGGGTCCATTCTCGAACTTGTTCATACTCATGTGCCTGTGAGTACGCATACCAAATACTTTCGATCAAAAAAGCTGTATACAAACAGACGGACAGACATGTCTAAATCGAATCTCCTGGTGACGCTGATCATTTCTATATGCACATAGACAGGTGACTTAGGAACAGGATTCATAACATAACTGGAAATTCACAAATTTTGAGTTATGTCACTTTAGTTTCCTGGGTGCTATATGGATTTTTTAAAATTATAAGTTAGCAGTTATAGACACCCCGCACATAGGAGGGGCCACTTATACAAGTCCCAAAGTTTCTTCTCCTTTGAAAATGTTGTACGGCGCAATATTTGCATCTTCGTGATTATAAAAAAAAAAAAATTCCATTCGACAGTGATCCCTACCGGGCGATTGAAAAATTATTTAACGAATGATCATTTAAATTTCTGGCTTTCAGAGACAACATGTAAATGTGCTTTCACTAAATAGCAGTTAAAGATTTTAAATGCCATGTGCGAAAAAAATTCTTATTATACTCGACACACTCTGCGTCCAGAGTATATTGCGTTTGTGCGTACGTGTGTAGCACCACTCGAGAAAGATCACACAAAGTCAGCAAACTTAGAAGTCATCCGCACCACCGGGAGATTCGATTTAGCCATGTCCGATTGTCTGTCTGTATACAATTTTCTTATCGAAGAAATCGAGTTGTCTTGACGATAATTCACATGCGTATTCGGAGTGACTAAGGCCCAATTGTGGAGCACATCTTTAAATGCGAAAGAGTAATTGATTAAATACGTGAATTCGTTTTCTGATGTCAATAGTTACACTCGTATTTAAATATTCATCACTTGGAAGTTCATTGAATGCGGCATAAGAGATCAGCTGTGTTTTTATTATAAGTATATTTATTAAAAATTGAGCGAGAAAAATGAAAGCGATAGCGATTACGAAGTGTTATACAATACAATAGGTAATCACTCATATTTTTCAGTTAAATCTATGCTATCTGAAAACCAAAAATTTGAAATTCTTCTTTAAATAACAATCCTTAATTAACGCAAAGACCTCTTTAAATAGGCGATCGATCTACCTATTGGGCCCACAAATAGGTTCAAAAACGGACAAGATCGGTCCGATCAGTTTTTTGAAAAAATTTTAGCGCGAAAATTCTTAGAAATTTTCACTTATTCAACATATAAATTTTCATCGAAATCGGACGTCATGAATTTTTCGAACTTTTTTGGGTTTTTGGTCCAGAACTCTATAAAGTTCCTCTACTTCCCTTAAGTACATCATGGGATTTAGAATTCAATTTTCATGAACGCGTAAGTTTATTCCAATTATCACTAGTATACTTACTTATGGTGGAAGCTTATACAAAAATTACACTGGTTCTTCTAGTTTACTAGATATTTGCCCAACTGTTTATTACAGCGGTGCTTTACAGGGTACACCCACACATGCTAATGGTTTTAGTCGAGAGAGTGTGAGAGCTGCTATTCCCCAGTAGTCAGCGGAGCCACCACAACACTAGCGATTTCACTAGTCACTGGGTGTCGGGGATCGGTCCCTTTCCTATCCAAGACGCTGGAGAATTTAACATTACGATCTCATTGCCGGGGCGAGTCGTCCTTTTCTACACCATCTGTAGGCAGTCATTTCGCTAGCGAAAAGGGGCAGGAAATAACTGACTTTTTTATTTATTTATTTTATTACTTTATATATATATATTTTTTTTATCTATTTTTTATTTCAAATCTTTTTTATCTTTCTTCTCTTAAAATTTTCTCGCCTCCACCGAGCCTCGAATTGCTGACCACCAGATCGCTGGGCGAACGCCTTAACCATTACGCTAAACGAACGAATTTAATTTTTTGCTTAAAATGCTCATTTGGGTTTAGCGTTGCTCAGATTTTGGGAAACGTATTTAACGAATTTTTTCACTCCAAAAATTTTTTACTTGAAAATGAACCATTAAAAAAAAAAATAGTAATAAAACCTTCAAGATTTAGTGGAAAATGTTTGTCTTCCAAAATAACTGAACTATGAAAAAAAAAACTGTAATTTATAAAAAAAGTAAAAAATTTAAGAAAAATTCTCGCCGCCAGCAGGGATCGAACTCCGAACCTCGCAGCTGTCGAGTCACAAATTGAACCACTGAGCTATCGAACCTTTGTCGGGCGATTGATCAGAATGCGAAGTTAAAGCAGACAACAGCAAAAACAATCATACGCAGCGAATAGGGAATTGTGAACTGAGGCCTATCTACTCTTTCAGGTTCATGTGGTAGGTGAAATGGCAAGTCATCCAGGACTGGGACTTTGGAATGTCACAAATATCGGGGGATAAACAAGTATAAATCTATTTTCGCCCATTTACGTTTGACTGAGAGAATACGCGTACCGATGCGGGTTTTAAACTACTTTAATACGTGTATTCGTTTTGCTGGGTTAATGGTCATGGAAATTTGCAAAATGCTTTGTCCTTATGCGTGTGGGATTGGGGCCTGCTAGAAAAAAAATCCTAGAACACATATCTAGTTATATATACATATATGTATGTATGTATAGCGCTCATTTACTTCAAGAATGTCATATCTCAAAAAAATCGATTTTGAGAAAAACGCGTTTCAAATTTTCAATTCACTTGCACTTTGATGAAAAAATAAGACAATATCCCCTTCCCACAAAGAGAGTATACAAAATATTGATACGAAATTTGTACACAATGTGAGGCATGATACACTGAATATTTCTTTCTCATTAACTCAAAAATCGTGTTTTTTTGAGATATGACATTCTTGAAGTAAATGAGCGATACAAATTCACATATACATATGTGCGACAGACTGCAACGTCCTCAATTGTTTTATTAAAAGTTTGTTAATAAATAACTCTTGAAAACTTTTTTTGTAATAATCAGAAAATCATTTACATTACAGTATCTCAACGAGTTTCCACAAGCTTGAAGGGCCTATAAAAATTCTTGGACGTGACATATCATATGTATGTATACATAAATCTTTATAAATACCCTCGTGACGAAGCAAAAAGCAGATTTGAAATTTCTTGGACTTAATATTTTACTGTCTCGTTGCACAATGAATTGAACTAATGAAAAAATGAAATATACAGATCGTAAAGCTGAGTTCACAATGAAAGGAGCACTTTTAGTTTTGAAAACTGAGAGAAGTTTTTAAATGCATAAAATTATTAGATATTATGATTATGAATACATAAGTATGTATAATTATTTGCTCATCTAATTTTGATTGATTACTGCCAATAGTTTGATCCAACGCACAGTGGGGAACTTGCGGAAAAAAGGCACTTTTTCGAATAATGCAATTCAAAAATCTAAAAATCAAATGATGCAGTTTGCTAGAGGATAGTTTGACTAAGAGAAATCCGAAATTAGTTTCTGAAAAATGCTATATTTTGCCTTCGAAAGAGTTATGCGAGTTCAGCTGAAAATTGTACGGCAAAAAGTAATGAAAATTTGAATGTAATTTAGTAACGTGTATATGGAAAAAATGTTTGCTTATGCAGTTTGATTGATATTATTATTTAAATATAGCATTTAATTTTTCACAAAAAATATAAACTAACTGATTGACTTAAGTGGTTGAGTAGGTATGTGCGATACAAAAGTGCACTCACTGTAAAAAACACTTCTTGCAGTTTCATCAATAAAAATCCCCAAATTTTAGCAATATTTTGAAAAACCTACAAATTAGCTAACGGAGCTATGCAAATTTCAACACATTTTAGCGAAAAAAAGCTAAAGTTATGGGCCTTTGGGAGGTACCCCTAGGGTCTGACCGATTTGAATAATTTTTGGCACACATCCATATATTTACATAGCCATTACTTTATTACCTGATTGACAAAAAACCTTGTTTTTTAAGCTCGACGCTCGCCTCTGCGGGGACTTGAACTCGCCAACATTAGACTGCTAAGCGCCGGCGCCACATCCACTACGCTACGACAAATCAAGACAACATGTCTCTCTTACATTTGTTTCAAAGAACTCCTATTTTTAGCTCTGTGGAGTTATATTTAGCTTACGATACTGCAATAAGCTTGTAACAAGCATGATAGGTAGGGTTGAAGTGGCTGCCACTTAGGCCGTTAATCGGCTCATTGTGATACCAACGAGGGTTTTCTTGTGTTTTGTGTGAGTGATGTCTTACTAAGTAGTGTGCCCCTCACATGCAATTTTTTGAAAAACCAGGCTTGGAACTTTACAATCCGTTTCGGCTGTGCCGGGAATCGAACCTCGGACCCTGGGATCAAGAGCTAAGCATGCATCTCCTACGCTATCCCAGAACCACTTATAACAGGCATGCTTTGAAAACAATTTTCCCAGTAAGTTTATTATATAATAACCTTTTGCCGTCTTATAATTGACCAATGGGCAAACAAATCCTTTCAGGATAGGTGGGAGAATATGAGAACTTGTAATAAGGCAAAGCAGACCTGCCCTCTTGTTAGTCAGAAAAGAACAGAGGAGCTCCTAAAGTTGCCAAAATGTCGCGTCTCGGTACTAAGTAGTTGGTGTATTAACTATGGACACTCCTTCATAAAGCTCAGCGAAGAGCTAAAAGGAAACATTCTCTGTTCGGAAAACATGCCGTCGCGACGGCTTCTCTGGGTAATTTCAATCTTTCCAATGGCAGTGAATTTTAGACAAAATATTAAAAAAACTGGATACGAAAATACTACGAGTGGCGATCCTTTTGAGTGTGTCAAATAAAATTTTATTGCTTGTTATACAAAACATACAGCAGAGCATAGATGGGCATATCGCGCTAAATAATAATTGCACTAACCACTACCTAATATTTTAGTGGTAGTGGGAATAAAATTTCACTACCACTAGATGGGTTGTGGTGGTGGTTTTTTCAAAAATTGCACTACCACTAATTTTCTAGTGGTATTTTGAACAAAAAACAAAACAAAAATTGCACCATATTCCTCTACTCAATTGTCGCCTTCACCGACTCACAGCTCAATGTTCTCCAATTCGAGTTCTTCCTCTAGCAATGGAACACTGATGCCATTATGCTCGATCATTTTCAAATTGTTTATATATTCTTCGGGCAAGTTCGCATCCTGTGCTCCTTTCACGAAGGTCTTTAAGTATGTCGTCGACGGTCGGCGATCGAATTGCGAGTCATCGGGAATACCAGCAGCGAGATAATAGGACCGAGCCATTATCACGGTGCTATTGCCAATTACAGTCACAGGCACAGTTGTAGGCGCATAAACGCCTGTATCAACACCTTCTTGTCTGCAAAAACGAAAGGAAGGAAGAAAAAAAAAAAAAAATAAACAAACCAAAACGAAAATCATGAAAAAGGGATGATTGAAAGGGACAGCATCTAGAGCATTGTATCAAAATTGCACTACCATAATTTTCTAGCTGGTATTTTGCACATCAATCAACCAGAAGCACACCGAAAATTGCTCATTTTCCTCCGTACTAATTGTCGCACGTGCCACCATGACTCACAGCTCAATGTTCTAATTCGAGTTCTTCCTCGAGCAATCGGAACACTGATGCCAGTATGCTCGATCATTTTCAAATGATGCCTTTGAAAATATTCTTCGGGCATAGTTCGCATCCTGTGCTTCCTTGTCACGAAGTCCTTTAAGTATGTCGTCGACGGTCGGCGATCGAATTGCGAGTCATCGGAACTACCAGCAGCGAGATAATAGGACGAGCCATTGTGCACGGTGCTATTGCGCTATTACAGTCACAGGCATAGTTACTAGGCGCAAAACGCCTGAAATAATCAAAACTGATCTTGTCTGGAGGAATTCCTTTAACATCGAAGGCACTAAAACCCAGCCAGAGCTGAAGGCAATAAAGCAAAGCGACAATCGCCAAGAAGTGGCTGAGCGTTGGCATTTTCCTCACTCGGATCTCTACTCGTTGACAGTCTACGAAAGCACATGATATCAACCGAGTGCACACCTGAGAATTGTTGTATTTTCCGCCGGTACAATTGTCGCACGTGCCCCATGCCACCTCGTATTGAGCTGATCGAAATCGAGACGATAGTTCTGAAAAATGCTGCCTTTGAAAATATGCTGGTATATTCGCTTATTTCTTGTCAAACCTGAAGTGCTGCCGCACCAACAATGACTGCCGTTGGATTGTGCACGTGCAAGCGCTTTTCAATCATATTACTACCAAATGCGAAATAATTCCAACACACTTGCTAATTATTTGGTAGGATTCCTGGTGTAAATCGAAGGCAGCTATGGAAACCCAGCCAGAGCTGAAGGCAATAAAGCAAAGCGACAATCGCCAAGAAGTGGCTGTGCGGTGGCATTTTCCTCACTCGGATCTCTACTCGTTGACAGTCTACGAAAGACTGATACACCGAGTGCAGCTGAGATTGATTTTAGTCGCGCAGTCACATGGCGTAAATTTTGCCCATCAAGGAAATATGAATATATTCATGTGTATATAAATATACATATATATATATTGCTATTACAAACAAATTTGCACTAACGTAAAATTTGCGAGGGTGCAAAAATTGCACACCTGTTCGAATCCCACTAATATTTTTAATGAAAGTGCAAACCAAGCCGAACGCACAGATGTACTCTCAAAAAAACCCGATTATTATTTCGATATATATTATTTCCAGATTTTGTCGACTTGTATACACGATCAGAAGATTCTGAGGAGATCAGAATACAAAGAATTTAACTAAAGTAGGACCCGAAGTCGACGGAATAAAAGTCGTGCAATGTCGAGAAGATAATAGTGGTGTTCAAGCAGCTGTGGAAATTTAAGTGTGCAAATTTTGCACCAGAAAATTTTCCCTTTTGTATGAACGAACCTGCGAAGAACGAGTGCAAAACTTTTGCGATAACATGGCGTAAATTTTGACCATCAAAATCGATGTGCCGCGGAATTTTTTTCCATACAAACATATTTGCACGAATGCAAAATTTGCGAGAGTGCAAAAATTTCACACCTGCTTGAATCCCCCTAATATATTGAATGTTGTGCTAGTTGTGCTAGGGGTGAAAGTAACTACAATAATTGACAAAATTATTTCTCGAATCTATACAAACGGATGCACTGAATTCAATTATTTCAACTTCTGCCTCTATTCTATTTTCATTTGATCGGAGCTGCATTTCAGCGGTATTAAGTGGGAAGTAGTTCTCGCAATGCCTCAGCATCTATCGATAAGGCCAGGTTAAATGAATTATTTTTTACGTGTTCATTTGCGTTCGCGTAAACGATTCAACGGTATGAATGAAAATTCATTTTCAATAAAAAAATTAAAATAATTAAATGAAAAATAGAGTGAAATCTATAGATTTCAGGTCTATCAATCAACGCGGGCAAAGGCCATTTCCGGCTAACCGTGGGTGTCCTCATACGGCAGCATAGACAGTATTTTACCTACCAGTAACCAAATGATAAAGGAAATTGTGTTAGTGGCTCCTAACAAAAAGCCGAAATTAAATGATATTAAACGAAGAGAAAGCGTAGAGCAGCTTCAAAGAAAACATGATTTTGGGACAGTTCTGGGATTTCTGTGGCAGACCCTAGTACTGAAGGTACCCCTAAAAATGGTCCGATCGGGTCCATTCTCGAACTTGATCTTACTCATGTCCCCGTTAGCACGCATACCAAATTTCTCAACTCCTTCGATATGAAAACTGTATATAAACAGACAGACAGACAGACAGACAGACAGACAGACAGACAGACAGACGGACAGACGGACATGGCTAAATCGAATCTCCTGGTGACGTTGATCATTTCTATATATATTTTGTATGGTTTATCTCGACTGGTTCTGGGTGTTACACACAACCACACAAACGCAATATACCCTCGACACAGAGTGTGTCAAGAAGACAAAATAAATATTTCTTCATAAAATGTTCAAAAATACAAATTGACCAAAAATCGACCCAACTGTATATACTCCAGGTCTAGGTCATATGGGCAAAAGCTGCGACTAATTATTTTCCAATGACAGCTCAACGTAAAAAAGACAGTTCAATGCATTGGTTATTAAGATTAAGAGGGAGAAGTCCTGATATTTTTGTGACTAGTCGGCGAGTAGTTGGAATAACTGTAGGGAAACATACCTGTGTATATGTTTGAATATTTTTTAAAACAGTTCACAACACAACGACCATAAAGACAAATGTCTTGAAAAATTCTGACTTTGGAGCAATTTTCGCGTTTTGTTTGTACTCGAAGAAAATTTCTGTGAAGCATGTTTGTGAGTAGGGATTCCAATCCCGGGATCCCGGACGTTTTCTAGTCCCGAAAATCCCGGGATTAGTCTTCGTTAGTCCCGGGGCATTTTTGCAATTATTTTTAACTGTCGAGGTAGAAATATCGAAATATAATCAGATGAAAATGCTTTAAGATATAACGTTGCAAGTGGGTGTAATACGTTAGTGGACATAAAAATCTATACGATGGTTATTTTTGTACGTTTAGTACATTAAATGCGATAACTACATGTTTTACGTAGCTGCAGTGTTGTTAAATGTAGGTACAATTCCCTCACGACTTTGACAGCTGGGTTTGGTGGTAAACGAAAAAACTGATTAGAAAATAATTTGATTTGTGAGAGAAAATCGATTTTTGTATTTTAAACCATTAAAATACGCAGTCGCCAGACTATTGTAATTGAGCTATGATAATGCAAATATAAGTAAATAAAATCGTAAGGATTTTTGTAGGGAAAAATTTGTGTAAGCAAAGGAAAAAGTAGTGATTTTTTGGGGCTGTGTAGGGAATATCAGAAAAAGAATTTAACATCACTGATTCAGCTGTTATGCTTCAAATAACTGGAATGTTATTAAGTTTTTGTTTTTTTTTTATTATTGTTAATGTGAAACATAGCTCAAATAAAAAAAATTTATTCGTTTTAAGCATTCTTCCTAATCCCGGGACCGATCCCGGGATTGAAATTTTGGAATCCCGAAATCCCGGGATTGGCAATTTGGCCATTTTTTGGAATCCCTATTTGTGAGTATAACATACATGCCGACTTTCTTTGAAGTTCTATGTGTATTTCAGGGTTAAGAGACAATTTTTTTTTTCTGCCAAAAGCAGCCCCAAGAGCCTAAAATTTCATCAAAAGTAAATCAGTCTTTTTTATATGAAATATAGAAAGATCCAACTTTGTATTTCAATGAAGTTAAAATTAATTATGACAGCATCTTTGTGTATTTTTCCCCTGCAGTGCAGCCACCACACTTCAAAACTGTCGCTAATTTTTAGAGAAGATGACACTGAAAATAACCGTAAAACTGAGCTTGTCGCAACTCGTCGCACATTCTATTCTTTTCTATTATAGAGTTTATATATTACGTACTTTTGATCCTGTGATCTTTCTTCCTAATTTTCTTTTCCTCTTCCTCTTTTTCCTTTTTGGCCACACTCGTGACACTGTGCGACGCACAGTGCTTCGATCCCATACATTCGATGGACAAAAATAGAAAGAAGTGTCGTAGGGCAATGAAATTTGGCACAAGTCCCTAATATGGCTTAGTTAAGAAAATTTCTAAGTTTGATCAAAATTGACCCCACCCACCACCCACCGCCCATACCACCCAAAGATATTTTTGGCTATAAAAATGGATATTTTGCCAAACATTTCTTAAAAATTGGGGGAAGAGTATATACATATGCGATCTTATCAAAAAAAAAATATTTCCTCCATTAATTTCGTAAGATTTTTATTACTGTTTTCACGTTCGCGTCTTAAGTCTTTTCGCAGACAGTTCTGTTAAAAAAACGAGAGATAAAGCAAGGACTTAAGACTCAATAATCAGCCACATTTTTCTAAAATTGCAACGAAAAACAACGAAGGTAAAGACTTATAAATGCATGCACATTTCATAAATATTGAAAAGCATACTTTTTGGCTGCATTTAATAATGTTTATTTACAAAGAAAACTTTAGTATAAATCATGAAAATATACATCTTTAAAATCTAACTTTTTCTTTATTTGTTGGTTCGATAAAAGTCTGATTTTGTCATAACTTATTAGAGGAATATATAATGTATTGAAAATAGGAATAAAAAAAAAAACCGTTTTTCCGTATTTTTTTTTTTTTTTACTCCAATAAAGTTCTGTAATTTTTGAATATCCAACCAAAAATTTGTGTTTTTTAAAGCAAAAAAACAAAATGACATTAAGCCCCTTGGCCTTAAAGTATATTTTTATTTATTACTTATATATTGAAGAAGTCAAAAAATTAAATTTGAAGTAATTTCACGAAAAAATAAATTTTTGACATTATTTTTAGTGAATCGACTTGAGCGAATTATTTTGTTAAAGCAGTTTTGCTTAAAATCGTCTTAGTTGAGCGCCCTCTAGTGGTGATATAAAGAGTCAATCCATTAATATTTTTCTATAATTCTATTAGTTGTTTTATTATCTTTCCGAAAATATATATTTCATCAATATATTAAAACAATTTTTTTTTTGGATTTTTGTCTATGGAACGAAGCACTGTGCGACGTAGTGACATAGATAAGTGCGCTCATGCCTCTTTATTTCCTGCATAAAAGGACGATTTCATTCAACTGAATAAGTAAAGAAATTTCGATAATGCTGAAGTTTAATGGACGCGATAAAAAGCCAAGTTTACTTACGAACTATCGCCATCAGTTGTACATATACAGTCAACCCATAGCCCATTGGGGAAGTTCCTACTAACCTACTAAGGAGGAATAATCGAGAAGTTAAGCCCCAATGGCTTTGGGAGCCTAGTTTAACTTGTCACGTCAACTTCATGACATTCGAGGCATTTGATTGGGTCCAAGCATAACAAAGATTCGAAAAACTTTTCTTTTAAGGAAGAAAGATTTCAGATTATAACACTCAATTTTTGTTAATGATCCACTTCGATGGAAAAGTTTCCGGAAACGCCAGCTACCCACCTCTCAACCTTTTACTTCGTGGTAAAACTTATCCATTCGGACAACCGCAAAAGTGAATTCGAAAATGCGCCTAACCTTAATTCATTTCGATTGTGGTCGAAATAAATTCCAATAGTTAAATGCGTTTCGAAGTAAAAAAAAAAAAAAAAAAAAAATCAGAGACAACATTTTAAAACATTTACCAATAAACCTTCGCCTATGAACAATAAAAATGTCGTTTATGAAAAATGAGTTTTTCGAAAATTCTAAACAAAAAGTCACAAACAATTTATCACTGTCAAAATATTGCGATTTCTGTGGCTTTTTATCCAACGGTGGCAACATCAATTCGAAACCCTCTAAGGTGCGGTGAGCTCTTGTGCATTGCGTTGCGATTTGCTGCTGTTACCGTACTGTCATTTTGATGTCATCAACAACAACAAAACAAAAAAACAACGATTACTACGCATCGAATTTCCCAGAACGAGTGTTCAAATGTTTGGCAATTTATAAGCCCACATTGACAATTTGCGGTGTGAACAAAAGTAATTAAAAAAAAAAATTTTTATTTATTATTTATCTATTTAAAAAAAAAAAGAAATATTTTGTTTATTTGAGTTTTTGGTAATATTTTTTGCAGGAAGAAAAAACACGACCATCAAAAATAACAAACCAATTCCGTGTGTTGTCATTGGATGACACCAAAACCGATGGCCACAAAAATAGCAGCGAGCAGCACTCAACAATAACAACAACATCAACAGTCACAAAAACCGCACAACAACAAACAGCAGCAACAATAATAAAACCAGAAGAAACAGTTAAAGTAACATACTCTCTGCTGAAAAGCGTGACAAGCATCGATGGCGCTTCATGTTTGATGTCATCGCACGCCAGAAAAGGAAAACAAGCTTGAACATGAAAGCCGGTTCGTTTTCAGTTTTTTTTTTTTTTTTTGTTTGTTCTTTCTAGCAAAGATCATACACTTAAAATATTTCCCATATTGGGAAATTGGCTCATTCTGGTAAGTATCTCCATTTAAACACGTCGTGAACTAGGATATCGGCAGGTGTGCGGATCTCCTTAAAGTTTCAAATAAGCTCCGTTGATAATACTTTAAAATAGATTATATTGGTTTTAAAATTTACTAATGCACACTTTGAGGCATAGATTATTTTAAGAAAAATTAAGAGCGGACCTTTTTTAATATAAGGTAAGTGTACCACGTAAGGCCCACCTAACACCTTTTCGATTACAGCGTACAAAGTATTGATGATAGAAACCCGATTGTTTTTGTGTTGTTTTATTTGATAAATTTTCTATAGAAAAACAAAAAATTCTACCAAAAATCATTATCGGAAAAGCTCCTAAAATGCGATTTAAAAAAACGTCATTTTGGGCCTTACGAGGAACATGTGTACCTTAAAAGGCCCACTTACTCCTTGTTTGAGATAATAAACCCAAACTTGCATTCATTACTTTTGAAAGCCTTTTATGTTAATTTATATTGTAAAAGCTAGTAAAAAAAATTAAAATATCAGACAAAATTCGTTTATTTAAAAAAAAACCTAACGAATGTTACTAACCTGTTTTTGATTAAGAATTAAAGATTAAACGCTATTTAAGCAAAAAAAAAAGGTATAGTTGCCGTTTTTTGACCTCAGAGCAACTCAATATAAGGTTTCTTAATGACCGTTGTTGAATTTTTTATGGTGGGCCTTCATAGGCCTTCCAAGAAAAAAAAATTTGCTTTTGATTTTTTTACCATAAACATACCTCTGTATCTTCACAATACAACAAACTTTGTTATTTTAAGAAAGCAACCCACAATTTCACTATAGATCATTATTTTTTAAGCATCGTCCACTATAAAAATGGCTTTTTTACGCCTCTGCTATTTTCAATTGACTGTGGTCGCCGCAAATATAGTGCGATTGTCTTAATTTTTTATTTCTACGAAATAACTTGAGGACATGTTTCAACATGTGCAAGTACAGAAACATTTGATAGTTAGAAGTTGGTTAAAATGAAAGTGGGCCTTACGAGGAGCCGGGCCTTACGTGGTACACTTACCTTAGGTTTTAATGCATTTTTTTTTTCATAAATTTTGTACATACTTAAACGGTATTTTATTTTAATAAAAATAAGGAACATAAATGTGTCGTTGACTAAAAAGAAAAAGAAACATAAACAAAACATTCTGTTTTAAAAAGTGTTATTACTTAGAACTAATGTACATCAACAGCAAATGTCTCGATCGCTAATATGTCCGAAGTCAGACATACCTAAAACATGTTCCGGAACATTTAGTTCGTAGGCAAGAGACGCAGGAGGCAAGGAAAAGTTTCTTTGCGTCTTGCGTCTCTTGCCTACGAACTAAATGTTCCCGGAACATGTTTTAGGTATGTCTGACTTCGGACTATGTGTACATTTTGCAGTCTTTTCGTTTCATAACTTGAATCAGGGATGCAGCCAGAGAAATAATGCTCTGGTAGTTCTGATATTCGCAAGAGTGGTAGATTAATCAATTTTGAGACAGTATCCAAAAAATATTTGGGGGGGTTTTTTGAAAATTTTTCGATTTATGGAGATTATATTTTAAGAGCGTCCAATTCTGTGATTTAGAGTGGCCAATTTTACATTAAGAGTGGCTAGAGCGGCCAGAGCGGCCGCCTTAAAATAATCCATGCTTTGAGGTGTTGAGCTTTAATATTTGAAGTTGTCCCAGTAATCAAGGTTATTCGAAATATTTACAATCCTTCGATTTCGAGCCTATTTCCGGTCCACAGGATTTTTTTTGTCTCATGTTTGTTTCGGTTTTAGGGCAGCTTTTTGATTTTCGTAACAAACCCTAGTACCAAAGGCACCCCTAATAAACTTACGAACTTACTCATATTCCCCTGAATGCGCATACCAAATTTGGGCAAGATAGCTCGAATCCTTCGATAAGAAAACTGTATACAGACAGACAATGGGACATGGTTAAATCGAATCTCCTGGCAAAGCTGATCATTTCTACATACATTTTGTATGGTCTATCTCACCTGGTGTTCTGGGCGTTTCACACAACTACATAAACGCAATATACCCTCGACACAGAGTGTATAATTATCTTCTAATTGTTAGCCGATTTCTTTTCCAATAAGTTTTAGATGAAATTCAAGATAAAAATACGAATATTTTCTAGTAAATGTTTAGTCAATTTTGTACCCTGGCACTCTCTTTGGTCACCATGCATATTTAGACGATAGTCCCCTTATTTTTAGGTGAAATTTTTCTCTCTGTGTACCTACTTCCTATAACGGACCTTTGTACCGTCATAACATGTAAGCAATCCTAGGACACTTGTTCTGTAATCCGTTATTTTTGAATGAAGAGGAGTTTTTGTTTACAGAAAATTATAGGATTATCCTTTGCTGCGAGCATGTTATTTTTGGAAACTTTTTATACATAGTTGCCCTGGCAAAGTCGACACACAACATGCGTATTTGTATGGCAAAATGAAATTTCAATTTTAATTTTATTAAAGAACTTTTAACTTTCAAATGCATTTAGCTCTGCTGCGCTTGACATTTTAATATTATTGTATTTTATTTTATCCATAACCGACAAATTAATTGTCAAAGGACGACCATAATCTGCAACTAATGGAATCCACTGGCTGGATAAGATTTTCAACATTCAATTACATATTTGTTAATTTATCTCCAGAATATAATGCTCAGGGCTCGGATTTTGTTGCATTTATAAATTTAAAGCATACTTTTTGGAGTAAAAATGTTGTTCAACTCACATAAAGTTAAGATTCAAATCGATTTTTAACTTCAATATGATTTTTTTTTGACGTTCGAAGTTCAACTTCGCTAAACTTATTCGCAAAATGTTGGTAAGAAAAAAAGATTTTTTTGCCCCATAAAGTATGCTTTAAATTTATAAATTCAATAAAATCAGAGCCCTGATAATGCTTAATGATTTGAAAATCTGAAAGTGACATAATTTTAGGTGAAACACAAACAAGTGCCTTGAGAGTTTCTGAGAACATTGCTATTTTTAGTCGACTTCCACATATCTAGACCAGTGATGGCCAAACCTATACGTAAACATTCATAATTGTGTGTGTGAATGCGCTGTCGACTTCGCTGTGAGTTACTCGGATTTGCATTGATGAAGTTTGTTTTTTACACACACGAACGCAGCCGATCGGTTTTCGCACGAATCGGTATATGCTATACGTGTGCGACTGCTGCGTCGGCAGAAATTTGTCTTCCAAGCACATGTGCTTGGGTAATCGAAATTTGGCCGACACTGATCTAGACAAATGTTTAATCTTATTTATTTCGGTATGGAATAAAATGGTTTTGAGAAAAAAGAAATTTCGATTCTCATTGCACTCATATCTATACAATTTTTTACTTTTATTTTTATTTAGTTTATTTTATTTTTTTTTTTTTTTTGTTAAAAGTTAAGCCGAAGGATCTATAGGCCCTGATTTTATTTTTGAGTGCCGTTCAGCAAAGTGCAAACAAATCAACACACATTTCCTCAGCCCTTGAATTCAATTCAAAGTAGAGAAAGCGCAGTAGCACATACTGAACCCAGCCAACCATATTCGGAGTGCTTCACAAAAAAAAAAAAAAAAAAAAACAAAGATAATTACCTGAACGTGCCATGCCGAAATATTTATAAAAAAAATTGCTTTCCTTTTCAAATTTTTAAAGGAAAATAACAAAAAATTCCTTTTTTCCAATTCGCGGGAAGCGCTTACCAAAAAGTGACTTTTGATAGAGCATTGTTGCGTTAATGAACAATTAATCAAAAGAAAGTACTGTTTTGTGATGGAGCCATCTATGCACTTTAAACAGGCACCAAAATCGCTTGTGAAAAATCATTTGAATTTTTTGAATTAATCCTCGTTTTCGCGCTCATTCAACCCACTGTGCGTCGGCGAGTTCAATCCCCGTTCAGGCGAGCGTCAATTTTTTTTTGTTCTTTTGTTTTGAGGAATAAGTTGACAATAACAATATATTATAATAAAAAACTAATGCGCCGGTTCCACTTAGGCTCATAAGCGGATCTTATCATTACCGTGCTAATGAATCCATTAAGTTGTCATTACCCATGCAAACCACTGGCCGATAATGAGACGGTAATGACACATTAACTTTTAATTACGTTTAATGAACATGGTTGCATTCAATATTCTTCCATTTATCTGAAAAAAAAAAAGCAAAAACATCGCCTTTATGGGAGACTAAACGAGATATTTTTTTTCTTTCGATTTATAACCGCAAGAAAGTCCAAACCGACTCTTATGGAGCATTCAAGCCCACCATGAAAGATATATATTTTGAGATCCCGAAAGGTATACCCTTTTCCCATGTTATGCTCCGAGAACTTTTTTCCCGGAAAAACGCTAATTTGGAGCTCCTGTTGGCGCGTTTTTGGCGCATTTGCGTTTCGGAGAAGGAGTCTTTTGGAGCGCTGTGCGAACTCTTTTGGCTGGCTAGGAACACACTCATGCATGCTGAATTTCATTCTTGCTGATTTACTATCATAATTTAAGAATTTCCTATTCACTCCATTTGAAAAGCGCTCGTGCAATTTATGAAAACAATTTTGAAGTAATGCGCCTGAAATTATGCTAAACAAACTGCAAAAATTCGGTTTTGAGTGGAAGTAACACGCGGCCGCATGTCGCGATTGTTTTGTGTCGTGGTTTCGGTAAGCAGAAACAACGATTTTCAAGCTTTTGGCGCGCTTCTCATTTTTATTTTTTTGTGTTTTGATGTTGTTGTCGTTGCTGTTGGTTTTTTTGCTTTTTTCTTTTTGTTTTCTTCGCACCCAAGTGATAAATGGATTTTCCGCTCGTTAGGTCTGCTCTCTCTTCCGCTGGATGCGTTGAAGTCAGTTAGTTGGCGTCACTTGAAGCAGTAGAGAGATTTTCTGAGCTTTTTTTTTTTTTTTTTTGAAAATGAACTTGTATTTCTTTTAATGACATTATTAAACGGAAAAATAAGTAGAGAAAATATGTTAAATTTATTAGGTATATAATTTGTCTTGTTTTACTGTTTCCCTTTCAATTTGATCCAGCTACCTTTGTAATTGATTACGTGACCCCTTCGGGTAGGCAGCAAACTTGAGGCTCGCACCAAGCTTTCTCGTGGAAAATTCGTTAAAGTCAATATTTCCTTAGCCGTAAGCATAGTCTTTCACGATTTTCCTCTTTATATAGAAATCAATAAAATCGTATTAAATTATACAACGTGATTTCATTTTGTTATAAAAAAAAAAATGAAAAAAAAATAAAAATAAATAAATAAAAACGCAAGTCCCCTAAAGGTAATTCGATTCTTGTGCTAAGTAAAAATAATGAAAAAATATCATACCCGAAAATGTTGATACGTCTGTGTGAGCGTGTAAGTGTGTGTGTGTGTGGTGTGTGGAGTGTGTGATTGTGTGAGCGAAAATTTCAGTATCAATAAAAAGGATACTTGATATTTTGGGGATGTGTTTCTATGAAGAAAATAATATGGTGACGTAATGACTAAAGTGGAGAGATTGCAGCTAAGCAACATGGAGTTTTTGTTGGGTATGGATTCGAACTTTTTGTAACTAACTCTGGCCGGGTATATCCGTTTTGGGCAGACTTTGTAACAACTCAATAGAACTAAGCTCCGGAGGTATAGAAATGAGTATATGGTCTATGCCACGGTCTTATAACGTTACATTCGTACGCATTGTTTGCTCATAGCTTAAAAAGTATTTGTCCGATCTGAGACTACCCGTTGCTCAAATGTCCTATCTAAAATATTTTTCATATTTTTCGTTGATGCCGTTCGTTTGTTCAATTCATTACCAAATTCTGTGAAAAATGAAGTAGACAAAAGTACATTTAAGCAACGTGTTATGCAGTTCTTCTCTTCTTAATTATCTTTCTTTTCCTTTAAACTTTGGTTATTTTATGAGTAAATATTATGCTAAGCTAGGCTAGATTGTATTGAACTGGCATGAAATTGAAATTGGATTTATCATGAATTTTATCCCCTTTTTGTATAAGTTTCTTTTGTATTTGAATTCTAGATAGTAAGTTATAGTATTGATTTATATTAAGTTTCTTGAACTTGCATAAGAATTTTTTAGCTGAGTACACTAAAAGACTTGTTGGCTTAATGTATGTTGCCAACATGCCCATAATAAATATAATATTAAAAAAAAAAAATAATAATAATATTCTGCATGCATTACCATTTTTCGTCGAAGCTGCTTCGATCCTCATTTCTTCGATGAATTCTTTGACGGATTAGGTAATGGAAGAACAAATATCCCGCTGGGTATTTATGAAACAAGAAAATCACGTGCAAATGGGACGTAATAACCAACTTTGCATGGTTTTTTCTCTGTTTGAAATTTTTGTAACAGCAACTTAAGAATGTACATTAGGGCGGGTCGATTCATTTTCGCAAAATTGTATAGCAAAATCGTAATCTACGGAAAATTCTAAGAAAATTTCACTCAGAAACCATGGCTTTAAAATCAATCCCTGTTCCGCGCAAATCGACCTCAAAATTTGTCAATGACGATAAGTTTCCATTGAAATTTTTTTCCCCAAAGTTTTTTTCAATGAAAACTTATCTTTATTGACAAATTTTGTGGTCGATTTGCGCGGAACAGGGATTGATTTTAGAGCCATGGTTTCTGAGTGAAATTAGCTTAGAATTTTCCGTAGATTACGATTTTGCTATACAATTTTTGATTTTCGTTTTCCACTCATATAAATCGACCCGCCCTAATGACATACTTGCTAAGTTTGGGCACAACACCGAGAAATATTAAAGTTGTTTTTTTTTTTTCAAGTTCGGTTTCATTTTGCATTGCGCTGACCATATACATATATTCATTATCAGGCACCAAGCTGAGACAATTTATATGTGTCCGTCTATGGTCGGATCTCCTCCGAAACGGCTGAACAAATAAAGTTAAATCTTCGTCTGTAACCTAGGTATGTTGGACCCAGAGAATGATCCTGAGTGAACTTGGGCCTGACATGACACCACCTGGAGAGCTTTACCGAGGAAACCAGAGGGAGGGAGAGAAACAAAATTTGTATGAAATAACAGATATGAAAAAATACTTATAGGTCCTCAAAAAGGAATACATTTAATCTTCGTAAGACTTCGCATTGGTTCGTCAGACCGATGATTTCTGTAACAAACGATATGTGTCAAGTTAGAACTTTTAACCCATTTTCACTAAAATAAACCATAATTAAAAAAAAAAAAAATATTCTGAACTAAGCAGGGTCTGAAATCTCAGTGTTTCAGATTGCACGCGTGTATATGAATTGCACATTTTTACGCCCCAATCACGAAAATTCAGTGCAATACTAACAACGGGAATGGGAGTCCTCAAGAAGTAGCAACAAGTTTTTATGGAATTGACTGTGAAAGCGAATCGAAAACAAGAAATTATGGGATACCTTACAATAGGAAAAAAGAGAAAAGAATGGTGCTAAAAAAAAAACAGCACGAGGAATAAGAAAATTTAAGCTCTAGGTCCTGACGAAAGTGCCTTTGTGACTTTGTGACAACAACCAAGAAGTTAAAAGAAAAAAAAAAAATCAATCACAAAATAGAAACCTTTAAGTTCTGGAATATTTTTCAATTAAACTAACAAAAGAACCTCCACTCAAGGTATTCACACATTCGAACGAATTGTTTTTCAGTTTTCTTCTTTCGTTTTCATTTTGAGCAGTCTTTTCGATAAATATTTCCTCGGGCATAAAGCCAACAATGCGGCGACACCTACCAATTTGTCTGAAAACATGCTTAAGAAGGGCATTCTCTTTAATTGGCTCACTAACATGAATTGTAGCTTGTTCACGGCGACGACAACAACAACAACTACTCCACAAACAACAACGTAATGAAGTCAATGGCGAGTCAATTACAATAAGTTACAGTGAAAATTCAAATAACGGACTAGCCGGAGTGCTCCAAATAGAAATTGAAAAGAACTCCTAACGAAACTCTTCGAAGTAGCGAGTTGGCAAAGGCCTCAAAAAAGCAACGCCTGGGGGAATTTAGGAAGACTAAACGAGCTCATTTTTTTATTTTTAGATTTGTAACTTAAAAATACAAATCCAAACAGACTCTTAAGGAGCATTCAAGCCCACCATGAAATATAAACTTTGAGATCCCGAAAGGCACACTTTGTCCATATTAGGCTCCGTGCAGTTTTATCCCGAAAAAACGTTAATCCACAGAGCTGATGTCAGAGCGTTTTAGGAGTATTTTGGGCTCCGGAAAAGAAGTCCTTAGGAGCGCCCGCGGACTCTTTTGATTGGCTGGGTAGTTGCGGCAATCGAAGTGTTTTTTCTTTTTTTTTAGGAATTTAAATTCCGTGCTTAAAAATACGCACGGACTTATTTAAAATATTTGACAGGAAGATTCCCTGATTGGGAGTTCCTCTGAAGCTCCAGAATGACAGTTTGGATAGTTTGTTCGAGTCCGTGTTTTAACCCATTTATTTTATAGTTTCGTCTATTGTTTCCAAAAAAAGAAGTATTCACTTGAAGCATTCAATAATAA
The DNA here is from genome assembly GCA_020466095.1 of Chlorops oryzae. Lineage (NCBI taxonomy): Eukaryota > Metazoa > Arthropoda > Insecta > Diptera > Chloropidae > Chlorops > Chlorops oryzae. The sequence goes on along the minus strand of CM035806.1, from coordinate 157,051,180 downwards.
CAGATAATATTAGGTGTAGTAAAAAGAAATTTTTGCATTAAATTGAGGGCTTTATTTAAGATAGTTAGAATGACCCGATTTAGGTCAAATATGCGCCGTTTTGTTCGATAACTTGTTGCCATTTTAAAGGTAATTTCATTATGCCTCTCTCATAGAAGCCCTCGTTCCTATTAGCAAAAAATTGAGACAGTCGAATTTCAGAAGCCTCTCTTGAAGCGAATGTTTCACCAGCAAAATTGTTCGCCATGGACAGGAACAGATGGTAATCACTTGGGGCCAGGTCCGGACTATAAGGTGGATGCAGAAGAACCTCCCAACCAAACTCCCGGAGCTTCTGGCGAGTCACTATCGATGTGTGTGGCCTGGCGTTGTCCTGATGGAACACAATTCCTCTCCTATTGGCCAAAGCTGGCCGCTTATGGGCGATTGCTACCTTCAGACGGTCCAATTGTTGACAGTAGAGTTCCGAGCTAAGAGTTTTGCCGTATGGGAGCAGCTCATAGTAGATAATTCCCTGCCAATCCCACCAAACACACAGCAAAACCTTCCTGGCCGTCAATCCTGGCTTGGCCACCGTTTCCGCCGGTTCACCGTGTTTCGACCACGACCGTTTTCGCTTGACGTTGTCGTAAGTGACCCACTTTTCATCACCAGTTACCAACCGCTTCAGAAATGGGTCGATTTTGTTGCGGTTCAGCAGCGATTCGCAGATGGAAATTCGGTCTATGAGGTTTTTTGCGTTAACTCGTGTGGCACCCATACATCGAGCTTCTTTGTGTATCCAGCCTTATTCAAATGGTTCCAAACGGTTTTTTGTGCAATCTTTAGCTCTTTTGCAATCGAAACAGTGCTAACATGACGGTCGGACTCGATAATTTCCATGATTTTATCGACATTTTCGACAATTGGCCTTCCAGTGCGTGGTGCATCCTTGACATCGAAGTTACCGGAACGGAATCGACGAAACCCAAATTGCGCATGATTGGCTGTTACAGTATCAGGTCCATAAACGCTATTCACATTTTCAGCCGCCTGGCTTGCGTTTTCTCCCTTATCGAAGAAAAACTGTAAAATGTAGCGAATTTTCTCTTTGCTGATGTCCATCTTTGACAAGCTCTCAAACAAAACTGAATCAATCAATCAAAAAAGTGTCGAAAAAGCTTTTTTAGTAGGAACTGTCATCTTTCTAATGCCCCCTAGTGGAACACGATCGGACTTATACAACGCGAGATGCAGATAAATAACGCCATCTATGGAAAAATAATGGATTTCTTTTTACTACACCTAATATAATAAGTGTATTCGGCTTGCTTTCATGTCATGTTGGTAAAATGATCCCTAAAAGGAAAAACCCTAATTGTCCGAACTCCCGTAGAGTACTATTTCTAAAAGTAAATAAATTCTCATGCAATATGTCTGTCTTGGTTGGAATAATTGCGACTTCTTCGCAAATTCTCTTGTTGGTGTGAAAATCCAACGTCAAACGTGTGTAATATTTCTCAATTATGACCTTGGCGGCCTTCTTGATAGGCTTAGTCCTGACGCCACCCATAATGAAATATTATACCGGAAAAGATGCAATATGTCTGTCAAGTAGCCTTAAAATAGACAATTTAAGCATGTCATTTAGGTTTTCAATGGATATTATCCAACATGCAAAACAGGGAAATTTTTTACCAGTTTTAAGTCTATTCGACCTATTTTGGTTAAGTTTTCCTTGTTTTTAACCAAAATTTTGTCTTAAAAATGACCTGACTTCAAAGTATGTTTTTCGAGTTCGAAAAGCAAATTCCCCGGGAATCCGCTCCCCGGGAATATTCAGAATCGGAGGAAAATCAGAATTAAATCAGGATTTAAAGACGAAATACCTTGCTAAGCCCTCAGTATTATTATCGCCAATCGGCTTAAATTTTATTCCCCACTTCCGACGCATCGACGTCGTACGGGCGCAATTTTTCCATATTTAGGTCAGGACACAAAAGTATTTTAACCTAAAATAATTAAAAATGGAATTCTCCTCGATCTACTTATTTTGCTAGTTGGTTAAACAGATCAATGTCTGAGAATATACATGTACGCCAGTGGCGTAGGTAGGATTTGGAAAAAGGGGGCAGAGACAAAAAATTGTAAAAGCATTACAAAAGTTTCAATTTAATACCGATTTCGGTGTTTATGTACATATATATAAAAATGGCAAAAAAGGAATTGAAATTAAATGTCGCACAGTGGGACCGCTCCATATATGTCTTGGAAAAAAATAGAAGGAGTGATCGTAGAGCATTGAAATTACATTGAAATGCAGAAACATTTCAGTGGGTTAAAATAAGATATTTTGAAAAAAATCTTGGAAATCCGCCCTCTGCCACGCCCACCTCCCGTATAAGTGCACAAGTCAAAATATTTTATTTTGGACCTAGGGACTTGAAATTCGGGACACTTCTTAATTGAATTCTCCTCGAATAAAAAAGCTAAAAATATTGCGGCTGCCACGTCTACTTTGGGTTTAACGCCCATCGAATTTCGGAGATTTTACATGTTTTGATCTATTTATTATATGAAATTTGTACATATATTAAAGAATTTTAATTTTTTTCAAAAGCTTAAACATTGGTTGTCTCCATTCAAAAGAAGATAATACCCTCAACAGCCTTCCGCGAACGATATTAGCAGGGCTCGGATTTTGTTGCTTTTATAAATTTAAAGCATACTTTATGGAGTAAAAATTTTGATCAACTCACATTAAGTTAAGATTCAAATCGATTTTGGACTTTAATATGAATTTATTTGAAGTTAGAAAAGTGGCTTGAAGTTCAAATTCGCTAAACTTATTCGCAAAGGGTTGGTATGGTAAAAATTTTTGCCCCATAAAGTATGCTTTAAATTTATAAAAGCAACAAAATCCGAGCCCTGGATATTAGCCTTCAAAATCACCGAAAATATCTCACAAATGCATTCCGCTTTTCTACTAAAGCATGCCAAGTTAAAGTGTGTCATAGAAAGATATTGATGTTAAATGTGTTGTTTTTTACATTGAAATGTCATTAATTTTCGTTACACCTACATATTCGTAAACAAAAATAATCGGGCATGTGACAGAAATTGAATACGACAGAAAACGTTCGATTTCGGTTAAATTTTCATACAAATGTAAGCGAAATCGAACGTTTTCTGTCGTATTCGATTTCTGTCACATGCCCGAATGTTTCATGTAGTTCCATGTTTTAATTACGTAAGACCTAAAAGTATGCCCTATTTTTTGTCTTATTAAGCATTTCTTTGAAATATTGCGAGTGACTTTTGAAACTCAAATCGTTGTTACTTACAGAAAAGGTATTAAAAGGTGAATTTTTTTTTGTTTAAATTGAAGGTATATACTCGTACCTTTCATATTCGGGCATGTGACAGAAATCGAATACGACAGCAAACGTTCGATTTCACTTACATTTGTATGAAAATTTAAACGAAATCGAACGTTTTCTGTCGTATTCGATTTCTGTCACATGCCCGATTTATACGGGGTGTCCCAAGCCGAGTGTGTCAAACTGAAGGAGGTGATAGGGGAGGTACAAACGGACAAAAAATTGTTACTTTTAGGCGGATATGTAAACCTAAAACACTATTCAGAAATTTTTAAATTTCTTAGATTTTTCTTTTTCTCATGCTGCCTAAAAGTGTGCTCAATAAATTTGATTAAAATTACTTTTCTGGGAGTCACAAATACAAATTAATAATTTTCAAACCTTAGTTTTGCATTGATTGAGAAACTTTTTTTTAAGCAACCATGGCATCAAATTGAAGAGAAAAACTCAAAGTTTTCGAAAAGATGGCAAAATTTAATAATTTAAAATCGTGGTATGCAGTTTTAAAGGAAAACTGCCGAGCTTTTGATTTCATACGTGATTTAGAAATTACGGCTTGTAAGTTAGGAGCGCCAGCGAAAAAAACAAAATTTGGTTTTTTGCGTGTAACTCCTCAGGGGTGCATTTGCGAACCACCCCCCCCCCCCCTCCATAATTTTTGGTCCGTTTGGACCCCCCTATCACCTCCTTCAGTTTGACACCCTCAACTTGGGACACCCTGTATAGTAAGAGGGCTAAGCACGTAAAGTTTTTTTCCAACAAAAAATGAGAAGTTGATATTTTTTACTCTAATTTCTGGCAAACTATAATTATCAAGGTGTCAAAAAATCTGTTTGGGAAAAAACTTAATTTTTTTTTGTGATTCCATTAGATCACATATTTAGTATAAACTTTGGTTTTGCAACTTTTTTTTTAAGCGATAAAATTTGGGAAATGGGCCTTTCGAATTTCCTCACATGATACAGTGGGATCGCATAATACATTTGAGTGTAAAAGCTATACGGAGTGTTCGCATAGTGATGGAACTTGACACATTCTGAAATTTTCATAAAAATTTGATTTTATTAGAGCACACATTTTGTATAAACTTTTGTTTTGAAATGAATTTTTCATATGAAAAAATTTTACCCTAAAAGTATACTCTAAATTTCTTTCTTATTACATTGCAAGATTGTATGAACTTCATTGAAAAATGTTGTAACATATTTTACTTCAGTACAGCCAAAGCTTAGAAATCTTTTGTGGGCCAAGTGGCTTTTGAAGGTTAATAATATGACAAAATTAACAGTATAAACGATTTCCAAAACAACGTGTTTTTAAGGGGTGGCATCGTGCTCTGAAAACGCCACAAAACATGATTTTTTTTTTGTATGGGGAATTTCGTTTTTCCTCGATAGTTTCCATAATATTTGTCCTTATTGCTTGGGCCAAGTGGATTTTAAAGGGTAATTTGAAGGTCTTTCCGAAATGGATATTAACTATAAAATCGGGTTTGTTTAAGGGTGTGGCGAACGAAATCCGAAATGAGCATTTCCGAATTTCTACGGTTTTTAAGCAATACAGACCAAAAACCTTATTGATATATTTATATATATTTTTTTAAAGACTTATCAATCACATGAAAAAACATCAACATAATCCCCGTTAATTAATTACTTTGTATGAAAACGAAACATAAATAAAATAAATTTTCCTGAAAACGCTAAAAAAAAATTTTTTTTCTCTATTTGGACTACAATTTTAATCTGAAATTTATTGAATAACATTCCCTTGAACTTTGTTAGTTTTTTTTTAATACAAAAATTCAATTTTCATTAAAAAGAATGTTGAATTCCTCATATCCAAACATTTCTTTACAATAGTGAATCATTAAAATTTTGAAATTCAAAAGTTGAAAAATCCTATTTTTTCCACCGATGCCCCACTGTGTGTCGTACGTATATTTTCTTGCGAATGATGAGGGATCGTAAGCACAGTTCGTGGATCATGAATTTTAATTTATTTTCAGAGTTTTGTCCGCAGTATCCAGTTCTCACTGTAACGAAGCTTGTTAGTTGCGTGTTGTTGTTGTTGTTGTTGAAAACTCAAGTTGAAATTTCATGAGCTTCGGTGCTCGAGAACAGTCATAAATACAAAAGTAAACAAAGCAGTCGCGGTCGAAAGTTTTCCCGAAGCACGTTAAAGGGGAACCGCGCACAGTAAGTACCTACATACATACATATGTATGTATGTATGGTACAAGACAATAATGAAAAGCAATTTCGCGTAATGTTATTCCGCAAATCGGTGCAGATATCAATCTGCTCGTTTTCAATAGTTGGCAACAATTCGCTTGAATGCTCCCAAAAGTAATAACGAGCTCTTAAATTTTTTTCCCGTTTTTACGTGAAAAGCGTCGGAGGACTGAATTTCCGCAGGGAAATTAATTTGAAATTTCAGTTTTTCTATTCGTTTTATTTATTTACGTTTTTCTTTTTCGTTTTTTTTTTTTCTTTTTTTTTTTTTGGATGTTCAAAGTCGAAGTAAATGAATCATCTTGTTACTTTGACTATTCGAGTGTTGTGTGAAAATTTCTGGGAATGAGAGGGAATAGAAATAAAAACTACTGATAAAATTAATTTTTTGTTTCCCATTTTCAATCAGTCGATTCTTTATCATCGTCATCATCATCGTAGAATACATGGTATCTTTTTCTTTTGATTCATGACTGCGGTTAGGCTTGGACCTTTAACAATATTTCATTTCCATTTATTCTAAAAGGACCCTTTTCAGGCTTTTGAAGAAAAAAAAAAAATTATAATAATAATAATAAAAGTAAAAGTAAAATAGTATTATACTAATCCTTTCTTATCTTTAACGAATTTATATCCTTCGAATTTCATTTAAAGGTCGAACATTTTACTTCATTTTTTTGATGGCTTAATACAAAAAGTACGATGAAAAAAATTCATCCAAAAAGCAATTAAATTGATTGAATGATCTTTTGAAAGAAAAAGGTATATCCTTCGAAAAAAAAAAAATTGAATCTTACATCCTTCATGATTTGGAAGTTTTAATTTCTTTCGCAAGAAACCAAATTAAACGAAGGGGTTTTTTTTTCTTTAAAAAGGCTTTTCCTGTCAGACAGAAGGCAAAAAAAAAAGATTTACGGTGAAGATTAAGATTTATTTTTCCACAGAGAGTCTCCTACACTCTTTCCTCAGAACGAAAACAAGTTTCAATTGAAGTGACTGCTTGAAGGCAGGTAAATATCATTAACCTTAAAAAGGAAATCAATTTAAGGCGCTGACCTTCACCTTCGACGTTGCCTTTGACTTTGAACTTGGATATTTGAGTTCGGAGCACAATTTATGCAGATGTCTTAAAAATATCTTAATCAATTAATTAGAGCATTTATTCCGCTCCCTTTTTCCCTGTCACTCTGTCTCCGGATGTCGCGTTGCTGTCTACGCACAGAATTTGAGCGTTTGCCTCACCTTTAGGTGCTGAGTAAGCGTACGATAAAAAAAAAAAAAACGTAGGTACTAAAAAAATCTCAATGTGAATGACCTGCGACGGATGGGTGGGAGGTGGGAGGTGGGCAGTGGAAAACAGCCCAGAAAACAGTATTCAGATTAATCTAACCTTCGTCCCAAGGCAGGTGCATTTCAATAAAGTCACGTAGAGCAAAAACGAAGAATGAATATTAGAAAGAAAAGATGAACGAAAGGGAAGTGGAGAAGAAAATAAAAGTTAACTACGATTGGCTGTTCTACGGGTATACCGACCGGCGTTATAAAATATTGTATGTCTACGATTTTTCTGCTTGCTTGGCTTCTTGCCAACTTTCCTTCTTCAAGGCATTAACGGAACAAATGTCAACCAGTCAACAAAGTTCGTCAGGAATATGCTCTAAATGCCATCAACTTTGTATGCAAAGTACAGAAAAATATGTCTTCTCAAGGATTTTCGATTTTCAAAACCACAACTAGATCATTAATAAATCATATATATATATATATATATATATATATATATATATATACCTTACCTTCTATAGAGGTATTGATAAACTCTTATTTGTGTAAATTGTTGAGTATTTCTCGAGCTTTAATCATTTGCCTTAATACAAATTTATTTTAATTGTGGGCGTGGCAGATCATGTATCATGATCTTTGTGCACACTCATCATGCCTCCATATCAAGTTTTGCATCATTGGTTCAACCGTTTCGGAGGAGATCCGACCACAGACGTACACACTGTCTAAATTGACTCAGCATTCGATCCTGATCAAGAATATATATATTTGTTTATATTTGCGGATAGTGGCGTAGAAATACCGCCTCTGCCCGTGTAAGAAAATTATTTTATACTTCAGATTTATATATAAAAAATATACTTTGTTATTGTTTTGCACCATTTGCATAATTGGTATCTGAGGCTACGGACAATATTTTTCTTTTAATAGAAAGAAAGAAAGAGAAACAGAGAGAAAGAGAGAGAAACAGAAGGAGAAACAGAGAGAGAAAGAGAGAGAAAGAGAGAGAAAGAGAGAGAAAGAGAGAGAAAGAGAGAGAAAGAGAGAGAAAGAGAGAGAAAGAGAGAGAGAAAAGAGAGAGAAAGAGAGAGAAAGAGAGAGAAAGAGAGAGAAGAAAGAGAGAAAAGAGAGAGAAGAGAAGAGAGAAAAAGAGAGAAAGAGAGAAGAAGAGAGAGAAGAAGAGAAAGAGAGAAAAGAGAGAGAAAGAGAGAGAAAGAGAGAGAAAGAGAGAGAAAGAGAGAGAAAGAGAGAGAAAGAGAGAGAAAGAGAGAGAAAGAGAGAGAAAAGAGAGAGAAAGAGAGAGAAGAAAGAGAGAGAAAGAGAGAGAAAGAGAGAGAAAGAGAGAGAGAAAGAGAGAGAAAGAGAGAGAAAGAGAGAGAGAGAGAGAAAGAGAGAAAAGAGAGAGAAAAGAGAGAGAAAGAGAGAGAAAGAGAGAGAGAAAGAGAGAGAAAGAGAAGAGAAAAGAGAGAGAAAGAGAAGAGAAAGAGAGAGAAAGAGAGAGAAAGAGAGAGAAAGAGAGAGAAAGAGAGAGAAAGAGAGAGAAAAGAGAGAGAAAGAGAGAGAAAGAGAGAGAAAGAGAGAGAAAGAGAGAGAAAGAGAGAGAAAGAGAGAGAAAGAGAGAGAAAGAGAGAGAAAGAGAGAGAAAGAGAGAGAAAGAGAGAGAAAGAGAGAGAAAGAGAGAGAAAGAGAGAGAAAGAGAGAGAGAAAGAGAGAGAAAGAGAGAGAAAGAGAGAGAAAGAGAGAGAAAGAGAGAGAAAGAGAGAGAAAGAGTGAGATAGAGAGTTTATTTTTCTTTTCATTTATTTTCGGCTACTATGCACTCACTACCACAATTTCCGCTTTTGCCGATCTGTATCCTTACAGGTTTTTGTAACGAAGATGAATGGAGCGGAAAATCCTTTCGCTGCAGAGAGATTTTGTTTTTATCGACAAGTGTGTTGTAAAAAAATTTGTCTGTATTTCCTTCAATTCTTTTTGCAAAGCTGTTCAATAATGCGAAATTTTTGAGAGAAAAATTTTAAAGCAATCCTCTGAAAATGCACAAGTCACAGAAAATAGAAAATAAAAATAATGGCACCCGAGATTCAAATTCAGATTCTTTCTTAATGTAGATATTTTAATATTTTAACCCTAAGAGGTTATACTCAGATACTTATGTCGTAAGTGAAATGCCCATAAGAACGCACATGCGAAAAACAATCGAAAATGACTTACAAGTAATTACTTTACTTTCCTTCTATTATATGAGATGTCAAGCAATGAAGAGGCGTTGAGTGCGCAGGTTTGCATCCGACTTTCTGACTTTATTTCGCCATAGAAATTACCAATTTCATTTTTACGCAAAGTAAGACCCAGAACACTGATTTCAGCTCATTTTTCAGATTAAGCACAGACACCGACTTTAAAGACTTCATCCCCTCACTTATAAAGTTATAACTTTGCGATTTATCGATGGATTTTAAAAACTAATATACTGTTTTGTTGGGTAAGAACCAACCTTTAAATCAAAAAAGTAAAAAAAAAAATTGTCTTTTTGGAATCTATTTTTTAGATGCCGATAAATGAAAAAAAAACATGTATTTTTGCTACAAAAATATTTTTTTTTAGTTTCATAGGTCTACAGAATCTTAGTTTCCTTAACAATCTTAAAACTATGTAGGAAAGAGTCTTAGAAGCGTTAGTTTTCTTTAATTTGAGTGGTACTTCATTTGAATTGGTCGATGCATGGCCGAGTTCTGCTCAAAAAATCTATAATATCTCCGAAAAAAAACATTTCTTTTTTTAAAAATTAATATAAAATAAAAGCTTCCATTAAAAAATTTTTTAATATTATTTTCGTGTTAAGAAGGCCAAAGTCTATGGGAAAAGTGCATTGAGATCTCCTGAACACGCCAAAAATTATTATTTGTAAACTAGTGTTATGAATTCAAAAGCATTCGTTATGAAACATACGTATAAGGACAGTCAAAATCCCCATGGGAAACAAGCTAAAGGGAATAATTTTTCGCCTGCAACAAAAAAATTTTTTTAACCAAACTTTCATCCTGATGGCCACGGACATAAAAATTCTTTTAATATTTTGGTTTGTAATTTAAATAAAATAAATTAAAATTCCATATTGCGAGGAAACAATTTAAAAAAATATGTGTATAAAAAATTTGAATTTATTTATTTATTTAATTTTTATTTTTATTTCATTTTGTGCATTTTCCTTTTGCCCAAGTAAATGAATGCAAAAAGGAAAAACAGCTTTCTTGTTTTTCAATCGTTTTTCGTTTATCTTTTAGAAATTTTTCAAATGTTTATTTTTTTCAATTTCTCTTTCCCTCCACCTCTCTAATGGAACCGCAACAACCGACACTGAAACTGAAACCGACAACGAAACCGAAAACGAAATCGAAAAATATTGCAAATCAATTTGATTCCAATTGGGGCATGAGAGCCAAAGTCTATTAATTTATCTTACACCGTTATGCTTGATCGCTTCGGCGGTTGGCTGAGGTTTTCCCCAATGAATACCATGATAAATGTTTGACAAAATGGCAAATCGAAATTTCATATACAGCACAAAAAAGAAAAAAGAAATAAAAAAAAATAAAAAATAAAATAAATAAAGAAAAAAAAGGTAAAAATCAAATTAAAAAGATCAAAATAAAATACGTGAGAGTTCTTCAGCCAGTCATAGGCGACTTTTTTATACCCTCGAATTCCTTATTCGTGCAAAAAGTCACCCATCGAGGGGGGATTTTTCTCTAGTTTTCATAGAACCTCCTCGGATGGCGATATCCATTACATACGTCATCAGTTCAACTGGAATTTTATAACAATATGAAAATATAATGCAATATTTTCGACCCTCAGAGATGACAATCTCTTTACACCTCGAATCGATCCGACCGATTTATTTGAATATTTTTAAAAATAATTTAAGACAATTTCTTCGTTTTGATATGCAAATGGCTTATACGTTGGCAATAAAGGCAATGGTTCCGTTGAAACCGGATGTTGCCCTTATAATTTATGATTAAATTAAGCCTTAAGAAAATTTACGCAATGATTCAAATTGAAATAAAGGTAAGTCTAAGGGAGCAGTCCACAGAAAATGATACTTTTGTCCCATACAAAAAGACAAAAAATAATATAATTACTCAAAAATTTTCAAAAGAACACCTTATATCCTGTTAAGTATCTTAATATGAGTGTATTAAAATAGCCTTTTCATCCAATTAAAGTTTTAAACATAAAAAATATCATGAATATTATTTGTCCCATACGTCGAATGCTCCTAAGGAGCCTCCAAAGAAATCATTCCGGATGATTGAGTGTATTTTCATTTGTATGTCGATTGATTTGTTACAAGATCTGTGAAATCCCGAATATACCTCAGGTTCCATCGAGCATAAAAAGAGCTACGAATGCGGCGAGGTTAGCAGTAAATATAAATTTTTTTTTGCGGTTATGGATGGTCAATTTCTCCACTTCAAACACAACTACAAAGTAAGATTGATCAGCAAAAAGTTACATGACGACTATTCGAGGCAATCGAGCGCAAATTGAAGTAGAATCGTGCGATTTTAATTAAAATTGTCAAATTGAAAAAAAAAAAAAATATTCCAGAGAAAAAGATAAAATGAATTGGCTTTTTTTTTATATTTCGACAATTCGATTTTAATAGCTATCAATCTTCCTTTAGTTGGTATTCGAGGATAATATGAAAAATCGACTAGTTTCTATTCAAGGACGACAAAACCGGGTTATGGTTCGTGGCGTGTCCAAAGAAAGAGTGCTTTTATTTCCCACAATGGTATATTGAACAATTATAAGACATCAACCAAAAAAAAAAAAAAAATGGTGGGGGGAGGGGGATTAAACTAGCGGAAGTTTAGAGAGTTGTGGACCAAAACCCGAAAAATCCAAAAAATTCATGGCGTCCAATTTCAATGAAAATTTATATATAGAATAATTGAAAGATTCGAAAAATTTTGGGGTCAAATTTTTTTCAAGAAACTGATTACAACTAGTCTAGTTTTGGTCTAGTTTCAAACTGGTCTGAAAAGAACTAATTTTTGCTATTTCTTACCATTGGGGGCCTGAAAAGGTGTGTGCAAAATTTCATTACTATACGTCCAAAATTGTGGAAATTAGAAAATCACTTTATATGGGAGGTGGGCGTGGCAGTGGGCGATTTTCAATGCTTTTTTTCAAAATTTCTTAATTTAGCCCAGAAAAGTGTTTGTGCAAAATTTCATTTCTCTACAAGCACTCCTTCTATTTTGGCCACGAAATGTATGGGCTCGTTACACTGTGCGCCGCCATTGCTCATGTTCTACGGGGCAGGAAAGGATAAAGAAAAAATTTTGTACAAGGTATCGGAATTCGCTATTTTAGCTGATCTTTGGGAGATTTCCTTGAAAAGGATATACATAGATATGTATGTCCATAATAAAAAAATAAAAAAAAAATTATCACGATTTTGCATGGATTTCCCATAGAGAACTCCGAAATTATCGTTTTCTCCCTTTTTCCTTAACAGAAGCACACCAAAATTCCCATTCAAAGTATCGAAACCGTACCGTTGTCATCTCTCATTCTACCAGTTTTCCTCGCTTTCAAAGGTAAGTTCGCATTTTTGGTTGCACTTGCATCCGGAGAAATCTTAAACGAGCCGTTTCCAGTGTGCAGCTGACCCCAACGAAATATTGATCTATCGATATTTTTCAGCGAGGCCGACCGCCTTTTCCAATCTCAATTCTCATATTTTGCACCAGGCAATTTCCTATTTTATCAAAAGTTTTTGCTTATATCGCACACCCTCTTCTAAGGATACAAAACTCAACTCAAAATTTTTAATTTTTCAGAAAACGCGATAAACAAACTGCGTCGCTGTGTCAATCAAAGCAAGAAGAAGCAAGAAGCATTGACGGGGATTTTCGGCAATTTTATAATAACAAAAACGGAATAGAAGATCAGATCAGATCTAGACTTCGATCAAGTTCCATATGTTCATTGAAAATTAACGATTTTTGAGTTGTGTCACCTTAGCAGGGGACGTGCGATATTTTCCAATAAGAGGAAAAAATTCCCACGATATCCCAACACTGACATGGAGTGACAATAGCCGAAAGCTAGTAGTATTCGTACGTTGTGCTGGGACTTTCAATGATAGAATATGCAGTACGGTATCTTCACGGATCTGCGATCAAGTCCATTCTTGTATTTATTCATACTCATGTCAAAATAACAAAACTCCTTCGATAGTCAAACTATACAAAAGCAGACAAGACGACCGATGGATATACCTTTTATCTTCGTAAAGATAAACTACTCCGAGAGCGAAAGGGATAGGGAAAAAGACAGAGATAAATCAAATCTTCATGCGACGCTGATCATATTTTAAAAAAATTTTGTAAAGTTATATCTCGAGTAGTTCTTGACCTTGCGCACGGATGAACAAATTAAATACACATCATTTCCGCCCCATATTTGTCGGATAAGACATTAAAGAACGAGGAACAAAATGGTAGATTAATCGAACTTCAACCGTTATCCGGCTTAGTTCTCTCCAGAGACATACTTTTCCGATTTCATTCAATTCTCTTCGAGAAAATCGAATCTCTTCTTCTAATGAAGCTATCAGTTCCTAATTTGGTCACTCGTTACGTTCACACAAAAGTCGGCACAAAAACAAACACAAAAAAAAAAAAAAAAAAAAAAACCGAAAACGTAATAGAGAATTTATCGGAGACGGAAAATAGGTAAATTGGAAAGGGGATTGAAGAGGATTAACCGAAAAAGAAAAAAAAAAAAATTTATAGCCACAAAAAGTTTTAGCAATAAAAGGAAATAAATAAATAAAAACAAGCAAAATAAATACTTAAATAAATCGAATTATTTCCATTCATTGAAGTCGGAGGAAACGGAGAAATTTTCCCAATCCCTTCGAAGCGAATTACAATACGTAGTAAGTAAGTAAGTCGATGGTGAATGGAAAGTACGCGCGAGTAAAGGTGTCATTTGACGACTTGCGATGACTTTGGCAGTAGGTATGCGAAAATGCTATTTCTAATAATGAAAAAGAAACAAAAAACACAGAGACAAAGGACATACAATAAAGCCGACATAAAGCGTACAGCTAGATGAAGTTACTCTCTTATTGAAATATCATAAAAAACATGTAAGAACAAGCAATAAAAGGAAAAAGTACGGAAGGACATCGCGACTGCTCGATGTCTGCAGTACTTTAAAAGGCTTTTCTCCACCGTGATTTCAACTGTTCCGATAAAAACCTATCAGAGTAAAGTGCTATGGGCAAAGGAGTCCATATAGCTTTTGACATAATCAGGCTTAAATATATGCAAATGTATACAATTTATTTCGCTCTCTCGAGCACAACGAACTCATCCGTGAACATGAACGTGGACGAGGTCGAATCAGATTGGAATCTGTTCTTCTTATTCTTTGGGTTTCTTTTTTCTTCTTCTTCTTCCTCTCCTTTTACTATTTCTTGTCCGTCTTTCGCTTGCCTACGCGATGGTTTTTATCGCTCTAGTGATTCCAGCACGCGCTCTCATGTACGTATGAGCTTACACACTTACATTTCTTTATCTTGTGTCATATAAAAGGACATTAGTGCAGATAGATAGAGAACTCAGATAGAAGGCATAAGCACGAAAATTAAGCAAGAAGGCGATGACAAAAGTGCACAAAAAAAAAAAAGAAAAAAATCAAACTAAAAGCTACGATGACCTATGTCCTCGACATGATGTCCTAAAAAAGGATTTTTACTCACTTTATTTATTTATTTCATTTTTGAATAGCACATGACGACGTTTTTTGTGATTATCAGTCACAAGAGTCTAGACTGATTTCTGAGGTCCTTAAAAAGAATGTAGGTACCAAGTGCCAACAGAATGAAAGTTCAATGATATTTGTATCCGAATGACAAGTGCTTGTCTTATCCGATATCATATATTAATGTAAATACTCGCGCTCATACTCACGAGCTTTTGATAAATGTTTGAAGACAATAGAAATCGGTTCAAATTTCCCTCCATAAGCACAAATGTGCAATCAAGAAATTCCCCCTAAATCGAAATCAGATTTCATCAATCGAATTTTTAATTTTAAGAACTTGGTGTGCTCTCATACCGCCTTCGAAAGGCTTTCCATTTTGATCCGATTTGAATTTGAATTTTGAATTTGTATTCAATTAAATTAACGTTTTTCTGGGCACTATTTTTAGGCTCTTTAATTGGAAGTTACAACCAACGAAAATGAAACGTGGCAGCGAACATTCCCAACGCGCTGTCAATAGCGCGGCCGCAGCATAAATTGAACGAAATTTGAATGAAATTACGAAAAACAATGAAAAGAAATGTAAAGGAAAATATGTGAATTAAAAAAAAAAAAAATAAAACGGAAAATATTAAAATATATCAAAAAGAAAATTTGTTTCAAATTTGAATCATTGCGGTTGAATTGAGGAAAACAAATGCCCGGATCCGAAGCCGGAAGCCCGACGTGTGCCAAACATTGTTCGACCAACATGTACAGCGTGTACGGTAACAAAAACATTGTGGTCCTTTCGGGTGCACACACACAAACGCACACATTTACATTCCTACTCGCTCGTAATTTCCCCGCTAATGCATTGAGCTGTAAACTTTTACTCTGAGATGCCTTTCGAAAATCGACAGTCGCGATTGAACTAGTGCAGAAGTATTGGCAACAGGGCCAATTCAGTACATTTTCTATGCTACGTTAATTGATGGGGGACCGGCCCGAGCTGTCGTAGCTCATAGCGTAGCGCGTACACCCCACGATCCGAAGGGCCCAGGTTCAATTCCACGGCCAAGTGAACGGTGATTTTTTTGAATAAATAGTTAAAATTGAAATCCTAAGAGGAATAAAAAGTTTTCAAATTGGTTGGAAATTTTGAGCAAATTTGTGCGCAAAGTTCGGAGACAGCATTGGCGAAGACTTGGTTTTCTATCAAACTTTTTGATTTTTTCAAATATAACCATTTCTCCACATTATTTCGCCAGCAACAGGAATCGAACTCGAGGCCTTCAAATTGCCAAGCGAATACGCTTTCACTACGCCACGGACCCATCTGACTCATATTTGAACTGTAGACGCCTCATTTACCATGCCATTAGTTAGGTTCTACTGTCTGTGTCTCTACTCGCGCACTAGTTCTTTTTCCTACACTCGAGAACTACTCGCTAGGCCCCCTTTTCTTCTTACAGGGTTCCTACAGGGATGCGGCACATGTTGTATTAGGAGAAATAGGCAACCAAAGACGCAGCAGAAACATCAAAATTTCAGCAGTGAAAATTTGACATGATTCGCAATGAAATTCGAGGCTGAAATATGAATGAGTATGTGACGTCACGAGTTCAATCAAACAAATATGGGGAAAAAATTAATATGATAATATTTCGAATTGATTTTGAAGGTCTCTGCGTTCATTGTAGAAGCGATCTTTCATGATTTCCAATCAAATTCAGAAATGTCTCCTCATTAGCATAGCCCTCAAAGAATGTAAAAACCCAACCCCAGAGGAATTCCTCATCAGTGACTGAGTAATCGTTCTGCACCATGATAAAAGATGTCTAATAAGTATTTCGTGAATATCGATTACACACCATACGGCCGAAGAGAGCATCCGTGTTATTGGCATTAAAATTCCGATTGGGAAGTAGCATCTTTTCGTTCTTCTTTTTTACTCATATTATTAAATTTTAAATCTACATAAATAATGGCGTAAAAGGCAATATCTAAATGAAATTCGTGATTTGGATTTATATGAAAAAGGGGGGCCGCAACAAAATCATTTAAATGATTGAGGAAATAAAAAAGAAAACACTTATCTGCAAAGGCTGTTCTTTCGACTGAATGATGATGACGAGGCCGACAACGCTGACGCTGACGATGATCATGATAATAAGAATAATAATTGGAATTAATTAGAAGAAGATTTCGATGATTTGCCACCGTTTTCTTTTCCTCTCCTGACTCCAATTGCGGCTTCATAATTTTGTGAGCAAATGTCGAATCCAATTAGATTGCATTTCCGTTGAAATCAATTTCAAAAAGTTGGTATGAACAAAATTTGACTCAAATAATTGAAGAATTTTCTTTTTAATCAGTAAAACAAGGTCAAATGAAACCAAAACAAGTAAGGGTGTTATAGTCAGGCGACACCGACAATACAATACTCAACACAGACATGTATTTATGTTTGCAAAATTTTTCTAAAATGCCACGCGCGCTTTTGCAATTTTTGGAAATTTAATCGGAGTTCAAATTCGAAATTCCATTGCAGCATTTCGAAAAACACTGGTTTTGGGACAGTTTTGGAATTTTTGTGACAGACTCTAGTACTGTAGGTGCCCTTAAAAATAAACCGATCGGGTCCATTATAGAACTTGTTCTTACTCATGTCCCCGTGCGCACGCATACCAAATTTCGTCAAGATAGCTCAACTCCTTCGATAAGAAAAGTGTATTCAGACGGACGGAAGGACGGAAGGACATGGCTAAATAGAGTCTCCTGTTGACGCTTATCATTTCCACATGCCTTTTTTATGGTCTATTTCGACTGGTTCTGGGTGTTACACACAACCACACAAACGCATTATTCCCTCGACACAGAGTGTGTCGGGTATAAAAAAAAAAAGGAGAAACCAAAGGACTACAACATTATGGGGCACGATGCACTTTAAAGAAGCGTAGCGACGAGCAGAGAAGTGGCGAATGCCACAGGGCGAACGGCCTCAACACAGTCCCTCAGCATTAGCCGCACAGCTCGTCAACAGCTTTCCTCAATAGTTGTCTGTCTTTGGCATTAATCAAAGTTTTGTGTTTAAGCCGTCGCATACGAAATGGCATTTCAAAAGGATACAGAAAAGTTCGTCCTTTCAATATCTTTGATGACGGCCTTTACTCTTTCGCTGGTGTCGATGGCGTTGCCGAGAAGCATGCTATTGGCAGCAAAAAAAAAAAAAAAAAACTATATGTACATTTGTATATAGAGAAAAAAAGACAAAGCAGGAAAACACGAGAGAGCTTAATAAGACAAACTAAAGTGGAGTATGGATCAAACGTATGCAAAGAAACTTGTTTTGCCAGTGTAGCTGATCCAATAAAGAAAGAGTATAGCACTATAACAATAGTGATTTGGCCCCCAAATTTCTATGAAATATGTAAACCCGAAATGTAAACCAGACCGATCAACCTGTCTACCTGTAGCTGGAGAAGAGGACTATAGAAGATCGAGAGCCAAAACTTGACGCAAATTAAATGTTTTTCATTGACCTAAACAGCGAAACAAATTGCGTCGAAATAGGCTTCGGGGGCCAAATCTTTACACTTATAGTACCATACCCTTTCACAAAATCAATGCCTTTGGCTCCCTCTCTCTCTCTCTCCCTCTCTCTCTCTCTCCCTCTCTCTCTCTCTCTCCTCTCTCTCTCTCTCTCCCTCTCCCTCTATCTCTCTCTCCCTCTCTCTCTCTCTCCTCTCTCTCTCTCTCTCTCTCTCCTCTCTCTCTCTCTCCCTCTCTCTCTCTCTCTCCCTCTATCTCTCTCTCTCCTCTCTCTCTCTCTCTCTCCCTCTCCCTCTCTCTCCCCCTCTCTCTCTCTTCCTCTCTCTCCCTCTCTCTCTCTTCCTCTCTCTCCCTCTCTCTCTCTTCCTCTCTCTCCCTCTCTCTCTCTGCCTCTCTCTGCCTCTCTCTTTCTCTCTCTCCCTCTCCCTCTCTCTCTCCCTCTATCTCTATCTCTCTCTCTCCCTATCTTTCTCTCTCCCTATCTCCCTGTCTCTCTCTCCCTATCCCTCTCTCTCTCTCTCTATCTCTATCTCTCTCTCTTTATCTCTATCTCTCTCTCTCTCTCTCTCTCTCTCTCTCTCTCTCTCTCTCTCTCCCTATCTCCCTCTATCTCTCTCTCTTTCCCTCTCTCTCTTTCTCTCTCACTTTTTCTCTCTCTATCTGTGTCTTTCACTGTCTACTCACTTTCCTTTTTTCCTTTAACTCATTTGACTCTGTTCTACAGTTTGTGCGGCCTCTTCAAGTAACTTACTTTTGTAGAAGCTTATATTTACGTATGTTTAAGGCAGATTGAGAGGCTTTGTGCGTGTAATTCCTTAACCCATAAAAGAAAATATCTTCAATATAAATACCCAAAAGATGACTTCTACAAACTTTTAATGACTTTGTCTTACTGTCAATTCAAAAGAAAGACAACTCAAATATTTGCTTTTCAAACTTTTGCAAGATTTGACATGATTTCCATAGGGGAAATTAATTAACAATCGCTCGGAATTATTTGAAAATCTCAAGTTGTGTCTCTTTTGAAAGACAACGTGAGGATTAATCAGCCTTCAGGTTTGTTTTTTGTTTTCAATTAAAACGTAAAAGCACAAAGCTGTGCTTACACAGTGTATGCTCATCTCCTTTAGCTGAAAGGAAAATGTAAGAAAATAAGAAGAAAAAAGAAGCATATCTTTGAGCGTAAATTGAATTCTCAATTAAGTATTCCCAGCTGACATTTGAATGACTGTTTTATGAGAAGATTCATATACGAGTATTTTTCGGGCGCGCTTGGTAGTTACAAAGTGATTGATCACATGGAACATTATCAAGATTACCAAAAGACTCGAAAACGACTCTTAAGTAGGTTTCAAAAGCGATTGGTTTTGAAAATATAAAAAACAAAATATAGAGCAATCGCCCCATTAATCCCGCCGGGGATTGAAATATGATTATTCAACTTGTTGCTATGTGATATTTCACTCAATACAAGACTAAAAATTGAATTGAATGGAATTTTACTTTGAAATTATAAACGACAAAAACAAAATCCCAGACTTTCGATTTGGCAAACACGGTGTCGAAGGGTGAGCACAGGACTAGAAGACGACAGTCCCCAGGTTCAAATCTCACACAAGGGGAATCAATGGCAAGGAAAGAAGACCATTTTTACAATTATAATACATATATGCGTAATAGCCTAAAAATGTGTATTGATTTATCAAACATTTCGTTTTTTTCTTGGAAAGGAAAAGATTATAAATATATCCCAAAAAAGACTCCAAAATGATTACAAATATGAGTCAAGAAATAATCGAATATGATAACGAATATGAGTCGTAGGAGCCTCGAGAATGGTAACAAATATGACTCGCAAATGATAGCAAATATGACTCCCCAAGAAGAGTCGCCGCTAAGGTTTCATTTTCTCCCGACATAAGTATCATTTCTGATCAGAAGACGAGCGTAAATTTTACATTTGATTATTTTAATCAGAAATGGCGACTCGAAGAAGACTCGTTTTTGATCAAAAATTTCAAAAAATGTCATCTGGGTACACACATAAACTTCAGTTTCTGTGTTACGTCAATAAAAGAAATTGTGGAAATTTCATTTCGATGGAACCGTTTCAATTCGATGGAATCGTTTCATTTTCAGAAAGAAAGAATTTTCGAACGTCTACAAGTATATCTCAAACTGCGCCATCATGATAAGAACATTTTCAATCAGCAATCTCATTTAAAGTAATTTCGAAAAATTTTGTATTATAACCAATTACAGTGATTGCTTCGGATTGGAAACGAAATTTGTGAGGCACTTAAATCGTACTCAAGGAGCCTGAGCGTAGGCCAATATTTTCTTCTCTTCACTATTGTTGTTTAATTTGAACAAACAGAATGTATGAATTTCATTTCTCTTACGTAGATTTAAGCATGATATATCGATTATTTCGAAATGGTTTGCTTTTAGGTGCTTGAAAGCAATTTACTTGGAGACAAGTTTTCAATTATGAACGGCAATGAGCAGAGAACATGAAACAAGAAAACATTTTAATTCAGAGCTTGAAAATGAGATTTAATTAGAATCGTTAGCATTATTTTTGGTGGGAGCATCTCTTTACGGATGTTCATGTGCCTTAAGTAACTAAAAGAACAAATGTTTTTTGTGCCTTAAAGGTCCCATTTTTATGGACGTAGCTAACTCATTCTTTATTGCATACTTTAAGGTGAAAATGTTTTATTTAAGTGCTAAGAACTAATTGAATTAAATGGAATCGCCGCGTTCGTGGCGCATAGTTATACTCACTCAGCACGCTGGGCGCCATAATTGTAATATTTCATTCGAAATAATCTCAAATGCGTCGGAAAATTATTTAAACGCCGAACACTAGGCTATAAATATTTTTGCATGTTGCACGGCAAGCGAACTAATACCTTGAATGAATATAAAAAAAATGTTTACGTACGTAAACAAATACTCATAAACATATATATATATAAATATACATATATATCGTTCTCTTTATCACTAGGCAGAAAAGTTTTACGGTCTCTCTTAAATTTTATAATTTAACGCACACTTTCAGGCTTTTCCTTCTATTCTGTGGAGTATACTGATACTGGAAATTGAAGTGAAAAGTGAATTGAAAGTGGAAATGTAAATGTAAAGATACCTATAGTTAAGGAATTTGGCTTATTCTCTTGTAAGCTCGTAGCTATTTTGAAACGCTTTCACGCCAAAAAATATGCTTTTGATATGTAAAAATCCTTTTCGAGGGGTCATTATTTGAAAATGGGATTATTTTTCAATTATCTTGGATTAAAGTGAATTATTACCGCTGACTCTCAGATATTACAGTGGAGCATAGCAATGGAGTCGCGCCGCCGGTTTTAAGTAATTTCTGAAGTCACCTAAAAGCAGGCAAAACTTAATTATAAGTCGAATGCTTTTCAAGGTGTGCCTTCAATGGTATCTAAGCAAGAAATGTTTATTTTGTTGCTTCACCAAAAATTTCCTCCTGAGTTTTTCTTTTTCAATTTTTTAGACTTTTGAGATAGCTTACACCTAATGGCAGTTATTTATTTGAAATTTATAAATTCCCCTGAATTTAGGCAGTGACTTTTAAATGGAACAAAAATAAATTCCTTTCGGAGAGCTTTGAACATTTTAATTTCGAAAATTATTCTCAAATGAATTGAGTTCAAACACCTTGAAATTTGGTTTGTTTCCTTTAAAATTAGCTAAAAATCTCCTCTCATTAATTGGGCCAAAAAACTTGCTTCGAAATTTCAAATATTCACAAGTACTTCTTCTCTTCGACCTCTCAATTGTTAGCAGTTTGTTGAAAATTCAAAATACAAAGTATGCATGGAGCTTTTTCATGCGCTCAAGAGTATACTCCATCAATTCTGTCTACGAAATACTCGGAAAAAAGAAATGCTCGCTAACCAGAAGAGAACGAACCGGACTTACTTAGTTTGAAATTTTTTATTAAAAAAACCAAAAGGACTGTCAATAAGTTCTAGTCCCTATTGAAGTTAAATTTTGTATGTTTTGACTCATGCCAGCGAACCGATTCTTATATGAAGCAATGAGAAAAAAGTATGGAACCAGAACCATACGCGATTCTCAGAACAAATACAGGATGTATGAGAAATGCACTGGAGACAACAGGAAGAAGAGCAGAAAACGTAGAAGAATGAAGATAAAAACTATTTAGAAAGCTAAAGCAGGTCGCGCATGTTTTGATATGCATCCAGATTCCCGACAATATCGCACACAGAAAAATATGACCCCATAAAATTGATAAGATCCCCTTATTGAGCGATTTTATAGAGAAATCTTCTTAAACTGTATGAACGATGTGCTTTTTCCATAGAGAAAACTCTTTGAATGCATAGAGAAAATCTTATTGAAACATTTTAATAGATATCCTCATATATTTCATAGTGATATAGTAAAATAATAATCAAACTATGTGAGATTCTTATAAAAATGACGCTTTGATAAGATATCCTGATTGGAAGCAAATCGCTTTAAGAAGAAGCCTTTTTAATATTAAAAGCAAGAGTTATGGATTTAAAAAAGTATATGAATTCCGTAGTTATTCCATAGTTTAAAAATACAAAGCAGTTGTTTTGCATTTACATTGATATAATCAATTTAGCAAGCTCAAATCAGATCTCGCGATGGCGAAGTTAAAGTGTGCTAGATTGGTAATCTGGAAGGTCCGAGTTCGAACCCTGCCGCGCAGACCAAAGAAATTGTGGGAAAATGGAGAATAATAATAATAAAACAGGCAAGTAAATTTTAAGGAAAAAATACGGGGAGCAGAAAGTAAGTTGGACGCGAACCAATAAAAACAAGATGCTTTCGTCGGGCCTTCCAAAACGTTACGCTCAAGCTCTTTCAAGAAATTCCTATAGATTCTTTTTTTTTAATTTTTTAAGCATAAAAAGATTGGTAAAATCTTTTATTTCCCAGTTTTTTAAATAATATAAATGTTAAATTATCTACTTTTCAAAAAAGGATCGAACCCGTCGACCTAGTTTTTTACAAGAATTCATATCAAAATTAAGAAGTTATCCTCTTAACTTTTCGTTCAAATTTTCGTTCAAATAAACGATAAGTTTTTCTCTATGGTTTCAATAGGACAATCTTCTTGGATAAAAACCATAGAGAAATCTTATTGTTTTTCTTCCATTTTATGTGGTTTCGTTTTCTCTGTGGGCGGTAAAATGTATTGCCTTTACGTACGGAATTTACACAGAATCAATTTTTGTGAGCATGGCAGTTGTCGTGGCAGTGGGCAGATCACCTCTGATACATCGTCGTTATTCTATATTTGAACTTTGAAGCTCCTACGCTACGACGTTTCAGACGTGAAACCACAAAAAAAAAAAAAAAAAAACTTATGAGCAGGCTTCGGATTTTGTTGCTTCTTATAAATTGAAAGCATACTTTATGGGGCAAAAATTTTTCTCATCAACATTTTGCGAATAAGTTCATTAGTTATTAGCAAAGTTAAGCTTCGAATCGCTTTTATAACTTCAAAAGAATTCATATTAAAGTTAAAAATCGATTTGAATCTTTAATTTATGTGAGCTGAAAAAAAAAAATTTTACTCCACAAAGTATGCATAAAATTTATGATGAAATTCGAAGGCGGTGGGTCCAAAAGTATGCACATGTACATGAAGAACATCTCCTTTAGTGAAAAATTTTCAATTTTGTTTTTAGTAGGTACATACATCCATTTCATTACATATTGAGAAATTTTTTTTTGGTGTTTTTTTGACCGTCTTACAATTGTTATCAAGTTCCGTTTGCACTGTATAAATTCCTTTTTAAATATTCGAATGTATACTTTTAGGTGTTGTGTTTAAATATCTCCTGTTTTGATTAAAATCACGATCGTTACGAAAGAAGCTGTAGGTGTGACATCTGATGAAGTAAGGATTAAGATGATCATTGATACGAATGCTTGAGAAAGACCTTCACTTGCCACACCCTCCTGCATTAAAGAGGAATGCTTTCGATTCCTCCAGGGCGCATAAAACTCTTTTGCAAGAACGAATGAGAAAAAGACCAATGCGATAATTTGAACCACTGACTGCATTGGATTGGCAATACTGTTGTTTACGTTGGCAATGCCATATGTTTGAGTGGACATAGTAAGTATGTATTTAACACTGTGGGGGATTTCTCATTTCCATGTTTTTTCTTCTTAATTTTTTCCCCGTTTTTTTTGTGTTGTTGTTGTTGGTGCTTTTGTTGGTGTTGACTTTGAAGCTCATTTGATTTTATGTGCGATTTTATTTGCGCTTGGTCAGCTGCGGCCAATCGACAAGAGGTGAGAGGATATATGTACGAGAACTTTAAGAAGCCATAGTATTTTCAACTTTTTCCATTTCATACCTCACTCGAATAGACCTCAGCCCCATCCCTCGGCGCGCCGTGCCCTTGAAGCTTTTTCTTAAATCTCTGCTAGGCAGAAATATTGCAGCAAGTGCTTCTTTTTTGGACGTGTGCCATTGTTTTTGGCCTAGGCTTTTCGCAGCGCAATGAGGTTATTTGTGTCTCGATTATTTCGCTGTGAAATTCGCGATTTTGGAAAATGTGTGAAAAAAAAACAAACAAATAAAAATTATATATAAAAACAAAAACAATAATTCCGATTTCTAATTTTCGATTTTAATTTCTTTTTTTTTTTTTTTGTTGCTTCTCATTAGTTTCGAATTAGTTGCTTTGGCAATTATCCGAAGTGTGCCTTCGAAAAATTCTCCGATAGACTTCAGCGCAACGGACAGCTGAGCGCGGCGCAGTGGCGGGGCGCAATTAGGTCAATTTTTCTTTGAAGTATGTTCTTTCTGTTTTATTTAAAAAAAAAAATGCATTAGTTAATTTCGGGGATCGGAAAACGATTTGGTAGGAGCTATTTTGGGCGTATTCCATTTCGTAGAAGATTGTTTACTTTTTTAATATTTCGATTTTAATAATAAGCATTTATATAATAATAATCATAATCGAAATTATAATAATATAATCGCAAAGTTGATGAACGGAAAAAGCAAGTTGAAATGGGTTAAAGCCTTTTTTTGAAAAAGAATGGAGTTCTGATATGAGTTTTATATGCATACATATGAATCGTTAAAGTATCTATGTATACGAAGGGCCGTTCATTCAACGTCAGGAAATTTGCGATCGCATATTTTTGCGAAGACACTTTGCGAGCCTGAATTAGGTTCCCTAATATATATGTATAAGAATTCCTGGCAAGCAAAATGTGCAAAGCCTCAGTAAATTTAGACCAAACAAAGCTTAAAATTATTTTGAACCTATGAAGGGGTTACGAGTAGAGCTGTAAAAATGCTAAAATTTACACTACTCGAGTGTATTCGTTATTTTTCGTCAAGTAATCGTTACTTAGTACTCGTTACTAAGTATTCATTATATTTTTCACGAACGAATGACGTTGCATTAATAATTCAATGTTGATAAAAGCGCAAAATCCAATATTGCGAGAGCCCGATGCGAGAGTGCGCGACGTCACGAAAATGTTTTGCGTGACGCATTTCAATCTCCAATGAGAGTTTTGCGTCACGCAGATAATAGCATAACTTCGCTTCTAGCAATGCAATATTTGAACCAAGTACCAATATAACGAGTACCGAGTACTCATAAAAATTATACGCTTTCACTTGAGTTTAAATTTTAAATCAAAATATTCAAACATTTTCAAAAAATTTTCAAAATGAACCAAAGCTCACGAAATATATAAAAAGCTCTTTTTCACGGAACAGTGAACAGTTTTTGTTTTATTAGTTTAAACGAGTACCCAATGGCGAGTACTCAAAAAATAGCTACATCATTAACCTGTCAAATTGCCTCGCAACTAGAAATATTCAATTTTTCAAAATTTTCTCGATACGAGCTCTCGCAGTGCGATACATTGGAGCTTGAACCATATTATTGAATGTATTGAAATTTTTGTGCGTCTCGTCTCGCATCGGGCTCTCGCAATGTTAGATTTTGGGCTAAAGTAATCAAAAATCTCTCATGCTCTTTAAATCTTCACCCACAATTTAGTAACCAAATATCAACTTAACTCATTCTACTACAATACTGTTTTGTGCATCCATTAGTTTAGTACTTTATTACTCTGGCAACCATCAGCTGGCATGTGTGCAAAAAAAGTTCTAGTAACCAGACCCAGCAAAATCTGCTTCGAAATGTTACCAACACAAATGTAAGTATTTTGATGCTCACTCACACATATGCGATTTCCAAGGTGCAAGAGAGGGACAGTTGTTACATTTACACAAAATGTTTTCGAATAAAGTTCCCGATGCCAATTTAGCTTTACCAAGAGACATTCCTGGAAAAATTTCGAGAAATTTTGGAACATTTACCAGAAACGTGATTTGCTGGGGATACTTCCATCAGTAACGAGACGTTATTGATTACTGACTAGATTAATTGTTACTTTTTACCGAATAGTCAAGATATTTTACAGCTCTAGTTACGAGTAATGAAAAAAAAAATAATATAATTAAAATAAAACCCAACGGGAAAATACGTAATACATGAACTTTGCAATTTAATGATTCATTTATAAATTCAAAGAAATGGAACTATGCATTACCAGCTTATCGGAATTCTTAGGAGCAGAAAATTTTAGTTATATTTTCTTCCAACAACAACAACAACAACCAAATGAACACGTGCTTACAGTTTCACTTACAATGGTAATGCACAATTTTCCTAGGACATCGCTGTTACAAAGATTCATTGCTAACGTAAGGGGTAGTTATGTTGAATGTTTAACTTACTTTGCTTACCTTCATCCCGTTGGGGAGGCGTTGAGGCGTGAAATAACCAGAATTCCCAATAACTTTTTTCCCTTAACTTAATTTATTCAATAAAAATTATAATATGACATCACCCCATCATGTTTCGACTCGAATTCAGAAAAATTTCACAAAATTATGAATTACTTCAAACTTTTTATAGATATTGATATTGGATCCTGTTCCATGAATGATGCCGTGACGTTAACATCACAAATCCTTGGACATTCAATAGATAGTTCCCGAATGGAGTGCACCCCTGAGGAGTTATAGGGCCTTAAAGTTTTTAAACAGGAAGTCGAGAAAAAAAAAAAAAATCCACCACGATAACGGCTCATCGTAGAAAAGAAACTTTAATGGGGTTTGAAAGCCAATTGCATGGGCTTTTAGGAAAAATTCAATTGTTGGTTAAACTTTGAGTCGTTGAGGGAAAAATAAACGGTCAAAGTCAAAATTAAAAAAAAAAATTTTCAATTATTTTCATTTAGGTGCCATTTTGGTATGAAAATGTCCTATTAACACATGTTTTTCAATTTTTTTTTTTCCAAATCTGCAGTCGATTTCTTTAAATTTCTTAAATTTTCTTTAAAACCATAGTACATATGCTATAATTTATTTGCGGTTTAACCATCGAAAACATGGGATTTAAAAACGAAATGTAAACTTAAAGTTTTCGGCAGCTTTTCGAGCGACAATAAAGATTTTCCTTTTGTTTTATTCAAAGCACGGTTGGAGTAGTTGAAATTTTTATTTATTGGTCTGGTTTGAAGTTTCTTTATTTGTTAAGCATATGCAAATTAAAATTGAATTTTTTATATCATTATTTTCACTTATAAGTATATCGAATTTCATGCAACAATGCCATTCAAAGACCACTTATGCAAGGCACATCAAAAGAAACAATTCGAATAGAATCGCCTAAAAGCATGCTCACATGTTTTAGTTTTGAAAACAAAACAAAAAAATAAGAAAATTTGAAAGCAGAAATCATGCCTTAATTCATTTATTTCTAATTTAGAAACATAATTTTATAGTTCATGGTTTTAACAGTAAATATACTTGGGGAAGGATGTTCATTGTTTTCCTTTAGAGAAACGGAAAGGACTAACTTTTCGTAAAATGCAATTGCAATGCACGAATTTCAATTATTATTTTTTTTATTTATTTTTATTTTGCTCGTTTTTTTCCCCGTCAATTTCCCACTTTCAATGATGTTATTTAACACAACGAAACACAACGCAACACCATGCAACAAAGACGCTTTCGTAGTTTCGCCATTGCACTTTTCCCCTTAAGCGTTTCCCGCATAAGTGCACATTTGAGTGCGGGATGGTGCGTGTGTGCGTGTGGGCGTGTGTGCCGTTGTATGTGCGATTGCGTGCAACAAAATCTCATCCTCAAACATGGGAAACTTGCAGGCATGAACTTTCGTAGGTTTGAAGAAGTTGCGCGGGAAAATTGTAATTTTTATTTTTGTTTTTGTTTTTGTTATTGTTCTCGCTTTTGTTATTGTTTTGCTCGATTGTTATTGTTGTGTTTGTTGAATTTCTTCTCGAGGATCGTTTTTGTAGCTGTTTTGATTGTTTGCACACATGTGCGCCTGTTTGTGCTGGCGTGTTTTTCATTGCACTACTTGGCCAAAAGCCACAGCAAGTTCGGGGGAATTTGCGAACAAAGTCGGGGAAAAGTTTTCCAGAGCGCGAGGCTTAGCGAGTAAACTTTTCAATTTTCTAACAATTTTCAGGAAAATTACATTTTGTTGCGCCGATTTTAAAGCAAACCAGTATCAATGCACTCGCGCCCGAGTGCCAATCGATGCACGTATGTATATGTAGTATGGTTGTGCACGTTGGTGTAAAAACTCGAAGGCGCACCACATAAAGAGACCGCACTCGTACAGCTTCGACTGTGACTTTCATCCAATGGAATTTGTGTTTGCGCAAAAAAAAAAAAAGAAAGAAACAAAAAAAAAACCAAATTGCAAGAGAACGACACGAAAGGAGAACAGACTCAATCTGTGTGCGCAGTGTGTTCGCAGCGTAATGTTTATAAGTAAACAGTGGGATTTTTATCGGTTTAGCGGCAACAGTCAATTAGAACAGCATCTCTTTATGTCAAAGGCTCCCAAAACAGAGCAGTTAAGAGAAACCGCGAAAACGGGGAAAATGGATCAAAAGGAAAATCCAATATAAAACTAAAATCCAATAAAGCGTGAGGCTTCAGTGTATCGTTTCACCTGAGCCATCGGTTCGCATATGGGTATTTCCAAACGGACGCGACACTTGAATGAGCAATTTTAAGTCCCGAATTCAAGTATGCGGTAAATAGTACTTTTACTTCTCAATACTTTCGTGCAGCTTATGCCGAATTTTATATTTTTCAAAGTTTCTATGCAGTCCCGAATGGCAATCAGCTATATACGGACGCGACAAAAAGTTTACTTTTTCTGGAAATGTCCATATCGCCAGGCGCTACGGACGCTGCTCATCAAAATATCTTGAAAAACTCTGGTTTTAGAGCAGTTTTTGTGATTTTCGTAACAGACCCTAGTACTAGAGGTACCCCTAAAAATGGTCCGATCGGGTCCATTCTCGAACTTGTTCTTACTCATGTCCCCGTGAACACGCATACCAAATTTCATACCAAATAAATCAACTCCTTCAATAAGAAAAGTGTCTAAATCCTAAATTGTTCAACATAAGTATTTTGATGAAATTTTACATTTGATCATATTTTATGTGGTTACAAAAAATTTTAAAAGTGGGCGTGTCAGAAGGGCGTATTTCGAAAATTATCTACTACACCCGAAATTCAAATTGGAGTTTAACGAAAGTTGGCTGTGTGCTTCCTCTATAGCCATTAACATCCTCCCAAAAAATTTTCTTGATCAGTCCATTATTAAGGGTACCTCCAGTACTGGCGCCTGTCAAAAAAATCTGAAAACTGCCCGAAAATCTGACTTTTTCGATATATTTTAATTAAATTTAGATTTTGAGCGTATATTTAAGCCTCCGATGCGAATTCCAAAATTTTTGAAAAAAAAATTGGGCGGTTTTCATAAATAAATAGAACAAAAGTCGGTATATGGCGCCAATTATGGCCTTAAAAGCCTCTAGAATATTTAATCTTGATGGTCCGGTTCTTTGGGTGCGTTTTAAAAAATCGTCTGTTTCTGTATCGGGTATTGTATTGCCAGGCTCGACTGACTATAACACCCTTACTTGTTTCTTCTGCCTCTTGTCATGTTCCTTAATTTCAGTTTACTTAAATTTTACCTGTCTTTTTTTGATTTTTGTTTGCCCCGCGGATGTTTTTTTTACTTTGATTATTTTTGAGCCCTCTTCGTAGGACGTTTTTTGCTTCAGTTATCTTTCATGTACGCATTTGTGTCGCCTTCGAATCAAGTATGTTCCGGAAACGGAAACGGAAGCAAAGACATTAATTTCACGTCGCATTCGCGTCTTCGTTTGCATGCTCTAATGCTTTCATGAGCTCGTATTTTGGGTTGAAATCTTTCTTTTAAAAATGTGTGTTGGTTTCGTTTAATTTTTTTATTTTTTCGGACGACGAGACAAAAACTAAAGCACGTGCAACGACATGACACTAGATGTGAAGAGATTTTCCATTACGAACGCATCAAGCCGTCTTGTTTTACTCAGTACAGGACGCATTGTACGAGGACGCAGCCAGCAGAGATGGCCATTTGAAAACCTTAAAGTGATATACGAGAGCTACAACCGGGTTCCAAGTAGCTGTCATTCGTTACCGTCACCGTTACCACATCGGAATGACGCCTTCATAAGTCAAATGTAATTTAAGCTACACTTCTTATGGCAAGAAAGAAGCCACTTCCGAGATGGACCAACAACGCGCGACGCCAGACGACAGACGACAGACGTTAGACGCCAGACGAAACACGCAACACGATGGGCCGAACAGTTAAGGGCAAACGAATTGCAGACAAATCAAAGCAAGAAATGCCAGCACAGTGCAATAAGCTGAGTTTATTTTGATCTTTAAGCCCAAATTTCAGTGAAGTCCCCAATGTGTGGATATGCCTGATCCATTGTCTGCAGGGGAGGGGGGCTTTATATGGCAATTGTTACCGAATTCCAATCAATTTTTGAAATAGAACGCAAAACTATGAGTCAAGAGTTTGCTTGTGAAAAACTGAAAAAAAAAAACAAAAAACTGTCTGCTTTCAATGCGTATTTGCTCCACCGTGTGAACGCTAACACTGCAAAAATTACACAAAAGATGTTTGCTTAGAACTTGACTACTTCAGTCCATTCATTCATTCATTCATTCATTCATTCATTCATTCATTCAGTCCACTCATTCATTCATTCATTCATTCATTCATTCACTTTCAAAGCAGCTGAGACGGAGGCAGTTTAAATTTTCTAGAGGCACTTAAAAACCATGGAAAACGAACTTATATTGTTTATCAATGCAAGTGGGCTTTTGGTTTTTCTTACTCTTCTTCAACTTATTGTTTGTCCTTTTCGCGTGCTTGTTTTCCCTCTTCTTTTTTGCATTTTTGAAAGCTTGAAAACGCCGTTGTGAGAGGACTTAAGAAAGGATTTAATTGAATGCGATTCCCTTGGCCGTGGTCGTCGTGGTCTATTGACGTGCAAAGATTTTTTTTAGGACAAAAAAGTGAAAAGTTATGTTTCCGTTATCCACGAAAGGATTTAAAGAACGCAAAAAATAATAAGGACGAAAAAACTGAAGCAGAAAAAGGATAACGTCACTTTTCAGACCCTAAATGAGAATTCCATAAGAATTTCGTTCATGAATTTCTCGTCGTCAATTCGTGAAAAAGTTTTTAAATCGATGCAGCGAGAGGTATTTTAATATAGCCGACTTACGAAATTTTTTTTCGTGACTGTCAACGCTTCAATCAATTGGCATCACATTTGATTGATGGTCGAAAGGTACACCTTCGAAAATTGTGATTCATTTCGGCACCAAAGCTTCGCATTCGCCTGAAAAAAAAAAAC
Organism: Chlorops oryzae; assembly: GCA_020466095.1. Classification (NCBI taxonomy): domain Eukaryota; kingdom Metazoa; phylum Arthropoda; class Insecta; order Diptera; family Chloropidae; genus Chlorops; species Chlorops oryzae. Next base: position 157,019,142 of record CM035806.1, on the reverse strand, counting down.
TTTTTTCCACATAAAAAAAAAAAATGTTTCGCTTTTTTCCACTTTGTCGGCTCAAATCCCACAACAAGGGGAAAATCAAAAGCGAGAACTGAAAAACATTTAAAGAAAAATTAGACGAAAAAATTTAAAATTTTTAAATATCATTAAAAAATTTCCATTTTTTTTTTTTTAACTAAACAAGTGTTGCCCAAGGCTTATTTAACAAGGTGGTGGCGATAGTACAATAACAATTTTTAAAAATTCTAGAATGTCTAAATCCGCTCAAGTTTGTTTGAATTTTGTACAAATATTCAAATTTCAAATTTCGTTCAAAAATGTAAGCGTACGAAATTCAATACAAAATTTTGACAGTTTAGAGTTGAAAAAAGAAGAAGAAGAGCAAGTTTCTACTGACGATGTGTGTGTGTGGTGTACCGTCCCTGCAGTAATGAAGAGGTCAATTTTCCAAACAGGAGTACTCTGAGGTTACTCGAAATATGAATAGTCAAAATGTGCAGTATTTTATGTATCTACGGAGATCTACGGGGGGTGAGTTTCACGATTTCTTTACGCTTTGTGCTTTGTAGAAAAAAAAAAAATTGTTGCTGTCTGCTTTAAGTTCGCCATTCTGATCATTGCCCCACCGAAAGGTAGTTAGCTGGACAGTTAAGACTATCGCTCAGCGACCTCGTGGGTCGGGGTTCGGTCCCTGGCGCGGGTGAGAATAGAATTTTTTCTTTTAATTAACAAAGTTTTTTTTTTATGTTTATATTTTAATTTATTTTATTTAATTGTTCATTTTGAAATAAAATAATGTTTCGCTAAATTTTTAAGTATTTTTTCTTTCTATTTTATCTTTTTTTTTAATATGTATTGTTTTTTCAATTAATAAATTTTTGTAGTAAAAATTCTACTCGTGCGTTCCACAAAAACTTCAGCAACCAAAAACTCATATGAGCGTTTTGATCAATACACTAAATTTGCTTGTTTAGCGTAATGGTTAGGACACAGACTTACTAACCCCCAGAGGTCAGCGGTTCGAGGCTCGGTCGAGGCGAGAAAATTAAAAAAATGGTGAAAAAGAAAAGATTTAAAAAAACAAAAAAGAAAAAAAAATACAAAACAAAGAGGAAAAAATAATTTTTTTTTCATAAAATGTGCAAAAATACAAATTGACCAAAAATCGACCCAACTGTATATACTCCAGGTCTAGTTCATATGAGCAAAAACTGTGACTAGTTATTTTCCAATGACAGCTCAACGTTAAAAAACACAGTTCAAAGCATTGGTTGGCAAATTAAGAGGGAGAATATTTATTTTTGTGACTAGTCGGGGAGTAGTTGGAATTACTGCAGGGATGTTAAATATGCCTTGGTGTTACCGAACTCAACTGCCCAAAATTTCAACGAAAGACTATTGTTATATCCTTGCCTTGGCAGTCATACTCATAAGTAGAGCTCGGATTTTGAATATTTTGAATTTTTTTGAATTATTTGAATTTAACTGTGCTTTTTTAATATTTTATTCTCTGCAGTAGGCTTTTTTTTTTGTTAATTTGACAATTCAACATTTTAAAAGGCATACTAAATCGAACTAATTTGAAATTTTTGACTGAATTTTTTGAATATTTTGAATTTTTTGTATTTTTGTTTGAATTTTGTTTGAATATTTTTTTAATACTTTGAATTTTTTGCATTTTTTTTTTTAATTTTTTGAACATTTTTTTGAATTTTTTTTTTCGTTTTTTTACATATTCAAATTCCTAGGCATACTCATAAGTTAAAAAGTTTCCATTTATATCGTCTCACAAAACTTTTCCCCTCGTCCGGGTCGCTCGCGAGCACCAGAGCTGCTCATATGTGCAATTCGCCCTCAGTTGGGAAACGTTGTAACCTAAAGCATTGAATGTTCAAAATTTTTACTGTAACAAATTATTAGGAGTAAACTTTGCAAAGAGTTTTATTTCAGACTTTTTGTGGAACAAAAAAAAAAAACTTTCTTTTCGGACTATAAATTAAGCGCAAATTATACTGTTGAAGGTAGTATAATGTTTGCTGGGGTATTTTTTTTTTTATTTTTTATTAAATTATTATGCATTTTGGCGGCTTAAAGTGTAAACCTGCTAAGTCTACTTTTAACCGATTCCGACTTTTCGATGTACTTCGAAAGAAAAAAGCACACTGTATCGTCAGGCAAAAAAATCTTTTTTAATTTCAAATTTTTAATACGTTAAATCGTTGATGAGTAAAACTGCCAGGTCGAACTGTGGTCAAAGTTCACAGCTTACACCAACAGATGACTCCAACGTAGCTTTTGTATATTGCACAGAATTAAATTTAGAAGAGACTTCGTATAGAAAGAAAATAAACCATCCATATTTTCGGATTCCTTTCTAAGCTTTTAATCTAGAAAAAAAAATTTTTTTTGTTTACCCTGTAAGGTTTTGAAATTGTTGTTAGTTAGCAGGTTTACACTTTAAGCCGACGATATACATACATGTATGTATGTGTAGTAGTTGAGCTGGAATCTTCACTCCGTGGTGCAATCGGTCCAAGGTACATACCTCTCCCCTAAAGTATATGGTTATGATTTCTATATCTTTCTTTGTTGTAGTTGCTAACCGAACATGACAAAGCTAATAAGCCCCGCTAAAGTTGGGTATGAAAAGGACGAGCAAGCTTTTTTCAACATTCACTTCAAAAGGAATAAACAATAAGCTATGAAAAGGGAAATTAAAAGCAAACAAAAAAAAAAAAAAGTTCGAATGGCGGAGAAACTCAAAGGAGATATTGAAATGCATCGCAATGCGCTTCCCGCTTTGCATCAGCATTTTTCTCTCGACCCGACTCGACTCGACTCCACTCAACTCAACTCAGCAATGATCTTCCGGTGAAAAATAAAGAGCAAAATGAAAATAGAACAAAAAAGAAAAAAACATGAAATCATAAAAACTAAAACAGAACGAACTGATTAAGTCATTTTAATTAAAAACTTTCTGTATATGCCGCTCCGAGCTTTTAATTACGGGCCTTGCCAAACGAAAATAAATTGACAAAAACAAAAATCCTTTATAGAAGTCCTTGAAAAACAAAAAACACAATCCCCTCCCTTTTGAGGCTTTCATTCCTTTTAAGGACGACACTAATGAGCTCTGGTGATGAGATGTCGTTCCTTGATGCTCGAACTCAAACGAGAAAGATAAACTGAACACTTACAGTTTGATAGATTAGAATTCATGTAATTTGACATCTGTCAAACATGCGCTTTAAAATCAACTCTACAAATTAGTCTTCGTTTTTAGTTTTTTTCGCAGCCTGCGATATTCAAGCTCCTTCGAGGCGGGCCACAACGATAAACGAACGAATCTTAAACATGACTTCAGGAATTACATACATACATACATACGAGTATATCGGCTCTTGGGTACTTGTGTGTGGGTAGCTATTTTCCCAGCCGGAAACGTCCCGGTGAAACAATCAATGATTTCAGCTTGACATAGAGCCGCAACACCTCCTGATTATACATCAACTTTCTTATGAAATTTACGCACAAGCGGCATTGGCCGTCATCAGAGTACATGTCACGTAGTGGTAATCGAACTTGGAAATTTCCTCTCGATGGCATTGCCATTGCAATTGCGATAAAAAGCACTTTCTCTCGATGGCAATGCCATTGCAACTGAGAAGTAATCAAATTTTCCCCTTGATGAAAAAATTAATAACTTGGCACACACTTTATGAGAAAATTTCCGGCTGGGTTCGCATCAAGCCGCCTACTTATCACTATCTTGCTATGTATATACGAACATCCGTAAGAGCATGTAACTCCGGGAAACATCAACGCACTTTGTATGCAAATTTCTCGTGCATACTTCATTGCGCTAAAGCCGGGTTTCCATGCAAATGTGCATTCCACTGTGTGAACGAACGGCAGCACGCATGCAAATTATTTCAATTAATTGTCTGTAAAAACGCAGTGCGGCGCTGCGCAACGCTGCAATGAGCAATGAGTAATGAGTAATGAGCAACACGTAAATTACGTGCGAAGCATTCCCACTCACATACACATCAACATCGTATTCCACAATCGCATGCACACGCACACGCGACATATGGTGTTAACGTGCAATAAACGCTCGTTGCGTCCTTTCTATTCGCAGAGAGTTTTCCAGACAAAGTACGAAAACCAAAAAAAAAAAAATAAAATAAATAAATAAATAAAAACATAAAAACAAAATAAAAAGGAAAGAAAAAAGCGCGGAAGGACAGAGTGAAGTAAGCATGCGGAAGCTCGTTCTCGTCTCACGAAATTTAATTCTCCAGAAATTGAATTCATTTTCTTGTAATATTTGGTTTTTTTTTATATCTTTTTCAATTTATTAAGCAATTTGTAGCAATGAAGCAATGAAGAAAATAAACTTCTCAATATATAATAGATTGGCAAACAAGATGAATGAATTTCTTTTCGAATGTTATGCTATGGAAAACTGGGCACTCTACAATCATTTATGCCAGACTTCTTTGGGTACTAAGTTCGCGATTTTCTTTTGAATTGTATCTGTGGCAATACGGAATAGAAGCTTAAGTCGATATAAGCGATAAATGAGCTAATGACTTTGGAGGTAAAAGGAAGCCAGGCCGCTAAGCTGTTTTTGTAAAAAAGTTATTTGCATTTGCATTTTACTTTATGTATGTATGTACATTGAAATACTTTTTCTTCCCAGTAGTTCGACCGGGGGCAAGAAGTTCCTATGTACTAGAGATTGAATGAATCACCGGTCGGTAGTCGTTTCGCTTGCCCTGGGTAATGCATTACAGCGAGATATTCACCTACATACGAGACATCTAAAGTTCGATTTTCTCGAACGTTGATGTTAAAAATCTAGCACGCGCGAATGGGATCTCTGGCTGGCGTAGTGGAAGCGCGTTATAAGGCCCATACACTACACCAGCGTGTTGGCACCATCAAGTGATTGGGCCAGCATGCTCGCAGCACATAACACACCAACATGCTGGTACATTATTCATTTGTTTCCAAATTTTGAGCAGACATGTCATGGGTACGGCTGGAAAAAATGCCTTTAAAAGGTAAAACGTACACTAAAAGCAATGCAAAAAATCTTTAAATTTCCAAATAAATGCCCTAAAAAGAGGACATTAGAATCTTTGAGATATGTTGTATATTTCTTCCGATGTCCGAAAATTCTACTTCGACGCTATCTTTCAATTGAGCAATTTTCACCATACACTACTACAGCATGCTGGTACAATCATGAAAATATCAAAATCTTTTTGATTTTGCACCAGCAGCTGGTACAATCGCACCACAACCCCATACACGCTCAATCAGCTGGCACAATCACTTGATGGTGCCAGCATGCTGGTGTAGTGTATGGGCCCTATTAGCTTTACAATCTCGAGGTTCTCGAGTTCGATTCCTGTCGCAGACGAGAAATGTGGAAGAACCGATAAAATTCGATAAATAGAAATTTAAAAGTAAAAAAAATTGCCAGCAGTGCAAAGGCAAAGGCTGGTCTGGTTCGTCAATGCTGTTTCAGAATTTAGCGTACAAAGTTTTTGAAAAATTCCTTTGAATAGGAAACCTTTCTTATTTCTTTATTATTTACAAAAGGTGCGATGGAAAGTTTTTTATTTCTCCAAGGATTTTAATTCAAACCAATAAGTCAAAAAATTAAAAAAAAAAAAAAAATTTAAACGTTTGCCTGATTGGAGAATTGAACGCGAGCCCTTCGGATCGTGAGTCGAAAGCGCTGCCATTGAGCTACAACATCCCAAAAATTTCTCTTTTCTATAAACGTAGTATATCAAATGTACTGAAAACGCATGGCCACTTTCCAGACCCCTTTCGCTAGTGCAAGGGCAAACACGTACCGCTCGGTCCCTGCATATGACATCTCCATGTTAAATTCGTTTGGCGAATACATGGCTGGTGGTTTGGAAAGGAGTTAGTCCCCACCAGTAGTAATGCGAGATATCGTTAGTGCTGCATTAGGGCATCCGAACTACTGGGTTAAGACAAAATCTTATGTGCACTTAAGTTTAATCACATACAGGCATGCTCTAGAAATCGAATCCGAATAAAAAATATTCGAAATCAATACGATTTTGAATTTTTTATGGGGATTCGATTTCTAGAGCATGCCCGATATTCTGAATTTTGAATTTAAGTGTGAGCAAATTGTATTTTTACAAACCATTTAAGAAAATCAACTTATTTTAAATGAATGGAACAACTGATTGATTTAAAGTGACAACTAATTTAAATTTTGACTTTTTCCCGTGTAAAAAACTTACTTTTTTAACATGGCGATGTCCTAGGGCAAACTCAATTGTCTGAATCTGGATATCTTTTAAATTAGTTAAAAATCAGTTTATTGTAAATTCAGTTGTAAAATTAGTTATTCTTTGAATGATTTCAAAATGGTTTCCTTCAAGTTAAATCAGAACTACACACAGAGCCAAAAGGTCACATAAAATACCCTATAAATCAGAACAATGCTTAGAAGATTTTCCATCGTTTTTCTCCAAGAAGAGGTCCGTGTAAAGGGGGGAATTCCTTTTTTCAATAAAGTTACGATGATTCCTCGCAGAAGTTAGAAGGAATTATTTTTAAAAAATAAGAGAGATTGCCGAACAATCCGATGTCGGTGAGTTCAAATCCCCGTTCAGGCAAGCATTTTTTTTTTTTTTTTTTTTTTGAGAAAAGTAAATAATATAGCTAAAATTTAAATAATAATTAATAAACTTCGAGGAATAGGCTTTCAACCAAACTTTTTATTCAAAATAATAAAAAAGAAAAGTTCCAGTGGAACTTATGGAAGTTTTTCAAAGAGCTTGTGCATGAAGTTTTTTGAAGAAAGGATGGAAACTTCACTGTGTGGTTTGGCAGCTTGTTTTCTCCGCCATGAGATAATCAAAGTTTTTATTGATATTTAGAATTAACCTGCCTCTTTCAATTCCGAATTTTTTCACATCTTATTTCCGTCTGCGACAGGATTCGAACACAAGCCTTCAGATTGCTAAGCGCAATCGCTATGCCACGGAGAGGTCGAATACATGCAGATTTAATATACATATTATAAAGTTCTTTCATGTTATCTCAATTAATTGATTTTCAACTAATTGTAGAACATATTTCATTTTCTATCTGATTGCCTTGATTCCGATAGGGTATGAATAAAGCGTTTAAGTAAAAAAAAATCGAATATCTCAAAATAAGAATTTTCGACTTCAGCTACTCTTCCAGACTGGAACAATTATGTTTTCAATGAAGGGATGAATATTTTAAAAAAGTTTTACTAATAAGAAAGAAATCACTTACCCTGTCCGGTGCTGGTGAAAACGTTGTATCATTTCGTTGAGTTGCTGAAAATAAATAAAAACCAAATCATAATGAAATAATAAAAGATTTCCAAAAAACCAAAAAAATTAAAAATTTTTTTTTTAAATACTTATAAAGCAAAACAACTTTGAAAAGATTAAAAAATATATACTTAAAAATTAATTTCAAATGCTCTTAGGTTTTAAAACAAATATTAGCTTTCAATTTTTACGACGAAGCCTAGAAGTGTGCATGGAGAGCATAAGTGTTTTCTACTTGTGTTTTTAATAGCTTCCTTAAAGCGCATTAAAAATAAATAATTCCATTTTAAGGAATCTGGTGCTTTTGCCTAGGAAACCATATGGTTTCCATATCTTGAGATTGTTCTTTTACGACATAAGCATCGTACATTGCTTGTTTAGAAGAAAAACAAAACAAAACAAAAAAAAAATCTACTTATAGGCGCATATGCCTTCTGTTATAAGTAGACATTGAAAATTGCGAAAACAAAAACATTCATTGGCGTTGTTTAAAAGAAAGCGAAGGACGAACAACGCAAAAAAAAATAAACATAAATAATTTCTTCTTCTTTAAAGAGCCCTAAAATATGCAAAAAATCCTAGTCAAATTTAAAACCGTGCTGATCGTAAATATAACTAAGGTAGAAGCAAAATGAAGGCAAAGTGCTTTCGAAAAGAAATGAGAGAAATCATTAAGTGTCCAAATAAGAAAAGAAATACGAGCCGACCGGGATTTCGGCACCTTAAAGTCAGTTAACCTCAGATCTCAACACACCTTCGCTGAGTTCAACAACAACACAAAACAAACACAAAAAAAGCATATCTATTAAAATCAAAAAGATAGAAAAGAAAAAAGAAATTCAATTTTATTTTACGCAAAGATTGTAAATATGCCAATAATGAATAATGACTTTCTTTGAAAGTTTTTTCTCCCACTCTCTCTCCTCCAGTTCTCTCTCGAAAAAAAAAAAAAAAAAATTAAAAATAAAAATCAAGCTAAAAATCAAAGTAAAACACGAAAAAATAAAAAACTTTCGAATTCTTAAAACATGAATGCGCTCGTTTGTATGCAACATTTTTTTGTTTTGTTTTTTGTTTTTTAAGAAAACCTGAAAGCGCTTGTTCTTCAGCTACTCACAAAAGCTTTTACGTTGCGAGTGTTTAAAAGGTTGGCAAAAGGCAAGCGGATCAAATGTTTGAAACAATGCAAAATAAAGAATAACAAAAGAAAGAGCAAAAAGAACAAGTTTGATGTGCAAATTATTAATATTTAAGCCTGAAAGGACGCAACTATGAAATCTGTAGGACGATGCAAGGAGACCTCAATAAAAGTTCTTTTGAAATATTTCAACTGGTTTTTTTTGTTTTATTATTATTTATGTTTCATTTGAAATTTTTGAAATTCTCAATGCTTTATTTCGTATTTAAACACACTTAGATTAAATTTTCTTGTTTTCACATTTAGGTTTTTTATTGCATAATTTCTATTTATTTAATTTTTGTTTTTTCTCTTTTTCTTTTCGTGGAAGATGGGGTCCACTCGTTTGGTGAAAAAATTTCAACCCAATAGTTTTTCGGATAACTTTTCTAACACTTATGACTGCGGCTCGGGGAAGAAAATGTCGTTACAAAGAAAAGGACTGAAAAATTCATCAAAAAGATTTAAAATTAAAATGAATGCATTTGAAAATCGCTCACAAAACCTTTGATGAATGCCTTAATAAATATATGAAATTTTTTGTTTTTTTTTTTGTTTTGCCTTCTTTATAAGAATTTTCGTTCATTATATTAGATAGGTATCTATTAGGTATTATTTGCAAGGAGTACGAATAAAACATTTCGAAAGGAAAGTATTTTGAATGCGTTTCGAAGGGCACAATTCCGGAGAATTATTTAACCGGCAGAGTTCTCCGACAATGTATTTCCGGTCTTTTTTTAGCGACATTTTCTTTCGAGCCCTACTTATGTCTCTAATACTTTAGTTGCAACGAATTTTAAGTGTACATTAAGAGTTTAAAAAATTACATAAATACTTGAAACATTTCATTGAAACATTTGGTTTTTTTTAATCTTTTTTGGTATACATTTATTTTTTTTAAGGATTTTTGTTTATATTTATCTTTTTTTTATTAAAACCAGGGTCGTCCAGTAGTACAAATGATACAAAAAGCAAATTCTTTGCATTGGCTATACTATGCCAGCGGCCAAAATGCTGCCTACAGAAGCAATGGACCGTAACACATATCGTAGGCGGTAATGCGTATACAACCTCATATACCATCCTAGTATACTTTTTTTTGAGTGTGGCCGATTTTTAGAGTGAACGCCGACCACCACCACATAAAGTAAGCTATTGGTAGGCAGCTCGCCTACAATCTCGTATACTTTGTAAGCTACGGGTAGGCAGTCCGCCTACAATCTCGTATACTTTGTAAACTATTAATATTCAGGTCGCTTACAGCCTCGTATACTTTCTAGGCGGTAGGCACTGTTGGCCGCTGGGATAGTACGAATGAAAATCTTTTTTTTTTAATTTTTTTTGCTCTTCGATAATACGAATAGGTAACTGTATTCTTTGAAAGCTTTCGTGTGGATTTTACGAAGTTTTATACTGATATTTTGATATATTCAAAATGTTTAAAAAAAAAACTGCAAATATAAGCAAATTTCTTTAGAAAATAAGTTAGTTTTTGATTTTGTTTTAAATGAAAAATAATATTAAATAAAACTGCGTAGAAAAATTTGTGTCCAACAATACGAATTTTCCAACATTACGATAGTGCCTGACATTATATAATTCGTACTATTGGACGACCACTGCACCTTTACCGATTCTTTACTTTGCTACCTCAGGTCTCGATGTGGAAGCTTTTCTGTCCATCATTTTTTTAAGGACATTTGAAAGGGTTCGGGTATAGCCCAATTCGATGGTATTCTAGCCTGATTTCCTTATTATTGATGAAGTTATTACGTTGAGAAAACTAAATCCTGTATTTCATATAAATATTTATTCGACCTTTGTTGTTTTCAATTTTGTACAGTGACAAAAAATCTTTAATAACTTTTTTGCTCTTATTTATTTCGAGGTTAAGGTACCCTTAAAAAAGTTATAAAAGATTTATTTTTTTTTTTTCACTGAACAGAATACTGAAGATTTTGAGAAAGTGGTCATTTAAAAGTCACAGGCAAGAAGAAATTCGTATAAATCCTTCGAAATGTCGTTGAAGGACACTGAGTTCACACTATCGATACCTAGCAACACTACAACGTTGCGACATCTTGGGCAATCTTGCTAACTATGATGTCAAAAAGAATGCAACCCTGACCACGCAATACATATGATGTCAGAGTTGTAATGCACTCTTGAAGGTTGCATTTTCTCTTAAAATATGGCTGATATGACAGACTAGCCAGCTAAAATGTTGTGCTTATATTTTTAATAATTCCTTATATGTCTACAGCTTTACGTTTTTGATAGCTTACTGTTTTTACACAGATTTGTCTTAGATGGAAAAACATTCAAAAGTACTTTTTTTTTATAGGAAAAGAATCAAAGGTTATGCGTTTCAAGATTTTTATGTCTTAGCATATCCCCGCTTAATATAATTTTCCTAGCTAGTTTCAGTTTTTTCAGTTTTTGTTTTTGATTTTTGCCAATAAGTATAGCTTTCCTGAAAAGTCGGTATATAGTTAAGCTATATTTCTCGTGGCTAGGAGGAAGCTTTCTATGGTGCACTCTTCTCGACATTTGTTTTTCTTACAGTTTATTTAATTTTAATTGATAATTTTAATTTTCATAATAAATACTGAGAAATTGAGGGTTTTTTTTTATCAAAGTTGTTGAACAAATTTAAAAATCTTGAGATACACTTAACACAGAAACATTTTTGTTTTGTTACAAATTGTTTTTGCTTCCTTTAAATTTTCTTTTTACTCATATATTTGAATTTTTGTTTTGCTCTTTAATTTTCATGGAAAATTTGAAAAGTTTTTACACATTTATTTATTCACCTATTGAATTCATAAATTTATTGTACTTACATAAAAATTGCCAAACATACGTATGTACGTAGCTACATTTAATTCTGTGCATCTTTGGACATTTAAATAACAACAAAAACAACAGCAAGAACAACACAATCTCTCTTTGGCAAAAGAACTGTTGTTGACGTCAAGCCCGTATCAAAACAGAAAAGTATCAATAATTTGAATTCCCCTTTTAGCATTAATAAAAAACGATTATAAATGTTTCACAATAATTGTTCTTTCAACAATTCATTAAATATGGCTTAAGCATTTAATTAATTTTTTTTTTTTTTTTTTTAATTTATTTTATTCTATTCTATTTGTTCTTGTTTTATTTTGCCAACCATCATCGTCATTCGATAAACCATCGAATTATGGCAATCAATCGAAAATAAGAGAGCAATGCAAACGTGATTTTTTTCAAAACTGATTAAAGTAATTATTAAAATTTCATTTGGGATCGATAAAAAAAAAAATAAATAAAAAAATGCAAAAGAGGACTTGCTTTATTTTTTTTTTAATCTCATTTCGTTACGCCTGAAATCAAAATAAATAAGTTATATTTATTATCGAACAGAATTCAGTAGAAGGCTCTACGATTCACGAATGTTTTCATGAACTCATTAGCAGACAACATATTTAAAATAATATCATCGTTTTATTTACCTAAAGCCCAATGGCAATAATTAACAACTTAATGATGGAAATAAAAATCGCTTATCGAAAGGATGCCAAATTACACGACTTCAAATGAGAAAATAGTAATTAAAGCACTCACTGACACATACCCGAACGTTAAATGCCGGACACACTCGTATACCTATGGGCATACTACCTACAAAGATGAACGTCCAGGTATGTAATTGGAATATTTTCGTCCATTGGCAGATTCAGATTTTCCTTCTTTCTGTTGCAAAAGTTTCCCCTTGCGCCTTAAAGAGGATTAATCAAAATATATAACATCAGCGCCTATTAGTATTAGTATGTACCCCAAACATTTTAAATACTATCAAATCTTATCCCTGGCAACCATATTCGGAGTGTTCGAAAAAGGGGTGTAAAGGAACTCTTGGAATAAGTGATTTTGCAAAGGCCTAAAATGAACACCACCTATTTAGAAGCAATTAGGGAGACTAAACGAGCTATTTTTCTTTGTTTCTCATTAGATTTCTAACTGGAAAAGAGTCGAAACAGAGTCTGCAGGAGCATTCAAGCACACCATGAAAAATAAACTTTGAGATCCCGAACGGAAACCCCTTTTCCATGTTGGGATCCATGCGATTTTCTCCCGGAAAAACGCTAACTAAGAGCTCCTGTCCTGCCGGAGCGTTTAAGGAGTATTTGGGCACCGGAAAAAGGAGCCTTTTGGAATTACGTGCGGACTGTTTTGTTTGGCTGGGTTGTGAATATGGATATTCGATTGCTCACGAGTATACTTTAAGGTACTAAAGGGTATAGCACTATTAGCATAGTGATTCGGCCCCCGAAGCCTATTTCGATGAAAACTGTTTTGCTGTTTAGGTCAATGCAAAACATTTAATTTTCGCCGAATTTTGGCTTTCTATCTCTTATAGTCCTTGAATATTCTAGAAATTTAGCTTTTTTAAAAGAAAATTTTAAAAAAAATCATATCTAAGACAATTCTAAAGATAGAATGTTCATTCAACATCCCATATATAGAAAATCGTTCAGAAAATATCACAAAAATATTATTCAAGCAATTTTGTTAAAACCAATACATGCTCCCGTGGAAGGATATTTTTTCATGATCATTTTTTTGTTGTTCCAGAAGTGGTACAATTTACGCAAAATACACGAAAATAGAGTTTTATGCCAGTATTAAGTATGTTAAGTTTCTATACACAAAGTCGCCTGTAACGTCCTTAAAAATAGCAAATTTAAAAAAATGTTGCATACTTTTCGGGTGTACCTGTGATTGATATGCATCAATATGATTTTGCCGTTTAGTCATATCATGTGAATTTCTGTAACAAAATTGCTCCAAAAACTTTTTTTTTCAAGGATATTCAAGGACTATAAGAGATAGAGAGCCAAAATTCGTCGCAAATTTAATGTTTTGCATTCACCTAAACAGCAAAACAACTTTCGTCGAAATATGCTTCGGAGGCCGAATCACTATACTAATAGTGCTATACCCTTTTAATACATTGTTAAAAACAGCGCATATAGTTTGGAATAAATCCGTCTCAACGTCCCCCCGTAATCCCTTCAGTTCTTCGCTCGCTCACTGCAGCTTGAAAAGCTGAAACAGTCCATCGTTCTAAAAATCGGTATGCAAAACCGAAGGTTTAGAATCGATCTCATCACCGTCCTGTGAGCTGCTTTCACTTTGATTCCCCATTTCACAACGCTTGCCATCATCATCATCATCATCTGTTGTGACAATGGACGCACTTTCGTTTACGACTGGGGGAGATTTCGGCGATGTTGTTGCAACATCGTCGGCAGCGACAATATCGGGTACCTCAATATTGGCGAGAACATTTGATAGTTTGGTGTTTGTTGTTGTTGCCTCTATGGCGATATTTGTATCGATTCTTGAACTCGCAGCCGTACCCGTACCTGTACCCGTTCCAGTTGTTGTTGTTGTTGTGGTTGCTGTAGCCGTTATATTGGATGAGTTATTATAACGTTGATTGGAGCAAGCACGCTTTTTACTATTCGAAAGCAATCGTTTGTTTTGGCGATTCTTGCCGCCCAATTTCGGGAAGAAACTATTCTCAAGCTGAAGCTGTGCATTAACATCCTTTCGTGCTGCGCATGTGCACGCCTTCATGAAACTCTTTTTGAAATTATCGCTAAGAAATGCATAAAGTATGGGATTCATAGCCGAATTCGAATAGCCGAGACAGCCGGCGAGCAAGAAAATCGTTATCTCAAGGCGTGAGGCGCACTTCGCAGGCGACGAATTTATCAATGCCACCTGCGAGATCCAATAGGGTAGCCAACACATTATATAAACTGTAATCACTGTCAACACCAATTTTGTGACCTTACGATGCGAGCGTTTCTTCTCTTTGGATTTGTTCTTCGGTCCGACGGTATGCAATTTCCGTATGACCATACAATAGAACACCAATATGAAGGTCAACGGTGTGGCAAAGCCCAATGTCAGTGTGTACAGTATGAATGTTGTACCCGATTGGGAATTCTGCGCCTCCGGCCATTTTATATTGCACGATATATGCCCGCCGATATCAACGCTACTCGCGAACAATATAACCGGCACCATCAGTAATACCGACGTTAGCCATGCAATGCCGGACACAATCTTCGAAACGAATGGCGTACGAAAACGTTGCGACGATATCGGATGGCATACAGCTATATAACGATCCGCCGACATGATCAGCAAAAATATCGATGACGTGAACTGCGTTATCGACGTGCTAACCATATACGCTTTACACATATATTCACCGAATTTCCAACTACCAATTTGCATCGTATAGAGTAAAAACGGTATTCCAATTAGAAAGCATTCGTCAGCGATCGCCAGATTCAATATATAGATATTCGTGACTGTTTGCATTTTCGAGAACCGGAGGACAACATAAATGACCAACGTGTTGCCGAATAGACCCACAATGCATACAATCGAATAGAGTATCATCGTTATTAGATTCCCGATGGCATTCTGGCCGTTATAGCAACTTGGATCGTCCTCATAATCGTAGGTGTCGTTGAAATTTATACCGAAATTCCCAGCGAAGAGGCCAGCGTTCAAGCGTTTGTAGTACTCACTTGCCTCCAATTGGAAGAGATTCAATGTTGGCAGCAATTGATAATCATCAAGGTTTTGCGTCTGGGATGACATTTTGCACTTTCTTCTTTTGCTTTGTTTTTTTTTTATTATACTTATTCAAAAATTTCGACGAGGCATTGTAAAGTTTTTTTTTTTTTTTTTCAATTTTATTTTCATTTATTTATTTAAAATTATTTTAGCTGCTCGGTGCGCGTTGCTTTCGCACGCATCTTAGAGAGTGCGAGAGAGTAGAAAAGGGAAATTTATCATTTTGGTTTCAACTGCAAATAGAAGAAGAAAAAAGAAAATTGTTTTTAGTTTGAAAAAAGAATGTTACTCTCATGAATAATAATAAGGAAATGAAAATGTAAACAAAAAATATTTCAATTCAGAACCTAAGGGCCTCCATTGGACTATTTCAAATTTCCCTCTTTATCACGAGGGCTAAGTAACGACCTTAGGAAAATTTCCAGGATTTCAAAACGCAGTGCCGAAGAAATGTACCTATAGGTGGCAATATTTCCGGGAACGAATAGAAAATTTCGAAAATATTCTTAAGATTGACATGCATAAGCTTAGTTGCTACTTAAGTGTAAATTTTTACTGTTGCTCTGGTAATGAAAGTCGTCGGCTCTTGCTTTCTTTGCTCCAAAACCATTTTTGGCGCATTGCTTAGATAAGTAAGACCGTGGATTTCCGGGAGTTTATGTAATAAAAAATTGAATCCAAAAAGCTTCGCAGTTATAAGTATAATTCCCCGGGTCCTTATATGTTTTGTTTTCTATTACTGTCTACTTTCTCTGTCTCTTTCTCTCTTTCTGTCTCTATTTTCTCTCTCTCTCTATCTCTCTTTCTATCTCTCTCTATCTCCATCTCTCTCTATCTCTATCTCTCTCTATCACTATCTCTCTCTATCTCTATCTCTCTCTATCTCTATCTCTCTCTATCTCTATCTCTATATCTATCTCTCTCTATCTCTATCTCTATCTCTATCTCTCTCTATCTCTACCTCTCTCTATCTCTATCTCTATCTCTATCTCCCTCTACCTCTACCTCTACTCTATCTCTATCTCTATCTCTATCTATCTCTCATCTCTATCTCTATCTCTATCTCTATCTCTATCTCTATCTCTCTCTATCTCTATCTTCTATCTCTCTCTATCTCTCTCTATCTCTATCTCTCTCTTTTCCTCTCTTTATCTCTCTCTATCTCTCTCTATCTCTCTCTATCTCTCTCTGTCTCTCTCTGTCTCTCTCTGTCTCTCTCTGTCTCTCTCTGTCTCTCTCTATCTCTCTCTATCTCTCTCTATCTCTCTCTATCTCTCTCTATCTCTCTTTATCTCTCTTTATCTCTCTCTATCTTTCCTTTCCTGATCATTCTGGCTCTTCGTTCACATATTTCAATCATCATCTTCTTTTATTTGAGGGCATGCAGAATTGAAACAAAATAAACTGCAATCAAGTATTTCTCATAAGCTCATAGGCATTTTTTCACACTCTCCCCTTCTTAATTTTTACTTTTATATTTTGCCTCCGCTAATGGCCTTGATGGTTTTTGTTATTAAAATCCTAGTTCCGAAAGAGTTCTCAAAAGTAATAAATGCAAAAAAATTGAAATAAATATACAAAGAACCGCATAATTAGCAAGTCAAAATGATGTAAAAGGACTACACTAAAGCAATTGTAGTGAGAGGAGAGGGAAATGAACAATTGGTCACAATAAGTTTCATCGTGTTTGCTAGAAACAAAGCAAACCAAAGTGCTTCAACACATGAGAAACTTTGTTTTTAAAAATGCCTTTTCAAATTGCGGTTGTGTTACACCCAGAACCATTCGAGATATATGTGTATATCATATAAGTCTCGCCTGACTATTTATATCCTGATAATATATATCCTGATAATATATAATAACAACGAGCTATTTAAAGTTATTAAAATAAAGGATTTAACAATTTTATTTATTCGAAACATTTGTAAAAGATTGTTGATGTAGGGTCACCCGCTCAAAAAGGTTTAACCCGTTGTCGGCTTCTCCTTAAGCCGCTTACATTATTCAGTGCAGAGGCTTCTTCATTCATATGGCGTAGTCTACCATGATGGGTTTCAGCCAATTTAACAATTGTCATATTAACAGTTGGCACATTAAGGTCAAGATGGATATGACAATTCCTGAAATACCAAGGGGAATTTGCGATAGATTCGGTGACCATCATATCTGTGCTTAGCAGAGGTGTTCAGTGTTTTAGGTGCTTTGTTGCGTTTTTTTTTTTAAAGTGGAAAACAGGAAAATATCAAAAAGATTCTAACTGCGGCAGCCCTTAGAGGCTTTTTACATTAGTCAATTATGGACAATTATTGATTTTGATTTGAGCTGACCGGGTCCAAATGCCCCAACTGAAAGGGTAATTTATATTTTAAATAATTTATGGAGTAATGAAAAGTCCCAAATGAAAATTGAGACAGTGAAATCTAATTTAATAGCGAAATGCAACTATGAACTTCGCTGGTTTGAATTTAAGGAATATTAAGAAAGTGAGGGGAACTTAATGCCTCAAAAATAAGATCCCCATAAAAAAATGCAAAATAGATAAAAATTCAATTTTTTTTTTCTATTTCAATTTGGATTTAATTTCTAGAGCATTTAAAGAGAGCTTCAAAAGTTCAAATTCTCGAATAAATTGTTTGTTTTCATGCCAGCTTAGCCCAATGTATGTATGTATTTTTATACCCGACACACTCTGTCCGTGTGTTTGTATACAGTTTTCTTATCGAAGGAGTTGAGCTATCTGAAATTTGGTATGCGTGCTCAGGGAGACATGAGTAGGAACAAGTTCGAGAATGGACCGGATCGGACCATTTTTAGGGGTACCTCCAGTACTACGGTCTATCACAAAAATCTCAAAACTGCCCCAAAATCTGACGTTTTCCAAATATTTCAATGAAACTTAGAATTTGCGCGTATATTTACGCCTCCGATTAGAATTCCAAAAATTTGGAAAAGTGGGCATGGCAAAGGGGCGGTTTGCAAAAAGAAATTAAACAAAATGCGGTATATGGGGCCCCTATGGCCTTAAACAACTCCTGATATTAAAAATTATTTGAAGATGTGTGTCTGTGTCGAGTATTCTATTGTCAGGCCTGCCTGACTATAACACCCTTACTTGTTTAACCTAACCACAGTTTAAATGACACAATCTATGGTTAAAACTGGAAAAAAACAAGGGTTATTATTAACCAGGCTTTGAAAGACCGGCCCTTAATAAGTTGAAAACTAACAAAAAAAAAACCATTTTTTTCTCTTGTTTTTCCAATTTCAATTTATGGCCATTGCAGCGGTAGTTCGTATCACAATATTTTGAAAGTGCTGTATAGAGTCTAGTGGCTCTGGGGTAGCGTAGTGGATGCTTGCTATGCTCTTGATCCCAGGGTCCGAGGTTCGATTCCCGCCACGTGCGAAACGGAGTGTAATGTTCCAAGCCTAGCACTGGTTTTTCAAAAAAATCGCATGTCCCTAGCACACCACATAATAAGACTCACACAAGCACAAGAAAACCTCCTTGGTATCACAACGGGCCGATTAACGGCCTAATTGACAGCCATTTCAACCTATATACCTACCTACCTATAGAGTCTATTTTGATTTTTTTTACACACTGCTAAAGTTTTGCGCCATAAGTCCATACAATTTAAAAAAAATTTTTAAAGAATCAATTTGCAGTGGATACAGAGAAAAAAAACTCCATCCCAGAAGCCAATATGAGTTTCGAAATTTCATTTGAGATAATTGATTTAAAATGAGAAATTATTGGCATCCACTTTTCGAAGAACTGAGCTTATTCAACTTATTGTGACAGCCGTCACCATTTTTTTTTTTTTTTTTTTTTTTTTTCATGGACATTTAAAGCGATAGCAATTTCGCACTATTCGATTTCGGCTTGAATTAATTATTTAACGTTTATTTCGATATTTCGATATACCTTTGAACATGTCTATAGGTATAATTTTGTAAAAATACAGTCCAACCTCAACATAACGAACTTTTCCATCGAAATTTTTTTGTGCCAATAGCGATGCATGCATCCTTAACATTTAAGCTTCCAATGAGCTTTCCGCTCCCTCTGTATCTCTATGCGAAATTCTCTCTGTGACGAAGGGATTTTCCGGTCTCTTGAGATTCTTTATTGAAAGTTTTGACTGTAATGAAGCCACAAATCTATCGAAGCCACTACAAAGAATCAATTAAAGCTGAACAAAATCTCGATGAAGTGTCTATCATGGCTTCATGAAGAATATTTATTGACCATAAAGCGGCAACGTGCACTCCGCACTAATTAAGTGCTCACAGTATTTATACAATTTTATTTTGTACATACATATACATATATGTAAGTATATATTTTTTTCTTTGCTCACTATAATTTTTCGTTGAACTTTCTGTTTCTATTTAGCGCTTTTTTCCCTTTGCATTTGGCGGAATCTTTGAGGCTTTACCATTAAAAAATGGAATTTATTTTCATAAAAAATTTCTTTCATGCGTTTCTCAAATCGAATTGGGATATGTTTATCGTTAGAATGTATAATTGAAAAGTAAATAACGAGTGAGAAAAAATGGAGAATGGGCAGTGCCCACTAAATAAAAAAAAAAAAAAAAAAAAAAAAAACAAATTTTATAAATCGAAAAAGGAAAAGTAAAATCTAATTTAATTTCTGGATACCCTATTTTATTGCATATTCCTTTGTTGTATTTTGCAGACGCCTATAATGCCCTGCCCTGCCTTGCCCAGCCATTCCCATCTCTTAGGTTTACCTTTTGTTCGTCTTTATCTTTGTGCCCACCATTGTGCTCCATGCAAAATATGTATATCAATAAATTTTTCAACCCTTTTGTTGTTGTAATCGCTTTTGCAATTGTTTGCTTTATTGTGAGTGTTTAGTTGTTGTTTTTTTTGTCGTTTCTTTTCATGTTTTTTCACTCTCTCTCACACTCATTTGTTTGTTTATTTGTTTTTTCTTACATTTTTTTTTTTTATAAAAATTGTATAAACTTAATGCAAGATAATCGGGAAATCAAAAAACAAATAAATAAACAAGATATATCGCCCAAGAGAATAAAACTCATACGTAGGATTCCGCTCGTATTCACACGTTCAAGCATGCGTGAATGTAATGCGATAACAAAAAGCAAAGGGCGTCATAGCGTCCATGATGGACATTTTTAATTGCTGGCTTCTTATAATGCCCATGGAATTTCCATTTTCAAATCAATGCAGTTTCAAGATAACGAACATGAGAAAAAAAAAAAAAACATTGAGAAAAACGATTCAATTGCAATGAATGGAAAATTGTATGAAAAGAGCTTGCAGGAAAATGAAAAGTTTCATTCATCGATGCATTTCAAGAATAGCAATGCCCTAGAAGGCTTTGGTTTTTCAAGACTTAAGGTCGGAATCAACGGTTTCGATCTGTTCAGAATTAAGCCAAAAAATTCTGAAGCCAATTCATTCTAGACTAACAGAACCTTCAGATAGTATAGTTGAGGAGATACAACCCACCTACATTTGTAAGTATTTATGTATACATAATATTCTTCAAAAATCACTCAAAAAAGCTCCATTACAATGCCAAATGTCACGCCCCTGTTTCAAGGCTTTTATAACAGTTCGAAGGAATATTTAAATCAAATGACTTTAAACCTTTTTCAGCTACATACATAGTTCTTATGTTCTTCAGTCCGTCATTTACTTAGATTTTCAAGCCGAAAATTTTGTGAACACGTCTGGGCCAAACATCGAAAATAGAAGCCGTTAAGAATTCATCCATTCGACATATCTTTTTTGATTGTCAGCTGTTTAAATTTTCACTTCATTGTGCGCTGAACGAAGCAAACGAACGCGCAAACGGGATTTTCCCAATAAAACATAACCATGATGAGGAGAAGAAAATCCAATGACTTCATACAAGGAAGATTGATTACGAAAGGGTTAAGCTCTATCGCATTTGAGAAAAAGAAAAAAAAAAAACAAAAATTGGTACACAATTTTACATTTCCCACAAGCATGTTCTGAATGAGATGTCACTCAGTATTTTTCATCCCGTTTTGTTTTTTTTTTTTCTCTCAGTTTCATGTTTCTTTTTTTTGCCTTCTTCCAGGTACAGTGACAATTTGGCGAATGTCTTTTTGGGCGTATGATACCACTTGACTTATGGTGAAATGATAAACTGAAAGCAGAGAACTATAAACACACACGTGAAGAAACCGGACGGGAGGACGGAGGGTAAAACACACAAAGGAACATTGATTGAAAAGCTCAGCGGAAAATGCATTTTGCCCAAAATAGAAAATAAACAAAACACAAACGTACATAAATCCAATATGAGAGGGAAAACTAGGCTGACATTTCCTAATGCTAAAGGCTTAAGACCGAACAGGTTTATACATTTCCTTACGCCTCTGAGTGTCTATGGATGCGTATGTGTGTGTGTGCCTGTGTGTTCGTGTACATTTGGGTGCGTGCGTGTTTTATTTGGAGCGAGTTCAACTTAAACCAATTTGTACTCTTAACCCGCTTCTGCTGCGTTCAGTAGCCGCGTCCGTAACCGTGTCTTTTTTCGCATATATCCTTCGTTATTTTTCAAGGAATTGATTACACTTTGTGTCCTGCTGGCGAGTGCTGTTTGCTACTTTGCGTGTGCTTTCTAAACAATTCTCTCGAAACTCGAGTTCAATTGCCTTTGAGGGGTGTGTGTGTGTTTTTTTTTTCCTCTCCACCTTTCTCCAAATCTTCAAGTTTTTTCTCTTTTTTTCCCCCTTTTCTTTCTTTATTACTTAAGATACCTGCCACTTTTAAATTGGGAATTTATTCGAACACGTGAATATAATGCGGAGCCTCCAGGCAGTGTATGCCTGCTCTCTGCTGGCGTAGATAAATCAATCAATGTACAAGGAATATTGAATTACATGAGGTCTTTTATGGGCGATTGTATTGAGGCGTGTGTTTGCGTGTGTACAAAGGCCACCTGGGACTTATTCGAAACTTACCGGAAACAAGAGCGCGTTCATGTAGGATTCAAATAGATAGTAGGGTACACATTGCATTATATCTCGGAGGAACGAATCAAAGGGGTTTAATGTGAATTTGAAATGTCAAGTTAAATGCTTTTCGCTAACAAAGGTCTTTATACTAAGTCAATAGATTTGATAACTCTTTCTTCTTGCAGTAACGAAGGGGAATGATAAAGATTTTCTTTCGTGTTCTTCTCGCAATGTCAGTTGAGGTTGAGATTGTTCGTAGGTACTTTAACTCTATTCATATCGATTGGTTAATTTTTCTATTCTCTAGCCGCCTGCGACCGACAATAGCTCCTGCAATTATGCAAATTATCGAGGCAGGTGCATTAAAATCGACTTTTTTATGGAACGAGTTCATTGAGAACTACAAATTGCTAGAAAAATATGCAAAAATAACAATAATTTCTTAGTTCCGGACAGCCCAGTCCATCCGAATGCCCCCCGTATGTTTTGATATTCTACAAGACCGCATATATACAAAACCGAATATGGCTAACCTCCGGGTTAAAGGGTGAAAAACAAGCTTTGTCAGAAAGTTTGTTTTAAGATAACAAAAGCGAAGCCAGGCAAAACGCGAATACCCATTGAGGAGAAACTGCAATGAAAACACTGAAAGAAATGAATGAAATGAAATGAGGTGACGAGATGAGACGAGACGAGACGAGACGAGGAACTGCAAGCAGAGGAAGGGAACGACAGAATGGCTAGAATCGGCGGAATGGATGGGATGGGTGCAATGGGATAGAAATGAGAAAGGATGCGCAATGGCAGTTGGACAATTGGAATAAGTATGAAATATTTTGATGAAAAACAATGAAAATATAATGAAGGAGATGAAGAAAAGAAAAACGGATTTTGTGAAGCTGCCGAACTTGTTGGCCCCGGTAATGTCAGCAGCAAGAGATTCGGAGTCGTTATCGGAGTCAGATAGAAACATTCAGAAACGCATGCAGCATTGTTAGACAATTCAGTGGATTACCTTAAAACAAAATGCAAATGATTCAACGGAATATAATTTTCCAAAATAGAAAGGATTTTTTTAAATTTTTTTTTCTCAAAATTTATATGAACAGGTTCGAAACGGAAAGAAAGTAAATAATTCTGCATTCATAATTTATGGAGCAAAAAGGATCGCTTTGGGTTGAAATTGAATTATCGAGCGACTTCGTTTCGATTGAAAACTAACCCGAAGGCATCCATTCCGTGCCTCTGGCTTTCATACGAAACGAAACAAAACGAAACAAAACGAAACGAAACGAAACGAAACGAAAAACAAAATCTTATTCCGTTCGGTAGAAAGTTGCTCGTGAAATTTTTTTCGTTTCGTTTGAATTAGCAGTGCAGTTTTTCGATTGCTTCTTTTATTTCGAATTTTGCGCTCTCAAATCGAATTGTGCAAATTTTCGAAGCATACTTTGAAGCGCAAATGTGCGCATTTTCGAAAATTTATCCCATTTCTAATGCACGTAATGAAAATGCAACCGCAGCAGCGGTTTGAAATGGGTGCCGAAAACACTTGAAATACCTATGTACATATGCACATATACGCATATGTAGGTACAGTCTTAGGTATATGAAAAAGCACAGAGATAAGTACATATCTACATTCATGTGTGAAATTCATATGTGATAAATTATCGATCAAATTTGGATTTATTAGCATAGTCAATGCGAAAAAGCCTTTTTCACTCATAAAAAGTTTTTTGTTTGTTTTCTTCTCTTTCATATATTATTGTACTCCGATTAGCTATGGAAAAAGTTGTTATTGTTGTTGTTTTTGTTGACAAAGCAAATCGTGTTTGTTTATTTTATTTGGAATTACTTGTATATTTTCATACTAGGTCATGACAACAATATAGCCTTTGACACTTCATAAATATCTTGTTTGCTTTTCTAGTTGATAATCTCTATGCTAAATTGAGTCATTTAAAAGCAGCGCACATAAACGTGCATAGGCAATATACATATATGGAGCACACTTTCAGGTATATTAGTAATTGTTTGGCAATAAATTTCGATCGGATATTTAGAATAGCGCATTTCTGTTGAAGTCATAACAATAACAATAATAATATCTCAAACTTTATTCGCTCGAACAACGAGAATAACATAAAACTGTTCAATTTAGCCCCGGAAAGTATGGCTTTAAATATAAAGAATATTTCCGATATTGAAGTTTGATACATTCTTCAAAGCGTAGCCATATATGTACGAGTATCTACAAACATACATACATTCACGCGGGCCTTCTAAAAGTTGGAACTAATTCTCTCCAGATAACGGCTAATAAATACAAGAAACATACAAATTCTTTGGATATGTACATACATACATACATATATTCAAATGTATGTCTCTACGGACCAATTAAGTCATTTTTATGATATCTTATTTATAATTATTTACGAGGGAAAGCTCCAAAAAGTAGGTTCCAACATTTTTCTCTTTTCATCAATTTATAGTTAGCAGCGTATCATCCATACAAATCGCGCTTTTTGAATATACATTTGCATATACATATGTATGTACTTATGTATGTATGCATACTTGTGTTTAATTACATACCTATTTACCTTGGTTCTATCATGAAAAGCTCGCATGAACGGTTTCCCTATTTCGAGCATTCACATTAACGCAATGAACGATGATGGCGAATGTGAAATGAACTTTTGCACGTTTCCTCATTATTGGATAATAAAACGCATTTCAGATTCGAATGCTATACAACAACACCAACAGCAACGAGAACGGTAAAGAACATAACGAAAACAACGGAACCCAAGTTGATCCGCTTGAAACCGCAGAGAGAATTAGAAATAGGCAGGTCAAACGGACAAACGCTTGAGTCGTACTCGACCGATCGTAGCGTATGTGACTTATTTAGAGTTGGGCACGCCCGTTATAAAAAAGCTGATAATAAAACATTCTAGCGAAATCATTTCCTGTGCTGGAGAGAGAGGGAGAGACAGAGAGAGACAGAGAGAGAGAGAGAGACAGTGATAGACAGAGAGAGACAGAGAGAGACATAGAGAGACAGAGAGAGACAGTGAGAGACAGAGAGAGACAGAGAGAGAGAGAGAGACAGTGATAGACAGAGAGAGAGAGACAGTGATAGACAGAGAGAGACAGAGAGAGACAGAGAGAGACAGAGAGAGACAGAGAGAGACAGAGAGAGACAGAGAGAGACAGAGAGAGAGAGAGACAGAGAGAGACAGAGAGAGACAGAGAGAGACAGAGAGAGAGAGAGACAGAGAGAGACAGAGAGAGACAGAGAGAGACAGAGAGAGACAGAGAGAGACAGAGAGAGACAGAGAGAGACAGAGAGAGACAGAGAGAGACAGAGAGAGAGACAGAGAGAGAGACAGAGAGATACAAAGAGAGACAGAGAGAGACAGAAAAAGACAGAGAGAGACAGTGATAGACAGAGAGAGACAGTGATAGACAGAGAGAGACAGAGAGAGACAGTGAAAGACAGAGAGAGACAGAGAGAGACAGAGAGAGACAGAAAGAGACAGAGAGAAACAGAGAGAGAGAGAGCGACAGAGCAAGGCAGAGAGAGATAGAGAGAGAGACATAGAAAGACAGAGAGAGACAGAGAGATAAACACTGAGATATGGAGCCTTATATATGAACAAAGGCTTTAAAATTTTATTGCTCACTTTAAAAGCTGGAAAAAATTTGCTTTTTTCCCATGCACTGAAGTTGCCGAGAACCACGCCCATGTTCATTTAAGGTCTTAAATGATGAAATTCAAGTTCGGACACACATCCTTTGGAAAAAATAAAGGAACGAGAGGAGAGATACTTTCGCAATTCATATAATTTCAATGTTTCGTCTATGAATTTAGGCATGCGTGGTTACATTATGCTTAATTTCAGAGTCCACAGATGTGACCAAAATTTTTCTTCCAGTGCAAACGATACAAGAAATTCAATTGAATTTATAATGCAGATTTCCGAGCGCGTGTAATTGGCGTTCATAAACGATATGTGTGGGTTTAAGCGCTGCCACGTGCATTCGTGCGTTTGCATGGGCGGGTTCGTATGTGTGTGCGTGTGTTCATTTGTATGGTTGCTGCGTGTGTGTGAAATTATGAGTTAATTGCAAAACCGTCGCACATTCAAAAAGTGAAGAAAGTTTTCTTTGATGATGGAGTTCTTTCTCAATTAAAGTTCAGCGCACGTTGTTATCACATTTTTAATATCGTACGGTTTGCGGGTGCGGGTGCGGGTGCGGGCGCGGGAGCAAGAGCCAGAGCGAGTGAAGAGGGAATGACAGCCGCAAATAATTTGCTATGAGATGAGAGCATTCTATATGAAGTGCTTTGAGTTTCGTTTTGAATTACGCGATAAGCGACAAATTCACTTAAAGTAATTATAATTGTTCAGTTTTTCACTTTCACGGCTACGCGCCATAGTAGCTTAACAGTTAAAAGCGATGAAGACTGAATTTAAGTAAAAGAAAAGAAATAGATTAAGTGATTGTATGATAAGAAAGAAAGAAAAGAACAAATTCACAAGCTTTAGCATACCTAAAGGCGCTCAAACCTGTAGGAGATGTGACGACTTGTGTGAAAGTATGCTTTGCATTTTAATATCCAGCTTAAGCAGGGTATATTAGTTTTGTGCGGATCTTGTAACAGCCAGAACTAAGCTCCGCAGATAAAGACAAATGTATTTATTCTTGATCAGGATCGAAAACTGAACCATTTTCAGCCCATTTAAGTCGCTTTTTCTGTATTCAAAATTTCTTGTGTTATCTTTAAACAGCTCGCAATTACTATTTCCACCAATAAAACATACATTTCAACTGAGAAAATCAACATTTTAGCCTATTTTCATGATTGTTTTTTTCTATTTTTCATCGATTTTCCCCATTTTATGCGATTTTTTGAAGTTCTTGCGCAAATTTATCGACAATATTCTTAGAGTTTTTCCTTTTTTTTTTTTTACAATATATTATGCAATATTATTGCCATTTCAAGCAACTCAACAACACTTTTTATATACAAAAACCTATAAAATGGCTGACCTACTCACCCGACGTATGAGCAATGTTATACGTATATCACGTATACGCAATCAAAACCACTACTTCATTTATTTTGATATAACATTTTTAAATACAATCTTTATTTTTTACTGAAATCAATTTTCTTGCTCAACATCAAATCTTCAAAAGCGTGCAAAATCAAACTGACAATAGTTTTTATTTTTTGTCAAACGGTAAAAATGAAGTTGACAGAAAAAATTTCAAAGTTGAACACAATTTCAAAAACAGCTGCGAAAAAATAACTGGTTGCCCGGCTCAAAACTTTCAGTTTTGCCCACGTAAATAAAGGTTGATTTATTCTTTTAAAAATTGCAAGTCATGGCATGAAACATGAAGAGCAAAGTCTCTCAAAATTAAATATGAACCTTAAAGAGAACTGAGTCCGTGTTTCCCGTATGCGAACGCTTTCCCCTAGCGCCGTGATGTGCAGGCCCTATGATCTCTCATAAGCTAGGGATTTTTTGGCATTTGTGTTAGTGTCACACGGATAGTGTACGATACAAATTCACGTTGCCCCTAGCAACACCCCATGATTGATATTTTAGGTACTTTCTTTCCTTTTTTCAAGTAAACATTTTCCATTCAATTATCGTTGTTATCAACAGATTTTCATGACGGAGACTATTGACTTTTCTTAACTTTTTGGGTTCGTTTTAATGAAGAACGTAAAGTTTTTGAAGTTAAAACAAATAATTTCTATATATCTATTATCGAAACCAATTTTTTATTATAAAACTTTTATGAAAAAAAAAGTACGGCCAAAATGTATGAAAAATGTATATTATTTAGTCTATTTCGAAGTTTTTGAAAAAATTAAAATTTCAACCTTGCAACAGACGACTTATTTTGAAAGCGAATAAAACGAAATGCTTCATACATAGTAAAAAATGCTTAATTTTGTATGTGTTAGTTATGCACATCACTGCCCTAGCGGTATGCTGCCTAATTTCAACTAACAAGAAAATTTATTAAAAACCATACATACATATAAACAAACTATCCCCCACATAATCCAAGAGCTTTCGTCTAAGAATAGCAAAAAGGATCACTCTGTTTTATGTTGTGATGTTTCCTAAAATGAAAATTTCTTTTGCAAGCACCTGTGCTGCCCTCATAAGCCCTTATCTATACTATCGTAATTTTCTCATTCTTCTCTTACCACCCCCTCCGCGTTCTACTTGTAGTTCGTGCGTGAAAGCTTAGAAACTCCAGTTAAAGCAATTTCATATTATTTGATTGCTAACAGTTAAGCACCTTTGTAAGTGAAAACGTGTTGTGACATATTTATGATAGAAAATGACATTCGACCGACAGATTTCTTTGGTCTTATAAGAGAAAAGATTTTTTTTTTTTGTCCCTAAGCAAAAGTAAAATGGGATAAATGCAAAAAGTGCCAAAGCATAGACAAAATCATAGAAAACACGAAAATAATTCTTTTACGACTGAGGGAAATACGTTCTCGGATGCCAATGACATCAATGTCTTTGTGTTTGCCGCAAATCACATCCAAGGGAAACCATCTAAATTCATTGAAACTATCACTGAAATTTGGGAAAAAGCCATAACATTCATGTAGCCACAAAATGCTGTCAGTCCAGTTCAGTTAAGCTTTGTCTTAAGTTCTTACTGTAAGTAAATAAGTGGCTCGTTACCTCAGCAGCTGTTGTCAATAGACTTTGCAGCAGCTTCAATTGAGGATTAACTCCATATCAATATATCCATGGTGCAATATGCTATTGTAACTGAAATCCTCTCGATTCATACCCTGTAGTGAATGGGACCGATCCTCGTTCGATCGCCGATCGGTCCTTACATTCGCTCCTTACATTCGCTCCTTACAGTCGCTCCTTACATTCAACTCAACTCTTTCAACACCGCGCGGTCGTAGAAAAACAACCGGTCCCTATTTGAAGCGTGTGGGGTTGGTTGCGGGTGAGTCTCTTTGACTTTAAACGAGGGTGAGTTTATTTGAAATGTTTTTTAATAAATTGAGTTTTTGATTGATCAAAGTTTTTGTGACACATGCATATAAAATAATTGACTACAAAAATTGTTTTTATTGAAAAATAAATATTTAAAAAAAAAAATTAAATATGAAAAACTACTTTGAAATTTCTTTTATTTCAAAATTAACTAATAAAACAAGAATGTTTTTACATAAAACAAGACTTAGGCAATTGAAAAAAGGCTCTCCAACCGAATCAGGGGTTGAACCCCTACCCACGCGGTTGCTTAGCGAGAGTCTTAACCATTAAGTTAACTAACCTTTGGTGGTTCAACGTTCAGATTGAGGACTTAAAGCAGACAATAACAAAGTGCAAGTTTAAACGAACTCAGCCACCTACGCTCATTTTGGGACTAGAAGAGGGTGATTCCGATAGACGTAAACCCTAGATCGGTCGCGGTTCATATAAATTTGGGGTCGGTCCTATATGGACCTAGTACCGGTCCTTTTTACACCGAAACCATTTCATTACTACAGGGTGAAATCGTCTTTATTAATGCATTGCGAAGTCTAATTAGCCGCATATTGAAGCACTCAATCACTCACACTTATTCATTCATCTCAATTCGGTATATAATGAAGACGATTATTTGTGAATTTCAAGAGGACTTAAAGATGAATTAAGTTATTGAAATTAGAGGCACTCACTGAAAATCCGAAAAAAAAAAAACAAAAAATAAGTAAATAAAGAAAAAATTTCTAATGTTTGGATTACTTCTTCAACATTTCAGATTTTCTGTTCTCAATAACGAAAATAAAAAATAAAAGTATTAAATTTGTCATACTTATTTTGAGATTTATGCATTGTTTTCTTGTCTCTCTATTGTTGCTTATCCTTTTTGTATTAGTTACCTTTCGCCTTTTTTTTTGCCCTTTCTCTCTCTCTCTCTCTCTCTCTCTCTCTCTCTCTCTCTCTCTCTCTCTCTCTCTCTTCTCTCTCTCTCTCTCTCTCTCTCTCTCTCTCTCTCTCTCTCTCTCTCTCTCTCTCTCTCTTCTCTCTCTCTCTCTCTCTCTCTCTCTCTCTCTCTCTCTCTCTGTCAAAGAATTGAAGTTTCTTAAGACGTATCATGCTGTCTTGGAATCTCTTTTTCAAGCTCTTGTAATGCTTAGCGTGGCTGTCATTTAAGTGCCTATTTAAGAATCACTTTAATGTTCGCTACCCAGTAAGCGAGTGCTTAACAACTTTTTTAATTTTTTCTATTATTTACCCATTAGAATGCAGTGTCCATTAGATTTATAGTTCAACAATTTCGACTAATTTACTCATACATATGAAACGAGAACACTGCACAGCTAGAGTATATAAGCACTGAATAAAATATCATCGTTGGCATTAACGGGTTAAGAATCACAAAATAATTGCTATAATAAACCTCAAGATATAGAGGAATTATTCAAAAGGAAATACAGTAGCTTGCGATTATATGCGTCCCCAGCAAAGAAATGGTCAATGCATACCAAAGACATCGAATCCTGAATCGAGTACAAGGTAATGCAAGTCCATTACAATTCGGGTGAAATTCTTCCTAATGGAATCAACTCTAAAATATCGAATACCTCATCAACTCGCATTCAATATTCTCGAATTTTTTCTACTAAAATGTCTATATTTATGTATATTATTTATAGATATCATACATACATTCGAGGCGTCTATAGTTCGATTTTCTCTTTGGCGTAGAGGGTAGCGTGACCGCTTAGCAATCTTGAATACTGTCCAGGTTCGAGCCCTGCCGCCAGGTGGAAAAATTTTTCGAAATTACAGGACTCAAAAGACGCGAGTAATTTTAAGGAAAAAATGGTTCAACTAGGAGGAGAGAAAACAGGTCGCGCCCAGTCAGTTCCGCTGAGTTCCGCTGGAACCATACTCTTTTTTTATAAGCTTTTTAGATATTATTTAAATGGTATATTTCTAATGCCTCAAAAAAAAAAAAAATCCGACGGGAGTGGGAATCCAACCCGCCGACATCGGATTGTGAGGCAAGCTCTCTAAGTTTTTATTATTACTACGTGGAATCTTCTGCCGTAGGCTGCATTACCATTTACAACATTGTGCATTACCTAGAGCGAAATATTGTGCTTGAAGTAATGCAGTGTATCTGTTGTTTTTTATTCAATGACTGCGTTGATGAAAGTTGAAAGGATGAGAGGTAATGCAGATGGGGTCCCCAATCGCTTACCGCCAATGTCATTCAATGTTAAATGTAATGCATATTTTATTATAGAAAGAATGAAGAGACATTATTGGGCATGGATAAAGCATCGATGCTGGCTCCATTCCATTCGCTGCTGGGTCGTATATTTTTCGTCATTGTTCCACAGGATATTGTATCAAGGAACATAAAGATACATTTAAATAAATAAATAAATAGATATTAGAAAGCGGTAATTCAAAATAATTATATCATGAAAGTTCAATGGGCACCTGGGTGGCCTGAATACATATTACATTAAACAACTCAATTTCATTACATTAGAAAACGAAAACCAATGGGAAAAGGAAGAGAAGAAGGAAAAGGAAATGCAGCAACAATACTCTTTGTGCAAAGTTATTAGCTCTACTGTCACGAAACGCTATTCTGCTGATGCTTCATTCTATTCTGGTCACTTAATGTTGTTATATTTGCTTTCAGCTGCATTTACTCAATTAAGGTTTTGATGGAGTTCTTGTTTGAAGGATTTAAGTTTATAATTAATTTCAGCATCATCCCTGGAGTAATATGGACTGACCGAAGTGTATCCTTCGGTCAGTCCGTCATATTACCAGTACTAGTCCCCTCATAATTCCAATTCTCATTTATTCAACTGACCTTTTTAACATGGGCCTGTCCTTGGGGAGGGACTAGTCCGCAAAACGGCTGACGGATTTTTTTGTGTCAATTGACGTAATTTTCTCTGGTTTTAGGATAGTAAAATAAGGATAATAAAATTCCGATTTCTTAAATATATTCAAAGTTGATGAAAGTGTCATTTACAGACTACCGTCAAACCAACCCGTTTTTTACCGACCGTCGGCTAGCCGAGTTCGATGGAGCGAACTGCCATAATATATCCGGTAGGATTTGGACCGGTCAAAGGCCAGTCCTTGTTAGGAATTTACGGCAGGGATGCCAAGCGTATTTGTGGTGTGATTGTGTGGCTGCGCGGGTGTGCGGGTGTGCGCTTGGGCCATTTAATACGAGAGTGAAGGAACCCATTAAGCATGTAAATATGTACATAGTATACTCATAAGGATGTGCGTTGTAATAAGGTTTCAACGAAGGGCTCTCTCAGCCGCTCAGGTTTAAAAAATTCTAATGGAAAACGAAGGCAAGCCGCCATCACGAAATCTCAAACCATTTTCAAAAAGGTATCAGAGCGAAAAATTAATCCCAAATGAGTAGTAGACATCGGAAACCCTTACATTTTCCGGTGTTCCTCCCACCCGCTTATTTTATTATGCGAATTTAAAAAGGTTATTCTTTCTACCTTCAAGTGTATGATTGTTTGGATTCCCCGAAAATTTACTGAAAAACACGAAAAAATGACAAAAGGAAAAAGTTAATCTATCAGCGGAGAATGACGGCGTTCTTTGAGCTTGAAAAATATGTTCGAATGAGATTGTTCGTTTTTTTTTTGTCTTCCCATTTTTATTCAGGAAAGTGATGCTTGCGGCATAAATAAATAGAATTTTGGATTGAAATTTTCTTTTTTCAAAAGCGATTATAAAAATGTAACATCTTTGAGTCAACAACTGAAGCAATGCCGGAAGCATTGTATCTAATCGTTGACCCATTGAAAATCAGAGGATAATCAAAATAAAATCCTCGAAATAAAGTGAGTACTAAGTGAGTCTGAGCCTTTGTCCAAGGGCATTTCATATTTGCACTTTTTTTTTTTAAATATTTTCTTTTAATTCCTAAAGGGTACAAGATTTCTTAAAGGGTTCAATTAAGAATCCAAAAAGAAGACATATCGTCGGCTTAAAGTGTAAACCTGCTAACTAACAACAATTTCAAAACTTTATAGGGTAAACAGAAAAACATTTCATATTTTTTCTAAATTTAAAACTTAGAAAGGAATCCCAAAATATGGATGGTTTATTTTCTTTCTATACGAAGTCTCTTCTAAATTTAATTCTGTGCAATATACAAAAGCTACGCTGGAGGCACATGTTGGTGTAAGCTGTGAGCTTTGACCACAGTTGGACTTGGCAGTTTTACTCATCACCGATTTCTGCATATTTATACCCGACACACTCTGTGTCGAGGGTATATTGCGTTTGTGTGGTTGTGTGTAACACCCAGAACTAGTCGAGATAGACCATACAAAATATATATAGAAATGATCAGTGTCACCAGGAGATTCGATTTAGACATGTCCGTCCGTCTGTCCGTCTGTCCGTCTGTTTGTATACAGTTATCTTATCGAAGAAATTGAGCTATCTTGACAAAATTTGGTATGCGTGCTCACGGGGACATGAGTAAGAACAAGTTCGAGAATGGACCCGATCGGACCATTTTTAGGGGTACCTCCAGTACTAGGGTCTGTAACGAAAATCACAAAAACTGCTCTAAATCCGATGTTTTTCAAGATATTTTGATGAAATTTGATATTTGATCATATTGAAAGGCCAGTAATATTATTTCCGAAAATTGTAAAAGTGGGCGTGGCAGAAGGGCGGTTTTCGAAAATTGTCTCCTACACCCGAAATTCAAATGGGACTTGAACGAATTTTGGCACTTATGCTTTCTATGTACCCTTAAACACCCTTCCAAAAAATTTCCTTGATCGGTCCATTTTTAAGGGTACCTCCAGTACTAGGGTCTGTCACAAAAATCCCAAAACTGCCTTAAAATCGGACTTTTTCGAAATATTTTAATGAAACTTAGAATTTGAGCGTATATTTAAGCCTCCGATTAGAATTCAAAAAAATTGGAAAAGTGGGCGTGGAAAAAGGGCGGTTTTCATAAACAAATTTAACAAAAGTCGGTATATGGGGCCCGTAATGGCCTTAAACACCTCTTGATATTAAAAATTATTTGAAGATGTGTGTCTGTGTCGGGTATTCTATTGTCAGGCTCGCCTGACTATAACACCCTTACTTGTTACAATTTGAAATTAAAAAAGATTTTTTTGCCTGACGATGCAGTGTGCTTTTTTCTTTCGAATGACATCGAAAAGTCGGAATCGGTTAAAAGTGGACTTAGCAGGTTTACACTTTAAGCCGCCGATATGCAAAATAATTTAATAAAAAATTTTAAAAAAAATACCCCAGCAAACATTATACTACCTTCAACAGTATAATTTGCGCTTAATTTATAGTCCGAAACGAATTTTTTTTTTTTTTTTTGTTCCACAAAAAATCTGAAATAAAACTCTTAGCGAAGTTTACTCCTAATAATTTGTTACAGTAAAAATTTTGAACATTCAATGCTTTCGGTTACAGTGTTTCCCAACTGAGGGCGAATTGCACATATGAGCAGCTCTGGTGCTCGCGAGCGACCCGGACGAGGGAAAATTGTTGTGAGACGAAATAAAGGGAAACTTTTTTACTTATGAGTATGCCTCGGAATTTGAATATGTAAAAAAACGAAAAAAAAAAATTCAAAAACATGTTCAAAAAATTTTTAAAAAAATGCAAAAAATTCAAAGTATTAAAAAAATATTCAAAAAGAATTCAAACAAAAATGCAAAAAATTCAAAGTATTCAAAAAATTCAAAGTCAAAAATTCCAAATTATTTCGATTTAGTATGCCTTTTAAAATGTTGAATTGTCAAATTAACAAAAAAAAAGACTACTTCAGAGAATAAAATATTCAAAAAGCACAGTCAAATTCAAATAATTCAAAAAAATTCAAAATATTCAAAGTCCGAGGTCTACTTATGAGTGACTGCCAAGGCAGGGATATAGCGATAGGCTTTCGTTGAAATTTTGAGCAGTTGAGTTCGGTAACACCAAGGCATATTTAACACGGTACACCACACACACACACCGTCAGTAGAAACTTGCTCTTCTTCTTCTTCTTTTTTCAACTCTAAACTGTAAAAATGTTGTATTGAAATTCGTACGCTTACATTTTTGAACGAAATTTGAAATTTGAATATTTAAACAAAATGAGCGGATTTAGACATTGTAGAATTTTTTAAAATTGTTGTACTATCGCCACCACATTTTTAAATACGCCCTGGGCAACACTTTTTGAGTTAAAAAGAAGAAGAAAATCAATTAATTAATATAAAAAAAACATTTTCAATTTTTTACTCGAATTTTTCTTCAAGTGTTTTTCAATTCTCGCTTTTGACTTTCCCCCGGTTGTAGGATTTGAACCCCAGAACTCTTGTTTTCTACTCATGTGCTCTTTCTCTCTCTCTCTCTCTCTCTCTCTCTCTCTCTCCTCTCGCTCTCTCTCTCAAATCTACCAAATTGAAATTACTGGTTTTTGTCCTTTTGATGTTTAAAGTGAAATTGAATTTTATTTTATTTTTCAATAGACAATTTCATACACTCAAAATGGATATCATTTAGTGACTTATATTTTATACTGCGAAAATAGTTTTACAAGAATTCTTATTTCAGAAGAAATCAATTTCAGTATTTTTATACTAAAAATTTTTACTTCAAAAAACGTTTAATTCCTGACTATTTTGTAACACTTTTTTTTTTTAACTATGTTCACTACAAATTTTAAACTCCAATTTTGGAAATCTTAAAAAAGGATTCAAACTTATAGTATTTTAAAACTTTTAATTTTTAATTTTGAAGGCGTACGAATGTACGAATTTTTTTATTTTCTTCTAATACAGAATCGTGGATCATGAAACTTTACCACATCGATATAATTGAAATAAATAAACCTATAATATTTTTTTTATTGAAGCGTGCCGAAAGAATAACAGCAGGAAATGAACAATTTTAATGTAAAAATAAAAATAAGTCCAGTTTCAAAGATATTGAAGAAGAAAATGATAAAAGTGACTACTTAAGGATTAAGGAAAAATAAAAAACAGACGGTGTTTGGAAATAATTATTATTAAAAAAACTTACTTGAAAAAATCGCTTTTCCATCGAATTTGCGGACTCTGCGCCTCGAAATTATTTTCAATTTTTCAATTCGTCTTAAAATTTTTACTTCAAACTTTTAAAACAGTTTTTGAATTTTTTGTTTGACTTTCGATTAGTGTTATTTTAAATTTATTTATTTATTTCAAAACTTAGTGTGACCCCAAAAACAACATTAAACGCCGGAAGGAATTCAAGTTGTGAAAGTTCCTGGTTCCTGAGGAACTTATTTTAAAGTCTTGAGAGTTATTTTTGATTTCTTTTTTTTTTTTTTAATTTTTAGTTCACTTATAAGAAAATGCCAAATAAGAAGAAGAACGGAAAACGTAAATTTGTGTACTATTTTACGAAACACAGCGAATGAAAATCGGGATGACAACAATTCTGTTGTCCGACTTCAATTTCCACGCACGTTTGTTTGGCTTTGCTGCCAACAAACGACTGAACGCCGCTAAACAAAAATTCGCGATCTTTCGTTTAATGTTAAGCACTGTTAAAATGGTTAACAGAATAATGTTAACTTTAACAGAAAACTAAATTTTAGCAGAGAAAGACTGGAATCAAAAAATTTCTGCTACTAAAAGCCTCGTGCATGTTCGGAATTTAAAAATTTTTGATACAACATGTCGCATGTGTTGCTTAGAACTGAAAAGTTTCTGATATAAAAAGCCTCATACATGTTTGGAATTGAAAAGTTTTTGATAGAAATTGTCTCATACATGTTTGGAATTGAACAATTTATAATACAAAATGCTTCATACATGTTGCAGGTACGCAACTGTTTCCCTCGAAAGTGTACCGCATGTATTTTAATTTACTTTGAATTGAAATATAAGATCGACTGAAGAAGAACATCGAAGCAGTTCAAGCAATTGAAGCAATGGAACAATTGAAAAAGAATTTAAGAAAAAATAATGGTAGGTACCTATAAATTATAGGTTGATAAAATATATAAGAAAAAAAAGGTTATTTTGTTTTTTGATTAAAAAGTAAATATCATGTTTCCGCCCGGGATCGAACCGGGGGCCTTCCGCGTGTTAGGCGGATGTGATAACCGCTACACCACGGAAACACATATGCATTGGTGGGCCAAATTGCTAATAAAAGCTGTAAAAGCCAACAACTTTAACTTGATATGTAGAAAGATTCTGATTTTCATCCTTACGCTGTAGTCAGTCGACCAAACCGTAAACTAGCGATTTCACTAGCTGCCACTGCCCTTTCCTATCCACAACGCTGTCGACTTTACAATGCTAATGTCATTGCCGGGGACGGGTCGTCATTTTATACGCTATTTCAGCACATTTAATAGCAACGGCAGCGGCTCGGGTTAAAGTAGCTCAGTGGTAGCGCTTTCACCCCACAGCACGGAGGTCCCGGGTGCAATGCAAAAGGAATTGAAAAGATACTTGTAATGGATTACTTTTGCTTATATTGTAATCACGGTTATATTAAGGTGCTTTTTACCTACAGTAATTAGGTAGGTAGGTTGAAGTGGCTGCCACTTAGGCCGTTAATCGGCCCATTGTAATACCAAGGAGGTTTTCTTGTGCTTATGTGAGTATATGTCTTATTATGTAGTGTGCCCTTTTTTGAAAAACCAGTGCTAGGCTTCCCTACAGTAAATGCGGGGAAAAATTCTCGAAAACTTATAAGTAAAATATATTTGCTGCGTATGAATCAGAGGTCACCATAGCGCAGTGGATAGGGTCTGCGCTCAGCAGTCAGGAGGCCTCAGTTCGAATCTCCGCACAACCAGGAAAAAGTCGAAATTTAATAAAGTTCAAAAGAATACTCTTATCCATTCTAATGGATGAGCGGAAAAGCGGAGTTGCATTGCAGAAATAAAAAAGTTTCTGTTCTGAATTCGAGAGTGCTGTGACAGCTTCGTGTAAACATGGGATTTGTAGGCGCACGCTCAACCCACTGAGCCACGCCATGTCTATACATGACCTTTTCTATTGATATTCTCAAGCACTCTAATGTACTTAGTAAACGCCCGGTGAGTATTCGGCATCGGAATACTTCTTTGTTTACAAGGATATATCTATATTCGCAAAGGACGCTGATTACAAAGCGACCAAGGTCGGTCTTAATTCGGCCGAAACCATTTCATCGCCACAGGGACGTGACTGCGCCTATTCGTATTTGCAAGCAAGCAGCAAAGCAAAATTACGTGCTATGCTCTTGATCCCAGGGTCCGAGGTTCGATTCCTGGCACAGGCGAAACGGAGTGTTAATGTTCCAAGCCTAGCACTGGGTTTTTCAAAAAAATCGCACACAAGAAAACCTCCTTGGTATCACAATGGGCCGATTAACGGCCTTATTATTATTACCTACTTACCTAACTAGTGTGCCCAGCAGTGATTTAAATGCAAGCAGCTATATTTCTTTTGAACTTTGCCGCGTATACCGCAACGGACCATCATTTCCGTCGTTTATTGGAGGCATACATTATTTTTCCCTCGCCGTATGCTTAACGCACATTACACATACGCAGTGCGGGACAAAATGGGCATTTTTGCAATTTTAATCCACTAGACGTACTTTTTCTGGGTAAATTTGTTCTGCATTTCTTTTCTCCTATTCAATACCAACAATTTTGCTGGAGACACCAAAACAATATTCCGTACGGCTAACGAGATAAAGCTATGTCAAAAAATCGAAAAAGTAGTACATATCAAATTTGAGTAAAAAAAATTTCAAGTCTGCCGTTTTCTTGTTAGTAGCCAATTTAAAAAAAAGTAATGCTGATGCAGAAGTAACTGGTTCTTCAAGTACTTTTACAAGATATTATCAGTTCCCACCCCACAAAATGTCCGTCGCACAGTGTTATAAATTATGGGCTTAAGAGACTTAAGAGTTTTATTAAACCACCTTTTAAAATTTCTTGAAATATATTCAACTCTCCAAAACTAGTCAAATGCAATATTTAACCCAAAACCACTCGACGTTCGGGGTCTCATAAAATCCGTTGACTGATACAGGGCTGTTTTTATTTAGTGTGAGTACACTGTGATATAGAGTGGCTTAAAAGCGCGTAAAATTCGAGTTTCTTCAAAAGAATCTTTGGGGTTCTGGTGTCTGGAACACACCGTTTTATTGGCGGTCACGGTTTTGTGGGCATGCATAAGTTTTGGGGGTTCAACTCTGAAACCTTGTCCGACTTGTATGGTTTTGTGATGCCCTAAATCCCTCCCGAATTCATACGCTTGCTGGTGGTAGCCACAACTAAAAATGTTCGAATTCAGTCCTCCTCATGTCTTTCCTTGACCGTAATTGAAATTATTACCAAGGTTCCACGATTCCTCTTCTGTGAAAGATGGATGGGACGGACATACCCTGTGTCTCGTTTTAGCTCTTGTTCGATAAAGAACCAGACAAATATGCCTAACTTAATCTCCTTGATGAGGTTAATCACTTTTGTACATGGTCACAAATGCACAATACCTCCAGAATACGTCTACAACACAAAAAAAAAAAAAAAATTAAAAAAAAGAATAACACCCAGAGAACATTCTCCCTGCAGAAATATATACGTGTGAATGTCAATGGGGTTGAATTGCTTAAATCTGACCTCGCTGTAGCATGGCATAGACTTGAAAACTTTTTGAAAAACCATCAAAAGTCCTTCAATGATATTTCCCATCAATGTGCGAGTTCCTATTTTCCTGATTCGTTTGGTCATAAATTTCATTCGATTGCCAAATGTTCTCTTTCGGTTCGGCTTATGGCTTCGATCTCAATCCAATACGTTTTGTTGAAAGCAAAGTTTCTTATTTACAACAGTTCGAAATATTACCTGGCTAAATCACCGCCATCGTCTTTGAAAAGCGTCACGGTATACAAGGTACGTCTAAGGACTTCTACTATCGACCCGGTCTGAAATTTATACCCCCGAAAATCGGGTGGTTTAAAAGAGTTTTTCACGTAGGTATGTATGTGAATAAAGAAAATAATTTCGAATGGCTCATATGGCAGCTGTGCCGAAATCACACACACACACACACACACACACACGGGAACACATTTACATACTGTGTGCGTAAAATGCATGCCATTATTTTAGGAGACAAATCGAGCGCAACGTTTATGGCATTTGACAATGGGGTCCATAAATCTTGCTCTGGGTGCAAAATGTCCGAAAGTGTCAAAAATTGACATACGAAGTTCATTTGAAAAGCCACTAAAACTTTTTGCGACAGCCAAGTGGAATGAATGAATGAATGGAAGAAATGATGCCGAAACGAAACGAACGAAACGAAACGAGTTCGAATAAAACAAAATGAAATGAGCAATGGGATAAAGTGCGATAAAGTACAATAAAATAAAAAATTCCGATAATAAATTGTAAATATGGTCGGAATCGAAAGGGGCGCGGCCGGGGCACGGTTGTTATTTGAAAGCTCGAATTTCAGCTAAATTTCATCTTCCATTTTATCCCCATCGAGCCAGTGAGTGCAATAAAATTCGTTTTCAATAATTTCTTTAAAATTATGGTGTGTAGATTCCAAAGGGATTGAAGCATAAAAGACATCATGGTACACGGCTGGGTAAATGAATGGGGCCGTTACGAATGGTTATGGGCAGCCCTCTTTGTTCTGTCACGCTCATTCATTTCGTTTCGGTTACATTTCAATTTTATTATTTTTCCATTTTATTTACGATTTTATTATTTTTATTTATTTATTTATTTATTTTTTTTTTTTTTTATTTTATTTTTTTTTTTTTAAAGCAGTAAAACATGTAAATGAGATTTTTTATTGAGTCGGAAAAAAAATGGTGGAAAAGAGACTAAATCCAAAAATGTTGTATTACTTTAGCGGAAGAAAAAAAAAATGGATACATGAGAGTTCATTTCAAGGACATAAGCAAGCGGCATATGTTTGAGTTAGAGGACAAGAGAAATGGATGTGAAAAAGGTGAAGGCATAAAGCTGGATTTAAACAGAAAATATAATCTTTTGACTGCGAAATTTAATATCATTTTTATTAATGTTATCTTCCGGTCAAATCATTCGAGTTGGAGACGGAAACTTGAAAAGAAAATATTTCAAAAAGAAAAATATTTAGAAAATTTTTTTTTTTTTTTACCTTCAAATTTACCCACTGAAAATGCATCGAGCTTCATCGCTTCCCGAAAAGCAAGAGAGCGCAACACATAGTGCATAAATTTAAAGTGATGAAACTCTTGAGTTTGAAGTGGCCACATCTAAAAATTTATTTCAAAATATTTTCTCTCCTTTTTTCTATATATAATTTTTCTTCTTCTTCTTTCTTTTTTCCGGCTTAAGCCACAAAAAAAAAAAAGAATAAATAAATAAAAATAAAAACGCCAAAAAGCAGGCTTCGAATTCGGCGTTTTGCTTAATGCTCAAATATCCAGTGCTATCAGCATACTTCACACAGCTGGAAAGCTCGTTTGCATTGAAGGAGCTCTCGAGGATTACATGATGCTAAACCAGCATCATTATTAGTGAAGAGCAGGAAAATTGGCAAAATTCGTGGAACGTTGAATGGAGAGCAGCAGCAAAGCAGTAAAGCAATTGACGCGACAAGCTCAAGAGCGGAAAAATTCAAATTTAAGCAAATTTTTTTTTTTTTTTTTTTGCTTTTTTTCATATATTTTCTTTTTAATCTCCAAGTAATGAAATTAACTTGAAGAATCGGAAAAAGTCATATTAAAAAAAAAAAAATAGAAAAAAAAATCCTTTGAAAGAAAGAAAGGAGAAATACAAGTGAAAAGAGAGAATGTGAAAAATCAAAAATTGAATCGTCGAAATTAAGAGACAGAGAGGGAGTAAAAAACTAACTTCCAGACTTGAGCTTAAGCGTAAATCCAATTTCATTTCCAATCTTGCAAATGAATTCCATGCAGAAGCTAAATTTCCTTTTGGCCAAATTGCAATATCTCGTTTTATTCTTTCTCTCTTTTTACAAAAAAAAACTTTTTTTCTTTCAGTGCACCTTTTCATGAAACTATGGACTTAATTGAAAGTGCGGCACAATTACCGTTGCCCCATGCTCTGCCATCATTTCATTTCGATTTTGGGAGCGCACACTGAAAAGATGGATGACATGACCATCATTACCATCGTCATCATCAACATCATTGGTATCTTTGCTTTAAGTTGATGGAAATGGACAGTGATGTCAGTTAAGAGTTTCAAGCGTTTATTGATGGAAAACTGAGAGAAAAGAAAATAAGAAAAGAAGAGGAGAAAAAGCAAAAAATCGAAATAGTGTAATAGGAAGATATTCGAGGAGCAAACGATCGATCGACGCAGTATCAGCTTAATCGATTAAATGCTGTACAGTGAACTACGGATAACTGAAATACGAATAAATGAAAAAACCCCATAAGTCCAAGGTGCTTTGAAACGATTTTTATGGGGTCTCATGGAAATATGCGGAAATTATACGGATTAATAATGCTAGGGATCGGAAAAATTTAGCAATATTATCGACTTCGATTATATCGACTGAACACATTATCGATATTTACTTATCGCAAAAACCTATCGATTTATCGATACATTGAACGTTTTTATTCGGAATTTTTTTTTTTTCAACAAAATATTCATATTTTGAACTTCAAACAAGCGTCTCTTTCTCCGAAACACACAGACGGTGATCCAAAAATATCGTTCGTCGATATTAGATTTTACGCATCGATTTCCGATATATCGAAATAGGAAATATCATTCATAACTTTCGAATCGATGTTTTAGAAAAAAAATTTCGGTTTTCCTAATCATCGATATTTTCAGCCCATCCCTAATTAATGCAAGGAACGCATAAGTGCACAAGAATTCGAGAAAAAAACAAAAACCTTTTGAATTTTTTCGTACTCTTCGGTAGATGATTTATAAAATGGCGTAGAAAAGTCGCATTGGATTTTTTTAAATTTTTTTTTTAAACTAAAAACGACGGAATTTAATTGTTTTAAGGAAACGGGATGATGCAAGCGATGACGATGTAACGATGTGGCGCCTGAAGGATTAGCAACGTTGCTCTGTTATTGATACAAACAAAATTGACATATTTTTTTATAATTATTTTTACTTATCAAACCTAATTGAAATTAACTTCATTTAATGAGAATTGTTATGAAAGAGATTCACTCACCTTACGTTTTGATGCTGTTAGGCACCATCCAAGGGGCCTTGTTTCGTCGCCTTTGACTGCGCTGTTAAATGAACTTGAACGCAGAGTTGCATGCGCCTGGAAAAGAGAAAAAGAAGCAATTAATTATATTATTTTGAAATTTTAAGGCGAAAAGTGAGAACAAACGGAAAAATAAATAGAAGAAAAATTATATATCAAACATCAGAAAATATATTTATTTATTTATATTATTATTTACATTATTTTACACCATTCATTTTAAGGATTTTTAGTAACTATTGATGTCATGTTAAAGAATGATCTTTAAAAAGAAAATCTTCTATTGTTTTGTTAGTATTTTAAATATTTCGAAGCATACTTTAGAGATTTTTCATATGAGAAATTAAAAAATATAAAAAAATAATAGATTTTTTTTGAGTTTGAAATGGCTCCCTAATTCGGCTTTTTAGCATAACAGTGTTTTGTGGAAGAATTACTTGGCATATTTCAGAGAAAATTTCAATATATTAGTTTAGAATACCAAAGTTCAACTCATATTTAGATATGTGCCAAAAAGTGGTAAAAAAAACGTCTTTTTTTTCGACTACAGTATTATAAAATGCCGAGGTGCCCCGCGAAATTTGTTGACCCTTTTTTCGATATAAGGACCACGTTAATACATTTATGAATATTTTACATATATGTATATGTATAGTTAAAGCTCTACTTGCGGACATCTCGCATAACCGGACAAATTTCTAACACAGGTTTTTATACCCGACACACTCTGTGTGGAGGGTATATTGCGTTTGTGTGGTTGTGTGTAACACCCAGAACCATTCGAGATATACCATACAAAATATATATAGAAATGGTCGGCGTCACCAGGAGACGTCCGTCTGTCTGTCCCTCTGCCTGTATACAGTTATCTTACCGAAGGAGTTGAGCTATCTTGACGAAATTTGGTATGCGTGCTCACGGGGACATGAATAAGAACAAGTTCGATAA
Organism: Chlorops oryzae; assembly: GCA_020466095.1. Classification (NCBI taxonomy): domain Eukaryota; kingdom Metazoa; phylum Arthropoda; class Insecta; order Diptera; family Chloropidae; genus Chlorops; species Chlorops oryzae. The sequence goes on along the minus strand of CM035806.1, from coordinate 156,974,726 downwards.
TGGACCCGATCGGACCACTTTTAGGGGTACCTCCAGTACTAGGGTCTGTTACGAAAATCACAAAAACTGCTCTTAGCCGGAGTTTTTCAAGATATTTTGATGAAATTTGATATTTGAACATATTTAAAGGCAATTCCAAAAATTGGAAAAGTGGGCGTGGCAGAAGGGCGGTTTTCGAAAATTGTCTCCTACACCCGAAATTCAAATGGGACTTGAACGAAATTTGGCAATTATGCTTCCTTTGTAGCCTATAACATCATCTCCAACATTTTTTTGATAGGTCCATTATTAAGGGTACCTCCAGTACTAGGGTCTGTCACAAAAATCTCAAAACTGACCCAAATCTGACTTTTTCCAAATATTTCCATGAAATATCGAATTTCAGCCTATATTTTAGCCTATGATTATAATTCCAAAAAAAATGGAAAAGTGGGCGTGGCAAAGGGGCGGTTTTCATAAAGAAATTTAACAAAAGTTGGCATACGGGGCCCCTTTTGGCATTAAACACCTCTTGATATTAAAAATTATTTGAACATGTGTATCTGTGTCGGGTATTCTATTGTCAGGCTCGCCTGACTATAACACCCTTACTTGTTGAAACTGAATCTTTTGATACAGAATTCATCAACGTTAATTCGAATTTATATGTATGTTCTTCCACAGTGTAACCGATATTTAATTATAATTATTCAAACATATCTACCCGACAGGAGTTCCAATTCCAAGAACATTTCCAATTGCGCTACGATAGCATCTACTAAGCCACAGACGCCGTAATAATCCTTACCTAATATCGTATAATTTCCTATCAAATAATTTCGTTTATTTTAAGGTCGAAAACATTGTTCACGCATACATGCATTTAGTAGGTATCTTATTAACCACTCAGCTAACCACAACTGACCACTTAACTGATTTGATGACCGTCATTATGCATTGACAGCATTAAGCTTGAATAATTAAACAGAATAGAAAAGTTATCAAATTATAAAGATTCAATCGGGTTTTCCAGATAAATTGTGTTTATGACAATTTCATGTTAGTTTTTTGAAAAACCCATGCGGAAAAACTTTCACTCGCATTCGATGATATATCAAAGATTTCTACTCTTAGTTGAAATTGAAAAAAGTTGAAACATTTTCGTTTTTTTAGTCAAGAAAACGATTTTGTATTCAGAATGCACCAAGCGAAACCCAAGGTCAAAAACGAAACGTTTTTGTTTTCTTGTTTCGCTTGAGGTGTGTTTGAAACGAAAGGCACGGGCCAGCTATCGGCAACGAAACGCGACTTGTGGTTTCGCCTCGTTTTTTCGTTTTCGTTTTCTTTCGTTTCGTTTCGTTTCATTCGGTGTTCGATGCACCCTAAGAATACAATGCATTTATTGAAAACGCGGCTTGTTTGAAACCGTTTTTCTTTTTTTTCCTTTTTTTTCGGTGTGTTCGCTGCTATAGAAACGGGTGTATTTTTCGACAACCACCTTTGAAACGAAGCAAACGAAAACAAAACGTTTCGTTTCGTTTTAAATAATCTGGTGTGTTCGCTCTCTTAAAGTACAATGTAGTGCTGTTTTTGAAAACCGGAGCATTTATCTTTTTATAATGCGAAGTCATTTCCGTCAAATTTCCGAACGGGATCACAACAAAACCAAAAAAAAAAGAAAACACCTTCAATTCCTTCTCAACCTTGAAGACCCTTGAATATGAGCAACATAAATCCATTACAAAAATACTTGGAGAAATAACATCCTCGACCCTCGTCAATACTTCGTTCGTTCGATTGAAGGGCATGCAAATTAGAGAGCAAAGTTGCGTATAGTTAAGGTATATTATGCCATTCCTTTGTATTGAATTTCGCGCGGACAGTCCATAAATTTGCTGCATGCTATTTTCGGTGTGATTTTTTTTTTTTTTTTTTTTTTTTTGCGTTTCGAAAGCGACATCTTAAGACCCAGTGACAGTAAACGCCCACGAGCGCTATATATGTACAATGTGCATTTTACATAGACATACCAATATACAGGGTCGGATTAAGACAATTTGCCCCCATAGACAGTTGAGATTTCGCCGCTTCAGACAGCAGCCTAATTTTCGCCTTTTCTGTTGCATTGGCGGGCACAATATGCCGCCCCTGGTGGGGATTTTTTTTCAGAAAAAAAAGGAAAATATTTTCAAAATAATGCTTCAGTTCATTTTTATTAATACTTCCTACTGAATTGTTCTTATTTTAGATTAGATTTTTCTCTGCGTAAACATGACTTAAAGCTTTAAAGGTTTTTACGTCGATTTTACACATACATATTCCCTTCTGTCCCTGCAGAAAGTTTGGGGTCAATTTCAACAAAGTCACTAGATCCCGGTATGGTCCCAATGTCACTAGTTAAAATGACGGCAGTTTGTTTTTTGAAATGTGATGCAGCGGAACTAGATCCTTTTTAACCAGACAATGTTTAGTTGTAAGGAGATCTACGGAGAGTAAGTTTGACGATTTCTTTACGAGTTGTGCTTTGATTGCGAAGTAGAAAAAAATTGTTATTGTCTGCTGTAATTTCGCATTCTGATCATTGAATCGCCAAAGGATAGTTAGCTGAACGGTTAAGAGTCTCGCTCAGCATCGCGGCGGTGGGAGTTCGATCCCTGGCTCGAGTGGGAATTTTTTTTTTTTTTTCAATTACCTAAGGTTTTCTTATGTACATATTTTTTTATTAATTTCTTTAATAGTAGGTAGGTAGGTTGAAGTGGCTGCCACTTAGGCCGTTGATCGGCCCATTGTGATACCAACGAGGTTTTCTTGTGTTTGTGTGAGTGTATGTCTTTTTATGTAGTTTGCCCCTAACAGGCGATTTTTGAAAAACCAGTGCTAGGCTTGGAACATTACACTCCGCTTCGCCTGTGCCGGGAATCGAACCTCGGACCCTGGGCTCAAGAACATAGCACGCATCCCCTACGCTATCCCAGAGCCACTTTTTGATAGTATATTTTGAAACAAAAAAAATTTTCCCCTAAATTTGTAAGCATTTTTTTCACAATTTTTTGATATTGATATTTTTTTTTTTTCTTTTTTTCAACCAAAAAATTTTTGTACTGAAAAATTCTATACTCGCGTTTCTCAAAAACTCGAGCAACCAACAACTTAAGTTAGCGTTTGGATCAAGACATTAAAGTTGCTTGTATAGCGTAGTGGTTAAGACGCAGACCAGATATCAGCGGTTCGAGGTTCGGCCGAGGCGAGAAAATTAAAAAAGAAGTAAAAAAATATTTTAAAAAACAAAAAAGCAAAAAAACTAGAAAACAAAAAGAATAAAACAAATAAAAAATTTTTTTCATTAAATTTACAAAAATACAAATTGACCAACAATCGACCCAACTGTATATCGTCGCCTTACTTCCAAAACCTCGTATCTGACATTTTTATGAAATTGGTTTTTTTAGCTTATAAAATAGAGAAACGCATTTTGCCCCACATGGCATTTCCAACTCAGTGACTTTGTATGAGAAAAAAATAATTATCGCAAATTTTAAAACCTCGTATCTGCAAGCTTACCTTAAAATTCCTTCTAAAACCACGTATATGTAAAATATTGTTCTATAAATAAACTTGAAGTAGCTCATATGACATTTAAACGGCAAATTTGTTGTTGGTTAGAATATAACATCTCTAAACAATAAAATGTAACCAAGTAGGAAATGTCTTTAGCAATAATTAAGTCAATAATTTATCAATATGAATCAAAATAAAAATAAATAAAAAAGAGGGCATTTCAACCGAAAGAGCTTATAGTTTCAATAACTCTCAATATCATTGCATGCCTTTGATGGTTTCAGTGCGATATTTTCTACTGGGGAATTATGCACTTATGTTGTCTCAATGTCCCGATTTAAACAGAGACACAAAAGCGAAAAAGCAAATTTAGGCTGCAATTATAGTTAAGCTGAAACCAGTGGCGTATCTAGAGAAATAAAGCTCTTGTAGTGCTCATATTTACCAAAGTGGCAGATTGGGAAATTATACGACAAATTTTTTTCATATATTTTCACTGAAATAATTGAATTAAAGTTCAAATTGTTATTTTTATTCTTTTTATGTTCCAAATATTTGCCTTAAGTTACATTAAAAAGAAATGAAAACTTTAAGCCACGTCTTTTTTAGTTCGCCCAAAACCTCGTAAGTAACAACATTTGTAATTTTCTAAAGGACCCAAAACACGTAAGTGACAAAATCAGCCAGTGCTACTTCTTTAGTGAGCTTCGTACCGTAAACTCAGTTCAGAGTCTTCAGTAAATATCCTAGCTATGGTTTAAAAAAGTAAAATCGTTAATAAAGTGAAATTTACGTAAGATAATCAGTTTTTTTCGTTTTCTGAAAAACAGCATTTTTGTAGATACGAGGTTTTGGAAGTAAGGCGACGATATACTCCCCGGTTTCGTCCACATGTGCAAAAACTGTGATTAGTTACTTTGCAATGACAGCATAATGTTAAAAGTGTCAGTTCGTTACATGCAAAAGTAAATTAAGTGGGACCAGTCATAGTGACGTTTGGTCTACTCCGGGGACTACGCCCCACTTACTGCAGGGATCTTTCTCGCTCTGTTTCTGTCTAGACCGCTCTCCTATACCTTCCAGCGCTAGCACAAGAGAGAGAAAGAGGAATAGAGAGAGATAGGGATAGAGACAGAGAGAAAGAGATAGATATAGAGATAGATAGAGGCAGAGATAGATAGAGACGGAGATAGATAGAGACGGAGATAGATAGAGACAGAGAGAGAAAGAGATAGAGAAAGATTGAAATTAATAAAGAGACAGAGCGAGATAGAGAGGTGAAGAGAGCGAAACAGAGAGAGATAGAGTGAGATAGAGAGAGATAGAGAGATAGATAGAGACAGATAGAAAAAATATGAGAAAGAGGATAAAGAGGATAAAGAGAGATAAAGAGCGATATTGAGAGAGATAGAGGGAGATATAGAGACGTAAAGAGAGAGGTAAAGAGAGTTAGAAAGAGATAGAAAGAGAAAGAAAGAGATAGAGAGGGTGATAGAGAGTGATAGAGAGAGACAGAGAGAGATAGAGGGAGATAGACAGAGATATAGAGAGAGAGAGACAGAGTAATAAAGAGAGAAGGGTAGAGATAGTGAGAGAGAAAAAAGAGTGATATGAGATTTGTTGAAATAAATATTTCATTTCCATTTACCATTTACGAATTCATTTTGGATCAATTTTAGGCAGAAGATATTATCCGTCTGTCCACCAGCATTTCTCGATCGTACGCACCTACATTCTGTCATATGCACACATGTTTGCGCAAGCAAGCTCTTAAGATTATTAAGTATTTGCGTTGATGTTTGGAAAAAGAGGGCTTTATCGTTGTTTCACTCAATCATCTAATACGCCCATTAAGTGTTAACGACCATTCTTAATGTAGGAATCAGTACAGAATTGAAGAAGCTCTTTAGGCGTTGTGCCTTTTCAATTTTCTTTTGTTGGTTGATTTCACATTTTGACGTCGTGCTCGCTTTTATGCCTCTGCGTGTCGGTGCTTAAATTTAAGGAGAAAAAGAATATTTTGTGTTAGGGGTTTGAATGTTTTGGGCTATTCTCGTGTTATCCGTCATGCTACATACATACCTACATATATGTATGTATCTACCATACGACGTACTTGAAACGTCTTGAAAGTCGGTACACCGAAATTTATACAATAATATTCGCACAAGGTAGGATTCCTTTACAAGAAAATTTGTGTAGAAGTATGTGCACATATCAATATACATACATATGAATGTATGTAGCATGCGCTTCAAATTGCGGTTTAACTGTTATGCTTCTCTGTCAGTGGGCGTCTATTTTCGATGCTCCATGCTTTAATATCATTTTCTTCGAATCGCCTGATTGAGCTTCAACGTTTATTTATCATATTCATTCTTGTAAATGTCAAATTTTCGCAAAATCCTTACATAAGGCCAAAGATATGGAGGAAAATTTTAAAGGTCGAGTCACTCCAATCTTAATGGAGTCTAAGCTTCAGTCGTAAATATTCCCAATGTTCTTCAAATGCCAATTGCAGACAAAGTATATATGCAGATGCCTAACGAATATAATTCATAAACTTCTACATATTTAATATATGTACAATATATTACAGTTTTTTGTTCTTCTTTTCGTTGACAGGATTTGATAGGATCTGAAGAAGCTATCGACGAGAAATGAGCTGAGTGAGAACTGAAGGAGTGCTCCGCAAATGTAGACAGCCGCAAAGCACGCGTCCAATTTTATCGATCGCAATAACCTTTTGTTGAACTTTTGAAAGCAATTAAGTTTAATTTAAGTATACTTAGTATAAATTCAGTACAAAAAAGAGATTTGTACACCCAGAGGAAAAACTACTTCAATTCAATAAAAACCACATTGATTCAACAAGAAACGTTAATGAAAGTCTAATAACGTAGAAAATTGTTATTTCAATATGGAACAGCATTAAATTAATGTGGCACAATATCGAAGATTTTCATATAGAAACAATATATAAATAATCGGCCTGATTATGTATTCCGACGGATCGAATCCGTTCGGATTTTTCAAATTTTTATGAATCAAAAAAAGTTTTTTACTTTAGCAGAAATTTAATACGATCAAGTAAAAATTTTGTAAAATTTTTTTTCAATTAAGTGCAAAATTAAGCACAAATTTCATTTCATTTCAGACAGAGATGTTAAAATTATTTTTAAAACGCGCCCAAAAAAGGAGCATTAAGAAAGCATATTCAAAAGATTTTTAAGGCCATTAGGGGCCCCATATACCGATTTTTGTGTAATTTCTTCATGAAAACCTCCCCTTTGCCACGCCCACTTTTAAAATTTTTTTAAATTCTAATCAGAGGCTTAAATATACGCTCAAATTCTAAGTTTCAATAAAATATTTCGAAAAAGTCCAATTTTGGGGCAGTTTTGAGATTTTTGTGACAGACCCTAGTACTGGAGGTACCCCTAAAAATGGTCCGATCGGGTCCGTTATCAAACTTATTCTTACTCATATCGCCGCATGAGCACGCATACCAAATTCCGTCACGATAGCGCAACTCTTTCGATAAGAAAACTCTGTACAGACAGAGGGACAGACGGACATGTCTAAATCGAATCTCCTGGCGACGCTGATCATTTCTATATATATTTTGTATAGCCTATCTCGACTGGTTCTGGGTGTTACACACAACCACACAAACGCAATATACCCTCGACAGAGAGTGTGTCGGGGATAAAAATTCTGTAGGTACCATAAACGACTTGTGTTCTACTCGACTTGTCACAAATACAAAGAATCCCAGTTGGCTTGGCCTTCATCTATCGTGTATTGTGAGAATACTATTCTCTCACTTCATACGTTTTCATTAATACCGAATGGTATGCTGAGTTTTTCCACGACCGACAAAACCCACTAATGGAAATGGACTTTTTTCTGCTTTTTGTGAAACTTGTTCGGGTTTTTCACGTTGCGGAAGTGCATTAACTAAGTTCCATTGAACGCATACGCACATGTGAGACTTCCACTGGTGAATTGCGATGAATTTTAACGTTTCACATACTTTTTTTTTTTTTTTTCAATACCAAGCTCCAGTGGGATATGCAAACTTTTTCTTTTATCTAAATTTCCGTCTGAGTTTTGTTTCTTTTTTTTGCCAAGGACTAAATGAAGAAATAAAAAAAAAAAAAAAACAAGTGAGGGTGTTATAGTCAGGCGAGCCTGACAATTAAATACCCGACACATACGCAATGAATAACTTCCACTGGTGAATTGCGCATGCCCAATTTTAACGTTCACAATTTTTTTTTGTATTCTAATCGGAGGCTTATATATACGCAAATTCTAAGTTTCATTGAAATATTTCAATAAAGTCCGTTTTGGGAAGTTTTGGATTTTTTGTGACAGACCCTAGTACTGAGGTACCCTTAATAATGTACATCAAAAAATTTTTGGGGAGATGTTATGGCTACAAGAAGCATACGGCCAAATTTCGTTCAAGTCCCATTTGATATTTCGGGTGTAGGGGACAATTTGCGAAAAACTTCCTTATGGCACGCCCACTTTTTAAATTTGTGGAAATCGTATTACTTGCCTTCAAACATGTTCAAATATCAAATTTCATCAAAATATCTTAAAAAACTTCGATTTTAGAGCAGATTTTGTGATTTTCGTAACAGACCCTAGTACTGGAGGTACCCCTAAAAATGGTCCGATTGGGTCCATTCTCGAACTTGTTCTTACTCATGTCCCCGTGAGCTCGCATATCAAGATAGCTCAACTCCTTTGATAAGATAACTGTATACAGACAGACTGACAGACAGACGGACATGGCTAAATCGAATCTCCTGGTGACGCTGATCATTTCTATATATATTTTGTATGGTCTATATCGACTGGTTCTGGGTGTTACACACAACCACACAAATGCAATATACCCTCGACACAGAGTGTGTCGGGCATAAAAACATTGAAAAAACCTTTCGAGTCGAACGGATATTGGAAACGTGCGCTGTTCTCAATTGCGCCAACGCATGACATTCATATCCACATTCAATGGGACAATTAAATAAGTTGCTCAAACGGAAGTCGAGAGAACGAACACCAGCAACTAACACTGTGAAAACAACAACAACACCACCAGCATAAACAGTAACTAAACAACAATAACAATGAGAATAAATATTGGTTTACATTTTTATATCAGTTAGACTTCCGTTTTCTTTTTAACGTCTTTATAAAGATTTAATTTTTAAAAAATTAAAGCATATCTTAAGGTGCGATGAATTTTTTTTTTATTTTGTGAACGGCATTAATGTAAAATCAAATCGCTTCTGTACAAAAACTTGATTTTTAAGTAAAATATAACATTTACTCATGAAATTGCCGAAGGAATCAGTAAGATACGATAAGTAGCTTAAAAGTTAAGCGGAAATGAAAATGACTCCAAAATATACAGGATTTGGTATTTTTGTTGGAATAGAACTAATGTGAGTTACGAGCAGTTATTTTAAAATAGGGTAAAAATTGAAGCTTTTAGTTAGTTCTAACATATCATGAAAAAAAAAAAAAAACGGCCGGCATATCCTAGCACTTTTAAGATATCATCAATTTTGTAAGAAAAATGCATGAAAATTGCAATAAAAATCTTTTAAAAATTTATAGTATACTTTTAGGCATTCCTATTCATTAAGCCGAATTGTAATAGCAACAATTAACTAATTATCAGAAGAAGATTCTGAGGAAGCAAGAAATAAGGATTATAGGAAGTACAGGTTGATATTTTCCAGAAAACTGAGCAGAAAACTGCCACAAATTCCGATGTTTTCAACCGTCTCCTTGCGTCATCTGACCCATTTCGTCGCCTAGAAACGATGAGTATGTCAATGTATTTCTTATGGGACATAGGACATCTTTCTACACGATTTGTAACCTATGGACGAACCAAATAACAACATTTAGAACTGGATGACATTGTTATCTAATGAATAAATATTCGGTTCAGCTCTGAATTTCCAGTTGAATCCAATTCTATTTATTTTCTAATAAAATAGTAATAATTATAAACAATAGTAAAATTTGCGCAATGAAAACACACCTCTTACTCTAATTCAAATCGGATTGGTGGGTGGTGGGCGTGACCGATTTAGATGAATTTTGCAGGATGTCTTTCTTTTATCAAATATTACCAACATGCGAAATCTCGTGTCATTTTGACGAAAGAAACACGTTTTATATGAAAAATAAATTTTGCGTTGTATGGGAGGTGGGCGGTGGGCGTGGCCGATTTTGATGAAACTTCATATTTTTCTTAATTATGTCAAATAAAGACTTGGTGCCACGTTTCATTGCTCTACGGCAACTCCTTATAATTTTTGCCGCGATATGTATGAAGCCTAACCACTGTGCGGGTATTTTATTTTTTTTTTTTTTTTTTTTTTTCGTACGACTTTAAATGTGAAATATGAGAGTTTCGATGCGCAAAGGTTAGAAAGCAAAAGACGGATGGACACATAAAACAACGTACAAAGGAAATTATCAATCATTATAATTATGCAACAATTTTCTATAAAGAGTTTCTCTTTTCATATTTTTTTTTTCACGTTGAGAGCTTTAACTGTGTACATCATTTATATAAATAGCTTTTGTCTTATATTTCACGTTGATTTTTTATTCTAGTGAAAAGTTTTAAAGGATGCTTTTAGTTGTAGTTTTTTTTATAATTTTATTCGACCCTTTTGATGTTTAATTTGATTATTACTTCATGATTTGTTCGGGCTTGGGGTCGAAACATTTTTGTTACGAAATGTTAATTTTTGGCAATCGAAAAAAATGAACGAATATATGAAATGAATAGTACCTGAAATGATGCTCGCAAATTTTGAAAATCGATAGTATATTTCATTTAAAACAAGTAAGGGTGTTATAGTCAGGCGAGCCTGACAATAGAATAGCCGACACATACACACATGTTCAAATAATTTTTAATATCAAGAGGTGTTTAAGGCCATAAGGGGCCGCATATACCGATTTTTTGTTAAATTTCTTTATGAAAACCGCCCTTTTGCCACGCCCACTTTTCCAATTTTTGTTTAATTATTATCGGAGGCTTAAATGTACGCTCAAATAAGTTTCATTAAAATATTTCGAAAAAGTCCGATTTTGAGGCAGTTTTGAAATTTTTGTGACAGACCCTAGTACTGGAGGTACCCCTAAAAATGGTCCGATCGGCTCCATTCTCGAACTTGTTCTTACTCATGTCCCCGTTAGCACGCATACCAAATTTCTTCAAGATAGCTCAACTCCTTCGATAAGATAACTGTATACAAACAGACAGACAGACGGACAGACGGACGGACATGTCTAAATCGAATCTCCTGGTGACGCTGATCATTTCTATATACATTTTGTATAGTCTATCTCGACTGGTTCTGGGTGTTACACACAACCCAACAAACGCAATATACCCTCGACACAGAGTGTGTCGGGTATAAAAACTGGCTTGAGTGTACTCGGTTTAGCGCGCAAAATAAGAAATCGGTGTTGTTTTAAGCATAAAAGGCATAAATAGAAATAAGTTTGTGCTTAACTGTTTATCTGTTAGCACCAGATCTGATTTTATATTAATATGCCTTAGCGTATGCTTCATAAAATTCAATGAATGCATTCGCTGATACGATGATCAAATTTTTTGTTCGTTACTATTTTTTTTCTTATTACTAATTACAATTCTTCTAAGAAAACCTTTTGAAAGTGCAATTTTTAGTTTTATTTACAATAGGTGCTGGTGCTGAGCTCGTTAAATCGGATGTCTCCTGTAGTTAGAAAAGATTGATGCCCTAAAATATGCTTCTCTGATGCAATCATTCAATAGAAAACCCATTCGGGAATTGTTTGTGCTTATGTTCGTTCAAAAGTTTAGAAATTAATTTTAAACCAAGAAAAAAAATTTTGCAATTAAACCGAAACAGCTTTCCCTGCACTTTGGCAGCCCGCTGCTAACGCGGCAGAGTAACCGCAGTAAGTAGAAATTGAATATTTTGTTATTTCGACCGACGCTCCATCTCTGTTGTGTGTGGATTATTTACCAAAACTATGCTGGTAGAGGCGATAGGAAAGTGGAAGCGAGTGATGACAGAAAAACGATAGATGGATGGCGAGCGAGGAGCGTGGAGCGTGGAGCGGTGATGAGAGGAGAGGAGAAAAGGGGAAAGTATATCAGAATGGGAATGTAGAACTTTTTTTTATGCGGTTTTCACAAATGGAAAGATTCTTTCGTAATTGCATTTGACTAAATTTTGTTTGGTCTGCCTTTCAAAGTTTGTGATTCAAGTGCAATAATCACACAGCTTTAACCCAGCCCAGAAGGAAATAACACGAGGTCATGATCTATAAAATATTCCTTCCTTCTTTCCTTGAATTTATTTTTTGTCTTAAGACGTAAGATATCCGTTTTTTTTTTTTTCGAATTTTCTACGCTTGGAAATACAATATAGAATATCCTTTCAAGCAACACTGAACAGTGATGATTAATGGAACTTTTGAGGTATTTTAAAATAATTTTTTAATAAATAATTTAAAGCTGAAACGATTTGGAACGGGAAATATAGACTTTCTTCGCTTCGAAATATATTTCTTCACTTTTTTTGATCTTCCTAGTTTGACGGATGTAGCAAAAAAAAAGTTATGGCAAGCCCGGACGCGAGCATTTAACTAAGTAAGGAGGCTTTTTCGATGGCATTTCTTATCATGGGAGTAGAGAAGAGCATAGAAATGGAATCTGATTTGTTTTCATTACTTTTAGGGATGACGTAATTTTTGTCTGCATTCATTTCATTGCATAATAGATACTGACACGAAGATTTCAATATGTAATAATTGTCAAGTGTGACGATTTTTCCAGCTGGGTCTCGTCAAACGTAGTTCAACTTGTGTTGTGCTCTACTGTGCTCTGTTTCACAATATTCATCGTATGAGTTGGCATTTGAAAACGTCCGATGTTTAGAACGTTGAATGCAGCTTTTATTCGAATGGTTTCCATAGTGCAAATGTGATTTGATTTAGGGAGAAATTATTGTGGACTACGAATCGGAATGAATTTAATAGCTTTTTAATTGAAGCTTACAAATTAAGAGCTAATTTATCAAGTGAACTTGAACCTTCAGGAGAACACAACAGCATTCCGCTTCATATGAAATTAATCCGATTTAATTGAGATGAAATTGCGAGCAAATTCAGGAGAAGACAGGAACGAAAAATAATGAAACGTATCAAAAGCTGTAAGAAAATCGTCTTTTCGAGACACAAATATGAATTACATAGGGACAATATACACGTAAGTATCAGTGTTTCTGTGCGTGTATATAGAGCGGAATATACAAATAAATGAGACGAATATCTTCAGTTAAATCGATGCTAAATGTTTCAGAGAGAGCGCGCTTCGTGTAAATATTAACATAAAATCTTGAAAGATTCTAGCAAGACTGAATGGCGTATTTTCTTTTCTTTTATTTTATTTTATTATAGTTAAGTGCTTCGAGGCACAAGGTCAACTATTTGCTTGCCACACTTAACGTGCCGAGGAAGCGTTGGATTCGGCGAGCAAGTGAACGAACGAACGAACGCTAGCAGCAAATCAAAGCAATGGGGAACGAAGGAGCGAGCCTTAGCCTTCATTCATTGAGAATTTCATTAACTGAAGTGCCTGTTCATTATACTGAATTACAACTCAAATGCATACTGACAACACTAACCTTCAGACAGTTTTCTTATGCAGCCCACTCTAGCATTGTGAGGCATGAGGGGCAGAGACATGGACAACGACATCGACAACGACAACGACAACGACATAGGAGAAGGAATCGCTGTGTTTTTTTGACTCCGTGTATGTGTGTCTGTGCGTGCGTGAACGAGCGATGTGATTGAAACATAGTCCTCGTCTGTGTCCTACTTCCTTTCGCCATGAGTCAATTTATTTGAAAATCCTAGCGGAATCATTAGTTTGAGGGCAGCAATCAGCGAAATAAGGAACATTTCAACGACTTCCATTTTGCGTTTTCACCAAATAGAAATTGAAGAGAAATTGATTCTTACATAGATAAAAACAAATCAAAATAAAATAAAATAGGTATTTATAAAACAAAAATAGAAAATAAAAATGTAAAAAAATAAAAATAAAAAATTATGAGAAATGAGATAAGTTGTCCGACCCTCAAGGAACTGTGACCAGCAACACTCCCGGCACGTGCTTCACTCACTCGACTTTTGCCATTCTTTGTCTCAATGCGATAATGCTCTCACTCTCACTCTCACTCTCACTCCCACTCCCACTCTCATCCTTTCGTCCACTTCCGCCCGCCCGTTCTCGTGCAGCCACTCGGGCTCTGCACTGTGCGCTCTCGCCCCCGTATTCAGGTGCTTGTGACATTCTTGCTGCGTGTTTTGCATAGCGAAAATGTTGATGAAGCAATTTGTCGTGCTGTCAACGTTCCCCAGAGATCTCACGCTTTTGTTCTTTCGCTCCATTCCAAAAAGTGAATTGCTCAAAGCAAGCAATGAAGTGAGAAAGACGAAATGTGAAGTGAACTGCTGATAGCCGTAAGACGTTAGATAGATGGATAGATAGATGAGTGCTAAGATAGAATTTGATTGTTTCATTCACCAAAAACTTCTCGACCGGGAGATGATCCCCTCAAACACAGGTACTACTTAAGGAAAGGTGCATAAAGCTAAAGAGCGCGCGCAAGTGTGGATGTGTGTGTGTGTGCGCGTGTGTGCGTGTGTGTACTGAATCGAACAATTCGCTGCAACGAATTCTTGTCAGCATCGTAATAAGCGCAAATAGACATTCTAACAACAAATTGAATTTTTATAGCAAAAAACTCTAGCATACATTCGAGAGCCAATACAAAATCAGTTATTAATTTTATAATCTTCTGGTACAGTATGAATAAAATCCATGCAAATCATAGACAGCAAATGAAATTAATACAACTTTTTTTTTTGTAGATTTTGTGTAGTTTCATGACTTAAAATAAAAGAAAAACAAATGACTAGAACACCAGAGTTTCGAGGCACAAATACCTCGCGGGGGAAACCAAAAGCTAGAAATAAGATGCCGCAAAGCGTAAAAATAAAAAAAAATAAAAAAATAAAATATGTTATTTAAATTGTATATGTACATTGTACATACATTAGGGTGCTCCCTCTTAGATGCCGAAATTTCGAAAAGTTGCCGGGCTACGTCGCCACCTAAAAAACGAATTGGTGATTTTTTTTATTTATTTACATTGAGTTTTAGGGGTCGCTAAAAATGAAAATTTGAAAAACGTATTCTTTTAAGGATTTTTACTAACTATCAAAAAGAAATTTATGTGGTTAGAGCCCGCCATTCGCTTATTCCATCTAAATAACGCACGTGTGATTTTAAAAATTATTCCTAATTGACTTTTAGGGGCTACAATAGGTCAAAGTTTGTGATAAGTAAAAACTTTAAGAAGAGTGCCTAATAAAATGCTATGAATTTTATTTAATTTATTTAAATTTACTCAGTATATTTTGAATGTGACCTTAAATAAAGTTGAAAGAAGTTTTGTTTTTCGTTTTGTATTTAATGTTAGTATATTTTTAGGCAAAAAATTTAAACTTTGAGCCGTGGTAGCGGCCCCTAACTAACTAACTCATTTAAAAAAAATTTTTTTAGATCATGAGTTCGTTTTTATAGGTATTAGAACCGAAAGGCGAGGTAGCCCGGCAACTTTCAAACTACGGAGCACCCTAACATACATAAGTACATGCGTAAAATCCTAAAAATTTGCTTTTTTTTTGGGAAACCAAACGATTATAAATATGTATATTTTGAAAAAGACTCTCAAGACGATATCAAATATGAGTCAACCAAGACTCAAAAATGATCACAAACGTGAGTCAAGAGAGACTCGAATATGATAAGGAATATGAATCATTGGAGAGTCGCAAACGATAGTAAATATGACTCCTCAATAAGAGTCGCCACTAAGGTTTCTTTTTCTCCCGACAAAAGTATAATTTGTGATCAGAAAACGAGCGCACATTTGATTATTTTAATCAGAAAGGCGACTCGAAAAAAAAAGACTGGCTTTTGATCAAAAATTTCAAAAACTGCTAGCTCGCTTGTAAGCTGTAAGCCTTAAAGTATACAATAATTTCTAGTGGGTTTTTATTACGAAATTATTTTTTTTTAATTTTTATTCCTTTTTTTTACGATTTTACGGGAAAAACATATCGTTGAAAGTACATATCTCCTACGTATTATCTTGATCTTATCTTGATCCTGATCTCTAGCGTTAGAAAATATGTAGCAGAAAAAATATACGAAAGAAAGATTTCTCTGATAAAGTCTACATAAAATTCGGAGATAAAGGCAAACGATTGGGAAAGACACAACAGTTTGAAGAAAAAAAAAAAAAACAACAGCAATAACAATAAAAACAAAATGTACATTATTTTTTTATTCTTTCGTAACTTAATGCTATTGAATTTTCTGAAATTCTATTTGGCTCTTTGGTAATGTTTGTTAGCCTATTAATATGATTCAATCAGGAAAGCAGACGCTCGAAAATATGTCAAAATCAAATGATAGTTATTTTTTTCAATGAGATTTTGGAAAAGATTTTTTCTACTCACACAACAACAATCTCAAATAGCATCGAAAATTCCCCTGCAGTAATATGGACTGACTCAAGTGTAGCCTTCGGCCAGTTCTTCATGTTACTAGTACTAGTCCCCTCATAATTCCACTTGCAATGTATTCAACTGTCCTTTTTAAAATGGGCCTGTCCTTGGGGAAGGACTAGTCCGCAAAACGGCTTATCATAGGTCAGTTGTTTTGGGTCAATTGTCGTAATTTTGTCTGGTTTTAGGATTGTCAAATGAGGAAAATAAACAACAAATTTCTTATATATATTCTAAGTTGATGAAAGTGTCATTTACGGACTACCCTTAAACCAACCCGTTTATTACCGACCGCCGGCTAGCCGAATTTGATGGAGCGAACTGCCATAATATAACCGGCAGGATTTGGACCGGTCAAAGGCCAGTCCTTATTACAAAATTGACCGGCTCATTACTGCAGGGTCAACATTCAAAGACACCCACGCACACAAACGTGCCTGTACGCATACATATATGTACGTGCATATACACTCAAACGGACGCTTTCATGCCCAGCAGATAATTATGGATTAATACCTTAACCGAGCAAAAGAAGAGTAATGACTTATTCATCCATTTGGAGTAAGAAGCGAGCAATCGAGGTTTTATTTCAATTTTTATAGTCGCTTAATCATTCATTTGGAGTAATAGGAGAGCAACCTATGATATTTAATGACTTATCCATTCATTTGGACTAAGACGCGAGCAAAATATTACTCCGCTTATGCTCTTTCTTGAATTAGAAAAGACTACTCCACTTGATCTCCTTTCCGAGATCAAAAGGTTTACTCCTCCGCCGGGACATCCTATGTTAAAAAATATATGAAATTTGAGCATTCTCTAGTAATCCATTACTCGCAAATGAGCGATCTAGGATTACTCTTTGGATGATCCAATTATCTGCTGGGTGAGTGATTGAGTGTGTGCGTAGGTGTGTGCGTGTGTGTGATAGTAGGTGTTTGCGCGCATTTTATAATAGAAATTTTTTTCAATATTGGAAATTGAATATCGAGAATTTTACCTTAAAAACGAACTTTGACATTCCCTTTGACGAGCGGTTTTCAGTGGAGTTTTTCTTTTTCTAGTGGAAAATCAAATCAATGTAAATATTTAAAAGGATTCATTGTGCCTAAGTTTCATTTATATAAGAATTTCCTTTTAAAGAAATTGATTTTA
This sequence comes from Chlorops oryzae, assembly GCA_020466095.1. NCBI lineage: Eukaryota > Metazoa > Arthropoda > Insecta > Diptera > Chloropidae > Chlorops > Chlorops oryzae. The sequence continues at coordinate 156,957,350 of CM035806.1, read as the reverse complement.
GCGAATTGGAATCCGTGCAGTTTGGAAGATATTTCTAAAATCCTAATCCGTCCATAAATAATATACATACATACATATATGTATATATATATGTACTTATATGATTATTGTTTCCCCAAACAAAAAGCTCTAATGGATTACAAAAAATACAAAACGGTCCGAGGAAGGACTATGTTTGTGGAAACAGTTCTAAAGACTTTCTAGCGTTTTGTATCGACAACATCAATAGAGTGACCATGTGGCATTCAAAGCCCACCTTCCCATCCTGTAATTATCAAATTAGCGATTCCGGTGAACACACCAAACACGCTTGCAATTCAATCAGAGCGAAAACCCACACATGGCCACCCTAAAAACGAAATTGCAATTAAAATGGATAAGAAGCTCTGAAGTGGATATACCAATTATTTTTGAAGCACATAATTCAGGAAACAATATCTTAATATCTATGGTTTTTAAGAAACTATGCTCGTAATGTGTATCTCTTGACAACAAAAGAACAAGCAACTTCAAGGGGTATATGGAGATACGCTTAGGAGTGAGAGAGAGAGAGAGAGAGAGAGAGAGAGAGAGAGAGCACGATAGAACGACATGTAGACACACAACATCAAAAAAGATAAATCTTGCAAAAAAAATCTTTTGACTTCAAATATTGACCTCCTTTCGATGCCTTAAGCTTTCGTATATTGCAAGCAATCATGAGTGAAATTGCTCAATCAAGCAGTTCGACTGTAGCACGAAAAAATAAAGAATAAAACGAATGGACCACCCTGAAAAAATTTCCCTTTTCCGAATGGCATCACAAATTGAACGAAGACTTAAGCGAAAGACGTCGATGCAAGTGTTTTTATATTTTCCGTTGGTGAAATTTCGATTCTTCGGCTTAGCCATTTTGCGTTCTCGAATTTTCTCCGAGTGATTACTGGAAGTGACTAATTAAGCGTCTGTCAAGCATAAGCAATCGAAATCGAAATCGCAATCGCAATCTCAATTCATTCATCGCATCGTAATGGAACACATTGTGACAGCACAGATGCGAGAAATGGTCGACAAATGAGAAAGACAAGAAGAATTGCGCCTTCGATTCTCAAATCAGCTGAATTCGAGGGACATCAGAATCCAAAGTTGATTGGGGTTGATAAAAAATGAGCACAAAAAAAAAAAAACAACAAAAGCAAACCTGCCGAACTAAGAGCCTACGGCATTATTCAATTTGTCAGGCACATTTTATTGTGATTTGTGGGAATTTTACCTTTATGCCATTATGCTAATCGCTTCAGTTATGACGACCGTAAGCTTCTTGCCCATCGTTAAGTGACGGAACCAGAAATTGTATCACCGATTGCCTGTAATCGTTAATATTTCAAGACACCCATTGGGTACGATTAAATGCGGCTTTGCTCCTTTTGCTATTTTTCGCTACAAATGTTACTCGAAACAGCACATTCGGGTCATTTCAATAGATCCAAGGAAGAAATTATTGTGCTTCTCTGCCCTTCTGTCTTTAAGCACCGACAATTTATTATTAGGTACCACTGATTTCATATTTCTACGCCAGTTCGTACGTACGTTCAAATAAACCTTCCATTCCGGTGATATTTGATTGTGTGTGTGTGTGTGTTTAAGCTTGTGTGAAGGAGGCTGATTGAATACCACGCCCAATTTTATTACAAATGAAGATCTCCCGTACCTTAATTCACATAGGGAATGTCAATAAAAATTGTGGAAACGTTTTTTGAACGAACATTTTCGTCTATGCTAATTTATCTTCTATCTAGTGGGCTTGGCAATGAAAGAACCATGCTCTTTGTCTCTTCAAATCATTCTTTAGACCAAAAATTTGTACGTGGAAAGTTCACTTATAACTGTTTAAGACGTTTCAAGGCACATCAGATCTCTACACTGAGGGAAAAACTGCAACTTAAAATCAAATCCGAGCCATATTAATTCAATATGTTTCAATATAGAAGAAAACTAATACCGAAACATATTAAAATAACAATTTTCAACTTTGATTTGATGTAGTTTCCATATATTTCGTGGAGTATGTTAAAATTACATTGATTTGAAGTTGAACCATATTGATTTGAGTTTGTTTTCATATTAATTCGTGAATTGCGTTGAAATTTACGTTGCTACCTATTGAATCAATAAGAAACGTTATTAAATTAATATGGAAACTCTTCACACAGAAAAATATGACCCCATAAAATCGATAAGATCCCCTAATTGAGCAGTTGTTTTGGACTTACATTGATACCTATCATAAACGTAGCAAGTTCAAATCAGATCTCGCGATGGCGAAGTTGAAGTGTGCTAGATTTGTAATCTGGAAGGTCCGAGTTCTCGAACCCTGCCGCAGGCCAAACCATTTGTGGAAAAATGGAGTATAAAACAGGCAATGAAATTTTTGCGAAAAAATTCGGTGAGCAGAGAAACTAATTTCGACGCGAACCAATAAAAACAAGTTGCTTTCGTCGGACCTTCCAAAACGTTACGCTCAAGCTCTTTCAAGAAATTCCTATAGATTCTTTTTCTTTAATTTTTTAAGCATAAAAATGTTGGTTAAATCTTTTATTTCTCAGTTTTTTAAATAATGTAAATGTTAAATTATCTACTTTTCCCCCCAAAAAAAAAAAAAAAATCGACGCTCGCTGGAGCAGGGATCGAACCCACCGACGTGGTTTTTTACAAGAATTCATATCACAATTAAATAGAATCTAATAATAATTCAATACCGAAAAATATCATTGTATTATGGTTTCTATATTAAAATCGTCGATTTTGCGCCACCTTAATTCAATGGTGTTCCATATTGAATCAAAATTTTTCTACGTTACTAGACTTTCGTTAACGTTTCACATTGAATCAATGTGGTTTTTATTGATTTTATGTGGTTTTTTCTCTGGGTGTATACACGCACACACATACATTCATATAAACAGTAGGGTGTCCCACTTTACGTGCTTGAACGTGCTTTTTTCGAAAACTTATAAGTTGAAGTATTTTTGAAAATACATTTTCATATATTTCGTTAAGGCCTTAGAGGTTGCGGTTCGGGGAGTTTATTTAAAAAAAAAATCCTGACCGTTGTATCTACATACAAAAAAGCTTACGTAAAACTATGAAATTCAAAAAATTAAATGTTGGGACACCCTAATATACAGTCTATTAGACATGTGAAATTTTAATTGACTAAAATTCCGGTTCGGTTTTCGGATTCAAGCACATGGCTCTTTCTCTGCTAATCCTCATTTTAGCTGTTACAAGATGCTCACAAAACGTATGCACCCAACTGATGTTGGCTATGAAAGTACAGTGAACTCTCGAAAACTCGAACACCCACAAACGAACCGCCGCAAACTCCAACATTTTTTATACCAATCAAGTCGAATTTTGGCACACAGGTATATCGGGATCCCAGTATGATCCTAAGTAAAAATGGGAGAAATCCGCCCACTGCCACAGCCACAAATGGATATTTTTCGTAACTTCCGAAGTAAAAGGCGTAGAAGCTTCAAATTCGCAACATATGTTGAGCAAGGCGAATGAAAGGTGTAGGGAAATAATTTATATGATCCGCCCACTGCCACACCCACAAATGGAGAGGCAAATCATAGTGCGCCAATAATGTCGGGACGCTGGGTATTTCAAAGTCGGGCTTGACCGATTTTAGCTCTCTTACTTGTTTTTTTTTGTTTTTTTTTTTTTTGTTTTTTCACCATTGACTATTCTAAAACTCAAACAAAATTTTATTCTTGTTTTATGTATTAAAATACAAATTAAAATACGTTTGTTGACATGGGATACATTGGTTGGTTTGGGTAAGCATCCACCGTTAATTTTGCAAAATTTTGTGAATTTTTCAACGTGGTTTACGTAGAGCAGTGCGAAACCACTCATATCATTAGCCCAGCAGGACATGTCACAGTGAAACAATCAATGATTTCCGCATGACATTAGAGCCGCGACTCTTCCTAACTTTACATCAACTTTCTAATGAGAATTACCCACAAGCGGCATTGGCCGTCATAAGAGAACATGTCACGAGTTGGTCATTGATATTAGAATAGATACTTTTGATACTTGAAATGAAATTAAATAACATACTGTCTAGATAAGAATGCCATTGAAATTGCGATGAATATCCTCTGTCTCTCCCGATTTTCTATCAATATGCGAGTTAAGACTGAATTTAAGATAATAAAATGCATAAATAAGAAAAAAATATATAGCGTTCGAAAGCTCGAACAATTCGTTAACTCGAACAGTGCTGGTTTTATTCAATTCGAATTTTCGAGAGTTCACTGTTGATATAAAAAAATGTAAATAATTATTAATTTCTTCAAATCAGTTCTACCTTATCCGGTTTTAGCTCTCTTTATCTTCTCCTTAGTAGTTAACAAGGACTATTTAGTAATCAAAGTTAGTAAGAATTTCTCCTCGTGTTCAAAATTAAATACCCTCCAAGGTAAATTTTATGCATCTTAATGTAAACACACGAGCACTTTTCTCCCAAAGACAACAATCAATGTTTACATACCTATATGAAATGAAGTTCATATGTGTGCGCGTGCGTATGTATGCATTCGTGTGCCAATTAGACTTGGGCAGACTTAATTTATGCGAGACAATGCGAAGGATATTATCGCCCGAAGTGAGAATTTGTAGAGAAACAACAACTCCGGTGAGGTTCACCTGTTGGCAGCGAACGGCACGGTGTGCCTATGTGTTCCCCTTCGTATTCAATGTTGTGTGAAAACGATTTTGGAAGAATTTATGACAACGAAAAAAAAACACACGAAAGAACAAACGCATAGAAAACGGAATCACAAAAGAACTCGGAAACGAAATACGAAGCAGAAGATTTCACAAACAAGAGAACATATAAAAAAAAAAAACAAAAATAAAAAAAATAGCGAAACCGAAGACACTTCGCTGCAGTGGAACAAAAACACTCGAAGCAAATTATCAAGAAAAAAGGAAAACGACTCAAAATGCAATTTATCATGTGACCCCGAAGCCACTTTGACAAAGCCTCCGACATTGGCTGAAACTGAAAGTGTGACCGAGACTGAGATTTTTGTCTTAGAGCTTGGCAGTTTGTAAGAAAACGAAGGGAGACACAGAAACAAAGAAACACTAATTGGAAGGGTTGCCAAAACATGTGTTAAATTACTGCTATGCTGACGTAGCACGCAACACGTTAAGCCGTCAAAAGGCTAGCCTATCGCAGGGCTTGTCTTGGCCTAAACGGATGGAAAACGATATGGAATTAAGGACACCGAAAAGGTGACAAAGCGGAACGAGGAGCAAAGTTGAGAAACCGGATGCTCATGCCTTAGAATTAAAAATTTGAAATTTTCAATTATTACGAAAATAAAATGTTTTGGTGAAGTTTTGTTTATTTATTTATTTACTTTTTTTTATTACTCTTGATGGCGCAATAAATTTAAAATTTCAGATTCCACTTGCTACTCCATGGCGCGCCACAGGAAATGTGAGACACAGAAATGAGGCTGCTTGCTAAATTAATATGAAAACGAGCGAAAAATTAAATGTCGATTATGCCAAGCAAGCATGTGCGGAGTGCTCAAATTTATGAGTCCAACACGAATCTGAAATAAACAGAATATATGAGGCTCAAAAATTTGGGTCCGGGTAAGTCTTAAATGAGCAACGGTCCATTCAGAATACGATATCGAACTCATACATGTAGAGTCGACCGTCGCAAGAAACAAAAAAAACAATTCATTTTGGGCTTCTAAATGAGGTCATTATGAGGGCTCACAGGGCTCTGTATTAGGACTCTTAACTAACTGAAGAATGTCTCTAAATGTTTGCGTTTAAACAGTGAAATCCATCCCAGACGGGCTATTTGTATTCAATGAAATGGATGGGATTGGGCAAATCCGATAGAAAAAGAAAGAAAGAGAGAGAGAGATAGATAGAGAGAAATATATAGAGAGAGATAGATAGAGAGAGATAGATAGAGAGAGATAGATATATATATATAGAGAGAGAGAGAGAGAGAGAGAGAGAGAGAGAGAGACAGAGAAAGAGAGAGATAGATAGATAGATAGATAGATAGAGAGAGATAGAGAGAGATAGATAGAGAGAGAGATAGAGGAAGAGAGAGAGAGATGGGGGGAGAGAGAGAGAGATGGGGGGAGAGAGATAGAGGGAGAGAGAGAGCGAGAGATAGAGAGAGAGATAGAGCGAGAGCGAGAGAGATAGAGGGAGAGAGAGAGATAGAGGGAGAGAGAGAGATAGAGGGAGAGAGAGATAGAGGGAGAGAGAGATAGAGGGAGAGAGAGAGATAGAGGCAGAGAGAGAAATAGAGGCAGAGAGAGAGATAGAGATAGAGGGAGAGAGAGATAGAGGGAGAGAAAGATAGAGAGATAGGGAGAGAGATAGAGAGAGAGATAGGGAGAGAGAGTGAGATAGAGGGAGAGACAGATAAAGATAGAGAGAGAGAGAGAGAGATAGAGAGAGAGATAGAGAGAGAGAGATAGAGAGAGAGAGAGATAGAGAGAGAGAGAGAGATAGATAGATAGAGAGAGATAGAAAGAGAGAGATAGATAGAGAGAGAGAGATAGAGGGAGAGAGAGAGATGGAGGGAGAGAGAGAGATAGAGGGAGAGAGAGAGATAGAGGGAGAGAGAGAGCGAGAGATAGAGAGAGAGATAGAGCGAGAGCGAGAGCGAGAGAGATAGAGGAAGAGAGAGAGATAGAGGGAGAGAGAGAGATAGAGGGAGAGATAGAGGGAGAGAGAGAGATAGAGAGAGAGATAGGGAGAGAGAGAGAGATAGAGGGATAGAGGGAGAGAGAGAGAGAGATAGAGAGAGAGAGAGAGAGAGATAGAGAGAGAGAGAGATAGAGAGAGAGAGAGAGATAGAGAGAGAGAGAGATCGAGAGAGAGATAGAGAGATAGAGAAATAGAGAGAGAGATATAGGGAGAGAGATAGAGATAGAGAGAGAGAGAGAGGAGAGTGGATCATTCCGGTTACATTCATCTCCATTAAGTTGAGTCTTTATTTAAACCGATACCTGTTTTTCTAGTTTTGGCCTTTCTTAAAATGGTTTTTGTAATTTTATAGCCTTTTTGGTCTTTCTCCAACAGAAAAAGAAGGAAAATACTTGTTCCTTTTTTCGGCTACAATTATTATCCATCATCAGGGAAATCTTCTCCTGTGATTTACTTTCGTCAACTGCCGATAACCATCTCTCTCTCGAGATATTTATAGCTTTAAACCTAGGCGTAGAATTCAAAGGATTTTAAATGCCTACTAAGTAATTCGAAGGATTTTTATTTAGCCTTTATCCACCCACTTTAATTTTTGAGAAATTAGACGAAAATTTATCACAAACCTGCTTTTTAAATGGGAACAATTTGAATTTAAATTATTTGATGCACTGATTTTGAATTTTTTTATTTAGAATTCGATTAGTTAATTAAAAGATTCCAATCAACGGCAAACATATTGCCAAACAGAGTGGCATGCATGTACGCATGTATGTAAATTCTATACAACTGAGCCGAGCGCGTCGCCTTTCATGTACCTACATACATGCAAGTGTTTAAACTAAGTATGTACATTTGATCCTATGTATATTTTTCATCCCACTTTCGAGAGCTTTTGAAATCAAACCACAGGCGATTTGATTTACATTATAAAGCACGGAATTAAGTCAATTGTTTTTGCCGTTGATAATGGAGCCTTTGACAATGAACGGTGTGAGCTCTATTGTTCTCCCATACATGCCAATGTAATCGTGTTAAGCATTCATAGGCACATGCAAACATGTCCACACATGAACCCCACTCCACATCCATACAATACTGTGTGAGTGCCAGCATACACACATGCAATTCGATTACAGCAGGCGTTGTAAGTAGCTTTGTCAGAACGTCAAAAGCCTCGTCATTAATATGCTAATGAAATGCGTGGAACTAATGTTTTCAATTGTCGTTCATTTAGAGAAATTACAATGAAAGGAAAAATCAAAGAAGAACACAATATAAAGTGAAATTCACCAAATAAAACAAAAACCGGAAAATAAAGTTCAAAGCGAAGAGCGAAAAGCGAATGCAAAAAGCTTACAACAAAATCCAACGACTGATGACAACACAATCGTGTAATGAGATTGTTACTTTCAATTGCTGTCATCATCAAGTTGTTATCGTTTTTGTTGTTGTTGTTGTTGCTGATTTTGAGTAGTTTTCTTCTCTTCTTTTTCCGTCATTTTTTATCTTCCTCTTTTCCATATTTTCTACTTAATTTTTATTATTTTATGGATGCCTTTTAAACTTAATTTATTGCATTTAATTTTATTTATTTATTAAATGTTCAGTATAAAAAAAAAACATCGTATAGATCGTCATGATTTGTCCTGTGGCCATTGGCATTTTTTGGATATAAAAATACTCACAAATAAACACGTTTTTTGTTCTCGTCTATGTGTACCTATTATTAATTTAATTATGTCATTTTAGTTCGAAAAATCAATAGTACTATTTATAGGAACCTGTTTGAATCTCTTCATAGGAAAACACAGAGCATAATATTGTTCTTTTTAGACTAAATATAAAAATACATTGCTTGTCTAAGAGTTCATGACGAGACATATGTAATAATCAGACCTAGGAGTTAAGACCAATTAATTCTCGCAATCATTTGGTCAGAAACAAAGAGACTTGCTTACAATATATAAAATATAACGAGCTTCATTGGAAAGTAATTGATTACCAAGGCGAGCAAGGATCCTTTGCACTACCCTCACTACGATTTATCGCCGCAAACATTTTGAGTCATATATGTATAAGGTGTGCACATATATATGCAGGACTAATAATTCGGAGTTCGACCACTCATAACACTAGTTTACAGAATTTAAGACTTTCGCGAGAGCAGAGACGAAATTGTGGTTTTTAGACTAAATAAGGGTCGCTGATCACGAAAATGTCATCCGTTTTTTTCCAAAGAATAGTTTTTGAGATATGCGCAAATCTCTGGAAAATCTCTTATAACTTCTTTGTTTTTCAACTGATTCGGAAGAAATTTAGTTTTTTGTATACGCTAAATATATGTTTATCATTTTTAGTTACCGAAAAAAAGTCAACTTTTTGCAGGTTCAAATGCCTATAGCTCAAAAACTAAGACACCGATTGTACCAAATGATATATGTATCGTTGGAAAGGGAAAAGTTTTCTACTTCATACTCAAGCTCGTTTAGCGTAATGGTTAAGACGTTCGCCCAGCGAACTTGGAGGTCAGCGGTTCGAGGCTCGGCCGAGGCGAAAAAATTTTTAAGAGCAGATCTACTTTATTATTTGTACATCTGTTCCATCTTAAAAGCATAAAAATATGAATGATTTTGACTCCTGAATTTTTGATGTAGGTCAGTACCTAGTTGATTCGCCTGCTGGCCTGTCAATTTTGCCTGGTATTTATATACATACAACGTAGATTATTGCCAGCTATGCCCACGGGGCAAGATTCGCAGCAATTGCTTGTGTACATAGACAAAAGGCAACAACAAAGCAGAGAAACCGAAATCAGTTCAGTCTCACAAGAGTCAGAGAACAAGCATAAAGAGAAAACGAAAAAACGAAAAAACGAAAAAAGGCGAAAAGTTACACGATTAAACAATTTTTTCTAAACTTAAATACATAACACATTTTGATGCAAACTTTTTCTTCTTTTTAAGAATTAAGACATCGCTAAAATACACAGATTTTGACGAACTAATTGCCTTTACAATATGAATGAACGCATATCATTACTCCAACTACTTATCACTATTATGCTTATGATGGCAGCTTACCCAAAGATTACACTGTTTCTTCTAGTTCTGGTAAAAGTACTACTTAGTTCTTTTCAGATAATTACCCAACTGTTTACTACAGGGTGACTATTGCTTATCAAAGGTCCAAATGTGTCTATCGTCTGTCAAATCAAAAATCCGAAATTCATATGTAAATTTTTTGGAGCTTTTAAATCTCGAAGAAAGTTCAAATTCCATTTAATACGGAATGGTCCCATCTCAAAGACAAGAAAGACATGGCAACTAATAGAAAACTTTTGGAATTTAGCTTATTTTCTTGTCTGTGATCAGAATGAAATTTTTCCGCTTTTAAGTAGTACTTACATATCCTTATATTCGAGCATCCGAACTGGTGGGGTTTTAAGTCGACTTAAATACTTCATGCGTATGACCACAGGCACGCATGCAGAAATATTTTCATTCGCAGCTCTCTTAAAATAGAAAAAGAAGCTTTGAATACTTTCACAAATTTGCATTTAAGCTCCATCATCAAATATGAATTTTCAAATTCGAATATTCGCTCGATTTCTTCTACTCCCCCAAATGGAAAAGTCACAGTGCAACAAGAAATTAAATCAAATATCTTTCAGTGCACGATGTTGATGATCGTTGGGTGACATATCGATAGCTGCGGATAGAAAGGGCGTAACTCATTATTTTGCTACTTTACAGGAGAAGGAAAAAACTTAATAAAATCGCAAAGGTTAGATATTTAAAAAAAGTTTAAACGCAAAGTCAATTAAATACTACGCACGAAATTTGTTTTAGGCTTGAATTTTTATTTTTTCTGTGTTTCGAGCAGTTTTCTGAGTTAGGGCTTTTTGATATCAATTTTCGTTCAAAACACGTGAGTTAGGTCTTTGTACGCAAAGTTTAAAATATAAATAAAATTATAAGATGCGATCCAGAACTATACTATAACCAATAATATCGGTTAGTGGTTTCTATTGATAAAATTAATTCAAAACAAATATTTTTTTAACACATTATTCACTGTTTTCACGTTCGTGTCTTGAGTCTTTGCATGCATACAGACCAGGAGAGACATGCAAAGACTTAAGAAAGGAACGTGAAAACAGTGAATAATGCGTTCCAAAAATATTTGTTTTGAATTAATTTTATGAATAGAAACCACTAACCGATTTTAATGGTTATAGTCTCAAAAAACTCGTAATAGATTGAGGCTTGCGGCATTTGAGTAGAAAATTTATTTTTTTTCTACTAGGGTCATTATTTGGCCAGTTAGGGGATGGAACCCAAAATTCAGTTTTAAAAAAAAGTAATAATTATAACATATTATTAAAACATACCAAAAACGAATCCAATATTCTTCATATTAGGCTCGTTTAAAAGGTACTTGTGTAAATTTTTCGAATATACATACTGAACATGCTCGTCTTGTTCCTACGGCATCTATATTATAGATTGAAGTTCGTGAGGCATTTTTCTTTAATTTAAGCCTATTTTTGTATGGGAACCCCCCTATGGAGGGGAGATAGAGGGTAGGTATGTTTAAAGAAAATACTTGGAGTAAAAAAATAATGGAGGTCGGTCATATATATCAGCCCCCTAGGAGGGGTTTGACTGTAGTGACAGCCATTTTGTATGAAATTGTGATAAAATTAAGGTAATTTTGTATGGGTGACCCCCTAAGGAGGGGAGATAGGGGGTCAGTATGTTGGGAAAAAATGTTAATGAGACAAAGTTAATGGGGGTCGGTCAAACATTTGGCTCCTCTAGGGGCACTCTGGGGCTAGTTAGGAGAGTGGAGGGAAAAATCATAAAAAAATTACTTTTGTATTGGAGCCCCCTTAAGGAGTGGAGATAGGGGGAAGGTATGTTGGGATAAATTGTTGGGAATAAAAAAATAATGGTAGTTGGTCCTACATTTGACCCCTCTAGGAGCTACTCTGCTTACAGTAACATCAAAAACTTGGAAAAAAATCAAAAATTAAATTTTTCAAATGACTTGATGCGTGACATTTTTTTTACAAAATAACCTTAAAATTAGTATTTTATGAAGTCTTTAATAAAAGTTCATCGTACTATGATACAGGAAAAGAGTTTAAAAAAAAGTCATCACCCTAATGCACACGCACAGTTATGAATGTTAATTTATAGCTCTCGCCATAACTGGCGTAGTTGAACGTCTTTTTGTGAGTTAGGGCTTTTTTCTTTCGCAAAATTGTTCGCTATGAGTTAGGGCTTTTTTAAAAGTAACTATAACTTCGGTATTTTCAATCAAAGGTCGTCAATTTTTTTGGAGGGGGTGTATTTGAGAGTCGACCATCAGAAAATGCAAAAATCTCGTTTTTAAAAAAAAATGAGTTACGCCCTTTCTATCCGAAGCTAACGATATACAATATGTATGTACATACATATCTGGTCAACATTTTCAAAACATGACCGGTTTTCAGTTAAAAATTCAATTAAACGAGGGGCCAGAAGAGAGCGAGAAAGAATAAGAGAGAGAGCGAGAGTGAGCGAGAGAGAGAGAGAGAGAGAAAGAGAGTGAGCGAGTGAGAGCGAGAGAGAGCGAAAGTGATCGAGAGTGGGCGAGAGTGAGCGAGAGCGAGCGAGACAGAGAGAGCGAGACAGAGAGAGCGAGACAGAGAGAGCGAGACAGAGAGAGCGAGACAGAGAGAGCGAGACAGAGAGAGCGAGACAGAGAGAGCGAGACAGAAAGATCGAGACAGAGAGAGCGAAACAGAGAGAGCGAAACAGAGAGAGCGAGACAGAGAGAGCGAGACAAAGGTAGCGAGAGAGATCGTGGGGACTGAGAGAGCGAAAGCAAGAGCGAGCAAGGGAAAGCGAGAGAGATCGAAAGATAGTATATAATATAGCAAACGTATTTGATTAAGTGAAACTGGCACGAAGACTAACAGAAAAGTAGGATTCCTTCACGAAATGAAAAATTTTTCTAAATGGGAAATGAGCTGTGAAAATTTTTATAGAATAATTTCTATGAGGCGTGACGCATATTCCCATAATTTTAATGTTCGAAGACCGGTGATTAATTTTTTCTTGACACACATTAAGGTATACAGCTATACAGGTTCCGTCAAGGACAATAGACGAGAAAAACTTATATATTTATTCTATTTAGATTAGTTGTAGAACTAGAAACGTTTACGATAGACAATTTGCACAGCTGAATATGTTCTTTCTAATAGATATGTTGGAAAAATTAAGCTTTTGAAGTTCTCACGCCGAGATGCACACTACGACCCTAAGGGAAAAATTGTGTATTAAAAAAAGAGCCATCAATGAAAAACAAAAATATCTATGAAAAATATAAGAGAACACACAAATTTGTTTAACAGAATTTTCCTACTGGGTCATATGCATGTGTGGACGATATTAACAACACGTATGCTTGAGTGAAGGAATGTGTTTTGTCTCAACACTTTTCGAACTCGTTCAACGAAAGTGTTCTTGATTTTGAGATTGAAAACAGATTATAATACCTCCATAATTTACAGTTTTCGTTGAGCATAATGAAATCTCTTGAATTCGTTCGTTCATTCCACGCTTTCGAGTGCAATACACACCGCAATGGTTAACTCGGGCACACACCATGTAGCATCAACAGCAACAGAAACAGAAGTTGAAATAGAAACATCAACAGCAGCCTAAATATGAACAGGGACAGCCACATAGACACGGACACGGACACGGACACTGACAGGGACACAGGCACTGACATGAGCAGCCGACAGAATCCTGTAGATCTTAGGAAAAGTAATTTCTCGTATGCCACCCGACAATCGTGTCCTGCAGCATGCTGGTCACTGTTAACTGCTGACTAGTTTACTATGTGCTATCATCATGCACTCTACACTCTACACCATTCCCCATTCCCCACTTCCCATTCCCCCTTCAACAGCTCCATTCACGCAAAAGAATATTGTGGCAAAGGCGATTTATTGTCTTATGGAATTTTCCTTGCTTGATGTAAATTTATGGCAAACGTGATTTCGAGTTGTTGAGAATTGTCAGGAGAAAATTCAAAACGAAGCGAAATTTTCTTCCCTTCTTGTATTGTCCTTTTATTTTTTAGTTTTTATTTTGCGTTTCTACGAAGCTCAATTTTTCCTTTTTTATTATTTTTTTGGCTTTTTTTAAATCTCATTGGGTTATTTGTGACTCACCGAAACAATCTTGTTGCTCGTTATTACCAACAGGCTCGGTTATGTACATACATTAGTGATGTACGAATGTGGTTTTTTAAACATTCGCGAATGCGAATGCAAATGCGAATATCTTTGGTATTGACAGCTGACATGCCGTGTAAGCCTCACACATATTTTTTGTTAGAGTGTTGTTAGAGGCACCTCACTCGTGCACGCTCAACGCTCAATGCTCCTAACTACCATCAGAGTAGCCGTTCCAGCCAATCAATTTTACGCACCTCACTCGTGCGCGCTGTACGCTTATCCAACCAAGGATTCACTAAGCTTGACGCACCTCGCTCGTGAATGATCAAGACTCATCCTAGCGGATGCGGATGCGGTTTAACAGTAATATGTCCTCAACTTTTTATGTATATCTCTGTATAAATAGTTAAGTTATATTTAAGAAATAAGATTTGAATAATTACTGTTAGTTCCCACCCAAAGGAAGATCCAGTAAAGAAAAGAAAAGTTTAAATAAACAAAAAAAAAAAAAAAAATAAAAAGAGTTTTGCCCTATGATCCAAAAAAATAAGTTATTTAATAAATCTGTTTTCGTACGGAAAATGAATTTAAATTTGTTCTCCAAGCCTTTTTTGAATAACTTTTAAATACTGTTTTGAAATCTACAAATCAATTCACATATCAAATCAATCTACATAAAAGAAATATGTATATAACATCCATATAACATATTCGCATACAATTTTTCGAATGCGAATGTGAATGTCCAGAAATGTGCAAATATTCGCGAATGCGAATATTGGTAACATCACTAATGCACATCTCACTGTTGACTTGGCCAACGAGGCGTCTCTAGTTGGATTGTCTCGAGAATTCATGTAATAAATATATTTGCGTCGCATGCATCAGAGGGTTCCGTGGTGTAGTGGATAGCGTGCGCGCTCATCAATCCGGAGGCTCGAGTTCGAGTCCCCGCGCAATCGATAAAAATGTGGAAAAATAATAATGGGACTCATGCAGCTTCGCAAATTGTAGGAAATGAGAAATTTGTCACACAACTGTCAAAATTTATATGAAAATTTACGATGGGAAAAGTTGCGAAGGCATTTGCGAAGCTGCATGAGTAGGTACAACTTATAATATTTGAAAGAGAAATAAATGAACATTAAAAATATGTTCTAAACTCATTGATGAGGAAACAACTGACATGGCAGAAGCCATTAAAAATTTTGTTATGATTTAAATTTGATGTCTTAGAAAAGTTGCTGTCATTTTATAAGTAAGGAAGTAAATAAATTTTGTTAATTCATAGAACGTGTACTAATTAACTAACCTCAAACTAATTAAACGACTGTAAGAAAAACAACGAATTTAATTACATTTAATTTTATGGGAAAAAGCGGGTTTTGACCCGTCGTATCGACGGATGATTAGGTATCTAGGTTACAGTAGAAGGTTAGCTTTCTAGGGTTAATTGGATATTTTGTTCTATTTCAGGTACATACGTCCAATATGTGGATATACAAATTTTATTGTGCTCTAAGGTTAAATTTTTTTCAAATAATACCTTTTCATATAATGGCAGAATAGGCCTTCAATTTTGTTGCATCATTTTATTTCCATAGAAATTCGTTATATGTCTCTCTCTCTCTCTCTCTCTCTCTCTTTCTTTCTTTCTCTCGCTCTCTCTCAATCTCTCGCTCTCTCTCAATTTTATATCTTTAGTGAATTCAGACGATTTCATTCGCAAGGAAACATTTTCTGATTGTCTCATACATCACTGAATGACTTAATCAGCAAAATGTGAAAACGAGATTCCTTCATAGGACCAACAAAAAAAACAAAAAAAAAAAACAACAACAAAAATCCAAACTACCCACAAATCGAACGCCTGAATAACTTTGTGAATGACTTTCTCGTTCGAAATAAGGGAGAACCACAAACCACCACACCGAAGCGCGATGTAAACAAATGAGGAGGGTGTTTTGTTAGCAGCGTAAAAGGAAAAAGATATTTAAAAACATATTACTTAAAAGAACACCAAGGCCTCCTGCTCCCGCCCCCGCCCACGCCTTCGCCTCTCTCCATCACCATCTCTGTCTCTCAGTCTTCATCTTTCTGTCTCACGGTTGCTCACGATCTCTCTCCATTTTTCGTCAAGTCCCACGTCTGAGATGCTTTAAGCGAGCGGCAAAAGAAGGAGGAATCAACTTGCAAGTTTCGCATGCGATAAAAAAATTAAGTTAAGAAACTTTTCATAGCGAAATGACGTGGAAGAAAGCGAGCATTAAGGCAATAAGGAAAAATGTTAAAATAAAATTAAAAGCGAACCGTCATGTTAAGTGTGCTTACATGCGACTAGTCATGTCAAATCAAGTCGAGTCGAGTCGAGTCAAGCTAAGGCTGAAAGAGCTCCTTCAGAAGCCCGGCAGCCGTAATTGTTTAACACTGAATCCATTATTTTCTTATTTATATCTGCCCCCCCATACCCCTTATTTAGCACGCAATTCATGCAAATTATGTGAGCATCCAACATCAGTCGAGGCAATTGGATACGCAGTGAACGTACAAAGTATGACGAAATTAGGACAAGTTTAAGTAAATAATTCAAAATTCTGAATATAATTCGAGATGTCAGAACAATCAACCGGCCTAGCCTGGCCTGTCTTGTGACAATCGTGACTACGCTGAAGTTTTTTTTTTATTTGAATTTGAATGCGTTAACTACCAAGGAAGAACGGCATAGCTGAGAGCAAGTTAAAGCCGTAATGTTGGTAAGATTGAAAGCTCCCCTAAGTTAATTAAGCAATCAAATGAAGGAAATGATGGGAAAAGCGGATCTGTAGAGAATAATTTTTTTTTAACGTAAGTCTCGGACAGAGTCCTTACCTTCTCTTCAGGACTGGAGAAAGGTAAAAAATAAAAAATGAAAAGAAAACTGTTTTCGCTGCAAAATCGTACAAGCAAACTGTCAAAGCTTAATCGAATGCTCTTTCGATTGAATTGGTTTATTAATGCCAGAATGATGCATTATCTGAATTCAGCACAAAAAAGAAAACAGAAAATTTATCCACAACGCGAACTTTCACGAGTCGAATTTTCTGTAGCTGAAACTAAATTGAATGGTAGAATCCTTTTAAGAGAGATGGTCATGGTCGAACAATAGTCTCAATGGATATTGGGAATTTTTTGGACAATTTTGATTCGAGTTTTGGAAGCTTTACTGTGTATTTTTATTTTTTTTATTTTTTTATTTATATGAACATATGTATATATTTATTTCGCAGCGAGAAGAGAAAGTTCATAGTTAAAGCTTTTAGTTCACCAATTCACATGGGTTTAATTAACATGGCTACGCGACAACAGTAATCGGAATGAGCTTACACATAAGCCCGAATGTGTGCGCACGTCTGAGTGGGTGTGGGGGGGCGTAGTTAATTAAACAGCAACGCTTTGAAAAATGTGTAACAATTAATATTTAATTGCAACATTTTAAATAAACGCTTTGGTGTTGATATTCTCTGACGGTGGTAATTAAAAAATTATGAATATTTGCGAAGCACGAAAAGAAATAAATAAATAAATATTTAATTCATTTTATTTGAAGAAATTAAAAAAATAAAAATTCCAGCCAAACAAAACATAACAAAACCGAAATTGACAGCTGCAGCTAGACAAAGCGGACAAACCGGTGGGAGCAACAGAGAGAGAGAGAGAGAGAGAGAGAGAGAGAGAGGGAGAGAGAGAGAGGGAGAGAGAGAGAGATAGAGAGAGAGAGATAGAGAGAGAGAAATAGAGAGAGAGAGAGAGAGATGAGAGAGAGAGAGAGATAGAGAGAGAGAGAGAGAGAGAGAGAGATAGAGAGAGAGAGAGAGAGAGAGAGGAGGGGGGGGGGGGGGGGGGAGAGAGGGATAGGGGGAGAGAGAGGGATAGGGAGAGAGAGAGGGAAAGAGGTCCTTTCAAGATATAGTCAATAGTCCTGAAAAGGCTACATCTTAATATTTTCATTGCATATTAGGTCACAGGTATTTTAAAATTATTAAAACTATTTAAGTCCTGAGAATGATTCAAATTGCCATCGCGGGTACAACAAATTTGGCCCAACGATTCTACATCAGAGACAAATACATTTTATGTGTTATGCCTTAATATTTTGGTAGATGTATATTTAACAAACTACAGGAAATGAAAAGTGTTAACAAGAGAAATATAATCAAAGAGTTATTCATTTTTATATTAATCGCGGGTTCAACCAGTTTTTTTTTTTTTTTTGCCGGTTTTGCAGAGCAATTGTACGAGGGCATACAAACCATCGCAAAAATATCTTTTTAAGTCAGAAATTTTGACAGTAGGAGTTTCAGGACATGCTCATCGTCATTACTTTGAAGTTTGAAAACATTTTGTTGGAGTTTCATCATTTATAAATTCAGTATCTGAATCACTGTTAAAATCGAAAACGCTCCATCTCTTTTTAAGGGGTAATAAAGATTTGCTCTGATCCGAAACTGAAGGCACAGATATTATATATCAGGATGCAGAGTTTCTTTTCGTATTTTGAGATTTGAAAGAGGCTCCAATTCGTCATCACTCCAATCACTTTCTGTATTACTGGGGCTGTTTGGAGATTTCAAAACCAATTTGCATTTAAAATGAGTCCGTGAGGTGCGCACCACAGAAATGCTATGAGCCTCTTCAAATTGGTAGAAATTTTTTGATTGAACGCTTGGTATATGTTTCAGCCCTCCCATTGTTCATCCAACATGGATATCTTTTCATTAATTTCTATTTTTACCACATATTTAAAGAAGATGTTCTTAGAGTGACTGCGAGCTAAATCATAAAATTCTAGGACACTATTGACGATGGCTTTCAGCATATCCCAACAAGCAGGATAGGGAAATCTGACCAGCATTAAGTCCATTCGACCTAGTTTGGTTGAATTTTCCCTATTTTTGACCGTTTTTTTTGCCTTATAAATTACCTGTCTTTAAAGTCTTTTTTTCAAGGTAGAAATTAGTTAAATTCTACCTTTGCGATGCCTTCAAAGTCATTTCAACTTTTAATAAAATTTTTGGTTGAAAAAATGTTAAAAATGCCCTCCTTAATGCCTTAGAAGTGACTTGACTTTGATTTCGAAATTATCTGAAGTTTTTAAGGCATATAAACCAAATTTTTACCTTAAATTCAAGTATCAAGTCCGTTTTACTTTAAAGGCTATATTAAGGCAAAAATTGACTTATTTTATTGGATACTTCAAGTCGAGTAGTCTTGATTTTTCGACCTTAAAGTCAAATTGTCGATTAGGACGAAATAAGTCAAACTAAAACAAGTAAGGGTGTTATAGTCAGGCGAGCCTGACAATAGAATACCCGACACAGACACTTATGTTCGAATAATTTTTAATATCAGGAGTTGTTTAAGGCCATTAGGGGCCCCATATACCGACTTTTGTTTAATTTCTTTATAAAAACCGCCCATTTGCCACGCCCAATTTTTCAATTTTTTTGGGATTCTAATCGGACCCTTATATATACGCTTAAATTCTAAGTTTCATTGAAATATTTCAATAAAGTCCGCTTTTGAGGCATTTTTGGGATTTTTGTGACAGACCCTAGTACTAGAGGTACCCTTAATAATGGTTCTATCGAAAAAAAATTTTGGGGAGGACGTTACTGGCTATCAAAGAAGCATACGTGCCAACTTTCGTTCAAGTACCATTTGTATTTCGGGTGTAGGAGACAATTTTCGAAAAACGCCCTTATGCCACGCCCACTTTTCAAATTTTTTGAAATCATATTACTTGCCTTTAAACATGTTCAAATACCAAGTTTCATCAAAATATCTTGAAAAACTCCGATTTTAGAGCAGTTTTTGTGATTTTCATAACAGACCCTAGTACTGGAGGTACCCCTAAAAATGGTCCGATCGGGTCCATTCTCGAACTTGTTCTTACTCATGTCCCGTGAGCACGCATACCAAATTTTGTCAAGATAGCTCAACTCCTTCGATAAGATAACTGTATACAGACAGACAGACAGACAGACAGACGGACAGACAGACAGACGGACATGTCTAAATCGAATCTCCTGGTGACGCTGATCATTTCTATATACATTTTGTATGGTCTATCTCGACTGGTTCTGGGTGTTACACACAACCCAACAAACGCAATATACCCTCGACACAGAGTGTGTCGGGTATAAAAATCATATGCCCTGTTCTGCCCTATATTTGCCCAATTCATAAGAGCGTGAATGTTTTTGATCTAACGTAGCGCCAAAGAGCATGATGCTCTCAGCTCTCACTGCGCAAATGACGTCACGTCAGAACTTCTCATATGACGCTGATGTTGTTTTGAGTGTAACTCAAGCCAATTTTTGTGTTTTATTTATGTTTATTTTTATGTACAAATGCAGTAAATTTGTGTTTTGTTTCAAATATTTAAAATTACAATAAGGGTCCTCATGGAACGCAGCTACACCGTGTAAACTGAGAAAAGTTAATAAAACTGTCAAATTTTGTATGAAATTTTGACTTTTTTACTTACTTAACTCAGTTTACACGGTGTAAATGTTTTGCATGAGACCCCTTTTTTGAAAATAGTAGGTAATGTTTTCAATATTTTTCTATAGAGTAAAAAAGACATATCGTTAGCTTAATATAGATGAATTTCGTAGATGGTCATATCATATACAGGCATGCTCTAGAATCTGAATTCATTTCGACTAAAAATTCAACTTGAAATGCACAAATATTTTGAAGGATTACATTTTAAACCGAAAACAGTTTTATGGGAAATATAAAATGGTTAAACAATTTTACAGTATTCAATTACTTAGACTTTCTTATAATAACTAAATTAAAAAGTCAAAACTACAAATCTTCCTCTTTTATTCAGTTATTTTTTTTCCTGTAAAATACTGAAAATGCATGTTACGCCCTTTTTATATTAAGCTTATATTTAAGTATGCCCCTCCGTCTGTTCATTTGTCCGTCTGTCTGTCTGTCTGTCTGTCTGTCTGTCTGTCTGTCTGTCTGTCTGTCTGTCTGTCTGTAAGAGAATACATTTATTATTTTCCAAAGTAAAAAGTTTTGAGTTTTTTATGCATTAATTCAAACATAAATATATGCCCAGTTTGTTGACCGGGACCAAAACTCGATTTAGTTAAATCTCGGCGTAAAATACAACAAAAAAATAGGATTTTTTAATTAAATCGTTAGTTAAATGAGGAGCTTAGGAACAAAAGGTGACATTTACGTGTTTGGAATTTTTGGGTTTTTCATTTTTATACGACTCAAAAGGTTGACTTTTATCATCATCCGGTAAGATTAGTTTAAAAAGTTACTTGCTTCGAAGAAAAATGAGCTTGAAAAGCTGCTTCTGGGGCAAAAAGTTACTTTTTAATATTTAATTTCTCAATTTACTCAAAAATATAAAAATAAAACACAAAAGTTCCCTTGATTCACATGCAAGACAACAACCACGTCATGAAAAACTCCTTCATGACGTCACGCCATATCTCTTTCTATTTGCGCTAAATGTACATTGCACGCACGTGATTGTGAAATGTCGAACAAGTATTACTTGATGTCGAGTATTTTGGCGGAATATTTACTTTCAAGGCGATTTAAAGGCAAAACGCCGAATTAGGTCGAAATGTCTCTAGAATGCCTCAATAAGTTGGAATACCTTATGGAATTTGACCTATTTGGTTAAGAAAACAAGGATATTCGACTTTGTGGTCCATGTTTACGTTCTGCCATCTTGTTTCGTATTTCAGTTTGCAAATTCTTCTTCTCAATCAGTTTCAGTATGAAAAAAAAATTTTTTTCAATAAAATTTTCTTTTATTTTTCATAATTGAAATGGCCCGTGAAAAATTCAGAATTGCAAGAAATACTTTCACCATAAATCTTAGCTGGCATATATAATTTGGTTTTGTGAATCGAAAATATTTTTCCATAAAACCCATATTTTATTTATTCTTTTTTTCAAATAACATAAGTAGTTGCTAGAATTTTCATTCTTTCATTCATTGCACTATGTGTAAATACATATTAATAAGTAAGAAATTATTATACCTATATCTTTCTCTTTTTCTCTACTTGAATTCATTTAATTCATAAGCCCAGTTTAGGTGAAAATTTCGTAATTTCGACGTCCTTTTGACTTCTTTTATACTTATTTTTGGTCGAACTGCATTCTTAACTCCCTAACTTTAACAACTAAATGCCTTATTATGCCCTATTATTACTGCCAATCGACTTCCATTCTATTCCCCACTTTCGACGAATCAACGTCGAATGGACGTAATTTTGCTTTATTTAGGTCAGGTCAAACAAATAGTGTGCCCTTAAACGCAGTCGAATCGACTTATTTTCGACCTATTTTGTTAGTTGGGATATCATTAGTCAGGGCATATCAAAATAACAAAATATGTAGTAAATCGCACAAGAAGGTTAAATGACAAAAAGTTGCACCCGCGATCTGACATCAAAATTGCGGGTGCAACCAATTTAAATTATCGATTATTTTACCCTGGAAATCACTACACTTTGAAAAACGATTAATTTATGTTTAGTTTTGGTTTCTTCTTAAATTCACAAAGTTTCAGAATGTTAGCTCTTTATTTCTGTGAAAAAAGTAAACTTTTACACATTTTGTATTGCGGGTGCAACAAGTCAACAGTGTTTTTTAGGAATCAATAATGCTTAATAAATAAAAACATATACGTACATTTTTTGCAACGCGAGAACAAATTTATATTTCTGCTTCAATTTAGTCGGTAAAATGTAACCTCAAACTGTTGGCAACGGCTGTTTTGTGACAGTTTAAAAAGGTATGACTTTAAAGTTTTGTCCGGATTTTTGAATAGTAATATTTTCAAATTTTTGTAAAACCTTTTTTGAATGTTTAAAAAAAAAACATTGTTTTATTAACAATAATTCACCGTTTGTTTCATCTTTTTATATTCATTATTTCTGGAGATATTAAATTTGTAAAAACATGCCGTATGAGTAATGTGTTTTGTATCATTTTCGTACATTTGTACTGGATATTACTACTAGAGCATCTATGTGCACTTGTAATTTTTTGAATGTCTCACTGTTGCTCCATTTAATTTGAATGAAATTTTTTTTTTATGAAAGCAAATACTTAGAGGTATCTCTTAAAAAAATTTGTAGAGTGGCGTCCAACTGGGAATACACTGAAAAAAATTGTTAAAATTGTCTTTTTAGTTCTGTGGGAAAATTTGTCTCAGTGTAAAAATTAAAAAAAATTTTTTTTGATTTCCTGTTATATTAGCAATCGGCCAACGTTTTTTGCATCTTCTTATCTTAATAAGTATAAAATTTTGAAAAAAGGCTTATTAAAAAAGGATTTTTAAGAATATTTCAAGGACTGTTCAAAATAAAAGTCTAAAAAGTAGCTCCACTAGGGCTGCTCTTAATTCCCGAAATGGAATTTCAATCGGTCTCAGGGTCCAGAAGTGTTCCATTGGACATGGAGGAGAAACGTGAGAAATTTGGAAGCAATCGGATAACGGGAACCCGTGGCAGTTTTCAATTGAAGTTTGGGAAATTGGCAAAAATAGAGAGGAAACGGCCCTTAACTCCCCACAAGGTGCCCCTACGGATATATAACGTATGGCCAACCCCCATTATTTTTTTACTCCGAACATTTTTTCTGAACAAACCTACCCCCTATCTCCCCTCCTTAAGGGGGCTCCCATACAAAAATAATTTTTTAAAAACTTTTCCCCCCATCTTCCTAACTAGCCCCAGAGTGCTGCTAGAGGAGTCAAATGTATAACCGACCCCCATTAACTTTGTCCCCCTAACATTTTCTCCGAACATACTTAACCTCTATCTCCCCCCCTTAAGGGGGCTCCCATATAAAACTACCTTAATTTGAGCAAAAATTCATACAAAATGGCCGTCACTACAGTCAAACCCCTCCTAGGGGGCTGATATATATGACCGACCCCCATTATTTTTTTACCCCAAACATTTTCTTCAAACATACCTACCCTCTATCTCCCCTCGTTAGGGGGGTCCCATACAAAATTAGGCTTTAATTAAAGAAAAATGCCTCACGAACTTCAATCTATAATATAGATGCCGTAGGAACAAGAAAGAGCATGTTCAGCATGCATATTCGAAAAATTTACAAAATTACCTTTTAAACGAGCCTAATATGAAGAATATTGGATTAGTTTTTGGTGTGTTTTAATAATATGATATATTTTATTACCTTTTTTTTTAAACTGAATTTTGGGTTCCATCCCCTAACTGGCCAAATAATGACCCTAGTAGAAAAAAAATATATTTTCGAGTCAAATGCCGCAAACCTCAATCTATGACGAGTTTTTTGAGACTATAACCATTAAAATCGGTTATTAGTTTCTATTCATAAAATTAATTCAAAACAAATATTTTTTGAAACGCATTATTCACTGTTTTTACGTTCGTTTCTTGAGTCTTTGCATGCGTACAGACCGAGAGAGCCATGCGTACAGACCGAGAGAGACATGCGAAGACCTAAGAAACGAACGTGAAAACAGTGAATAATGCGTTTCAAAAAATATTTGTTTTGAATTAATTTTATGAATAGAAACTAATAACCGATTTTAATGGTTATAGTCTCAAAAAACTCGTCATAGATTGAGGTTTGCGGCATTTGACTCGAAAATATATTTTTTTTCTACTAGGGTCATTATTTGGCCAGTTAGGCGATGGAACCCAAAATTCAGTTTAAAAAAAAAGGTAATAAAATATATCATATTATTAAAACACACCAAAAACTAATCCAATATTCTTCATATTAGGCTCGTTTAAAAGGTAATTTTGTAAATTTTTCGAATATGCATGCTGAACATGCTCTTTCTTGTTCCTACGGCATCTATATTATAGATTGAAGTTCGTGAGGCATTTTTCTTTAATTAAAGCCTAATTTTGTATGGGGACCCCCCTAACGAGGGGAGATAGAGGGTAGGTATGTTTGAAGAAAATGTTTGGGGTAAAAAAATAATGGGGGTCGGTCATATATATCAGCCCCCTAGGAGGGGTTTGACTGTAGTGACGGCCATTTTGTATGAATTTTTGCTCAAATTAAGGTAGTTTTATATGGAAGCCCCCTTAAGGGGGGGAGATAGAGGTTAAGTATGTTCGGAGAAAATGTTAGGGGGACAAAGTTAATGGGGGTCGGTCATACATTTGACTCCTCTAGGAGCACTCTGGGGCTAGTTAGGAAGATGGGGGGAAAAGTTTTTAAAAAATTATTTTTGTATGGGAGCCCCCTTAAGGAGGGGAGATAGGGGGTAGGTTTGTTCAGAAAAAATGTTCGGAGTAAAAAAATAATGGGGGTTGGCCATACGTTATATATCCGTAGGGGCGCCTTGTGGGGAGTTAAGGGCCGTTTCCTCTCTATTTTTGCCAATTTCCCAAACTTCAATTGAAAACTGCCACGGGTTCCCGTTATCCGATTGCCTCCAAATTTCTCACGTTTCTCCTCCATGTCTAATGGAACACTTCTGGACCCTGAGACCGATCAGAAACTCGCTACAAAATTTCTCCATAGAGTTAAGAGCAGCCCTAAGCTCCACAGTGTTTTAAAATGGCACCTATCGAAAAATGAACAAAATTTAAAAATTCCTTTCATGATGCCGCATGCCTTTGCTTAACCCGCCAGACCCTTTCATTAGGCTGGGATGTACAGTGAAAAATCTATCCACGAAAATTGTTAAAAATCGTGTTTTTCGAAATTTCAGAACCACTTCCCACGACCGGTCGCGACCCAAGAAGGGACTACGAAAAAAATTTGAATGCAGTTTTTCGGACATTTACCTGGTTCAAGTTCAAGTCCATGCCAAAAATATGATATCTTTCATGGCTTAGGAGTAAATTACGAAAAACTAATTTATGACCGACAGACAGACATGGCTAGATCGACTCCTCTCGTCACCCTGATCAAGAATATACTTATATATGTATATGTATGTCTATATCTATCGCGACTCCTTTGGTCTGTTACATACTCCGTGTCAAACTTAATATACCCTTTCCTTCGGAAAAGGTATAAAAAACCGCCCCCTCAGCTCCATTATAAATATGTGTCAAGCCCATTTTCAAATATGCGCATATACATACATACATAAGTAACGACAACCCAATAAACACAGAAACGAGGATGATATCGTAACGATATCGAGACGAGTTCGAGAAAAATAATTTCAACTTTTAAACGAAAAAATCAAGCCATTTTAAATTGTCAAACACGGTGTAGAGGGTGACCACATAACGACAAGTCAAGGGTTCCGCGCTTCAAATCCCACAGCAGGAGGGATCAAAAGTGCAAAATAATAATTCGATTTCTTTTTTGTTTAAGGGCCCTCTCCAGCTCTGTAAGGAATCTCAGCAGGAATTTTCTAAATATTCCTTAAAGGGAAAAACGTAGCATAATTTCATTTTTTAATGCAATAGTGACAATCTATATATCTATATATTTTATGTCAAGACGTTTCTTATAATCGAAAATTATTGATTTCATTTATCCATTTCTGAAAATTACACATTCAACCTTTTAAATCCATTTAATTTTTTTCGAACTTGGCTTTGCTGTCAAAATTCCTTTCAGAAAGAACGGAAAATTCAATATTTCTAACAGAAAAATCTGTGTTACCGTGTTTTATTTACAGCAAAAAAGGGAGCGAAAGCAGAAACTACTCTTTGACGAACTGGAGACTGTTAACAGAAAATTTCTGACACAAAAATTCCTTCAGCATTTCTTAAGCTTTTTATACCCGACACACTCTGTGTCGAGGGTATATTGCGTTTGTTGGGTTGTGTGTAACACCCAGAACCAGTCGAGATAGACCATACAAAATGTATATAGAAATGATCAGCGTCACCAGGAGATTCGATTTAGACATGTCCGTCCGTCTGTCCGTCTGTCCGTCTGTCCGTCTGTTTGTATACAGTTATCTTATCGAAGGAGTTGAGCTATCTTGACAAAATTTGGTATGCGTGCTCACGGGGACATGAGTAAGAACAAGTTCGAGAATGGACCCGATCGGACCATTTTTAGGGGTACCTCTAGTACTAGGGTCTGTTACGAAAATCACAAAAACTGCTCTAAACTCGAAGTTTTTCAACATATTTTGATGAAATTTGATATTTGAACATGTTTCAAGGCAAGTAATACGATTTCCAAAAATTTTAAAAGTGGGCGTGGCAGAAAGGCGTTTTTCGAAAATTGTCCCCTACACCCGAACTTCAAATGGGACTTGAACGAATTTTGGCACTTATGCTTCTTTTGTAGCCATAAACATTCTCCCAAAAAATTTCCTAGATCGGTCCATTATTAAGGGTACCTCCAGTACTAGGGTCTGTCACAAAAATCTCAAAACTGCCTCAAAATCGGACTTTTTCCAAATATTTCAATGAAACTTAGGATTTGAGGGTATATCTAAGCCTCCGATTAGAACTCCAAAAAATTGGAAAAGTGGGCGTGGCAGAGGGGCAAGTTTCATAAAGAAATATAACAAAAGTCGGTGTATTGGGCCCCCATATGGCCTTAAACACCTCTTGATATTAAAAATTATTTGAACACGTGTGTCTGTGTCGGGTATTCTATTGTCAGGCTCGCCTGACTATAACACCCTTACTTGTTTTATATGAAGTTTTTCATTTCTGACAGAGCTGGAGAGGCCCCTTTACCTAGGGTTGCCAACCATACTATATAATATAGTATCTTACTATATTTTTGATCTATATACTTTATACTTTCTTATGCCAATAAAGTATCCAAAAATACTATATTTTTAAGAATTTTGGGTACTTCCCCAAACATATACTATTTAGTTCTTCAAAAAGCAATGTTTGGGTTAACAATATGCTCAATCAGAAAATTGCACTTTTTAATCGATATCGCAACGATATGTAATCACTTACAAACCTGCCGTAACCAGTGATGCCATTTCAGCCTTTTTTTTAGTTATATCTTTACAATTTGTTGGCTTAAGAATCCTTTTCAAGATTTACCCAAAATAACAAAGTTAATAAGTTATTTCTTATCTGTTCCTGCCACTTCAGCATTCACTGAAAGAGGTTTTTCAGTAATGAACCAGAAGTGGAGGGATGAAAGAAATAGAGCGTCTCTTAATTTGATAAAAAATGAACTACTTATTTATTTTAATATAAATTGTGACGGCAAAACTTTTTTTAACGAGGTTAAACAAAATAAAAACCTACTGCTATGTTGCAAAAGCACAGAAAAGTACTCGTTTAAGAAGTAACCTTGACTTATTTTTCCAGGAGAAGAGCTTTTAATTTATTTTTTACTTATGTTTAAGGTTTTTAATATTGTTATGATTGTTTGTTATGTTTTGTTTTTTATAAAAAAAATAAATTCAAAAATACTTTATTTTTTTGGAAAATACTTTATTTTTTAAACAGTAAAATGAATTTATACTATATTTTGCCCTTGAAAAGTTGGCAACCCTACCTTTACCCGAAAAAGTCTTATTTGATATTTTCATTTGAAAACAAAGAAAATTTCTATTCGAAAACAATTCGAGAACGAAGAAATTCTCGATTCGCTAACGATAAGTGGCTCTCTAACGATATCGAATTTGTCTCGATAACGTCTCGCGAAAGAGTTTTAAGAGAAAACGATATCGTCTCGATATCGTTGTGTTTATTGGGAATGCATCATTACAGAAGAATCGTAATCTATGTATGTTCGTATGGCTATGCCTAATCGCAACAATTTCAATAGACCCCCAACGTCGACGGGCATATAAAATTAATCTACCAGTTTAATCTATTGGAGGCGTGACAATCGACGCATTCACCATCAACCACTTTCATTTATTCACAACAGTTTATCGCGCAAAACAACAAAATCTTAAGGCATTAAAATCACAATTGATGCTCGGATTGACCTCGTTGGAAAAGTTCTTTGACTTCAAAAAGGCATGGGCTACAAATCGCTCAGCGCAAAAAGATTTGCGCGTTTTCAAACAAATTATGAGATGAATGAAAGGCGGCAAGCCGAACATGAGAGAAAAGAGCAAAAAAAGACGTCACAATGTCTGCACAAGAAGCTGGTGAATTGAGGCCGACGAAGATATGATGATAATGATGATAATAATAATGATAATGATGATGGCCGCAAATTGCCTTTTAAAGCAGATAAATCAATAATCAATTTAAAATGCATAAATAAGGTTCAATTTGTATGGATTTTCTTCTTAGTGATTTTGTTTTATTTTTTTATTTTTAATTTAATTTAATTTTTTATTTATTCATTTTTCTTTTGAGTGTTTACAGAAATGATTGAAAAAGAAAAAGATAACAAAGAAAACCACGCAATATTTATTCTTTTAATAAAAAAAAAAATGCCCTTTCATCTGGAAATTTATATTCTATTATTTGTTGCTCTGCATACCTTCGCAGAACGCATTCAAGTGTATTTTAATTGGACATGCGAATGATGTAAACAAATTCGGTGATAATTTATATATATGTATAAAACAAAAAAAAAAAAACAAAAACAAAAACAAGAAGCAGAAAATGTGAAACTTAATCTATTATGAAAACAAGTAAGGGTGTTATAGTCAGGCGAGCCTGACAATAGAATACCCGACACAGACACACACGTTTTTATCTATATGTTTAAATCGAATCTCCTGGTGACGCTGATCATTTCTATATATAAATCTTGAATGGTCAATCTCGACTGATACACACAAACACAATATACCCTCGAGACAGAGTGTGCCGGGTAAAAAAATGGAAAAATAAAATGTGTGTTCCCGAGAAAATGGGGAAACATAAAAAGCAGTAGAACGCACTCATAATGATTTGAAATCGTTATTCAAATGCTTCGAGTTCCTTAAAACGGAAAATTTCTTTGTGCTTGCGCTGCACTACGTTTCTTTTATTTTCCTTTCGTTTTTCCGATGAGACTCCAAGAATATATTTTCATTTAATGCGTGCCTCTGCGCTTTCCACAGCATGCGATGCTTTCCGTATCAGTTTAATACGTAACAAGTGCACTTAACAAGCGCAAAAATCCGCACATACATATGTACCTACAAACATACTGTACAGCTTTGATGAAGACACCGTTCATCACATTGAATTTTCGTACACTAAACTGTAGCAAATCCGAAAAAAAAAACTAAACTTGACGATCCCAGCCGGAAAGAGATGCATTTGGGTATCGAAATTTTTTAATGACATAATTTAAAGTGGCCGTATTTCGATCCTTTCTTGATTCCGTTGCAAGAGATGATTTTGCATTAAAATGATATTCATAACCATTTCCTAGTGGGTCCAGTTACATTTTAGATAAGTGATATGTTAAGAAAAACCAAAGAATTGAAATCTTTAAGTACTTTGATCAGCTGTTGCGAATTGTAAGCCACACACACACACCCGCACACCCAAAGGGAAACATTCCCAGCGGGAAATGTACCCCTGACATTATCGAAAAAGTCAGGGTGATTTTGAAGCCGGAACGCATGCGATTTCATAGGACAACATTTTGTATGACATTTGTACAGAAGTTGGACACAGTGAATTCACCGGTGACATGTCATGCTACGGGGTGCGATGGTGAAAAAAGTATTTGAGAGCAGCGCAATTCTCTTTTCTCTCTAAATTGTCAATTTATAGAAAACAACCAGTTGAAAATTCTCTTCTTTCTCATCTTTTTCTCATTGAATATTTCGTAGGTTTTTCTAAATCTATTTTGAACAATTTTTGTTCGCCTCAGCCAGGGATCGAACCCGCGATCTTCGGGAATGTGAGTCGAGGACGCATCCACTACGCCACTTTATGCTAACGATCGACTGACGCTAAAACCTTATTTAAATTTCAGTAGCAAGTGAGATTCAAGCACACGAGCAGCATCCCCTCTGTCATGAGATGTAGCATGCATGATACTGTCACCTATATGTCATCGATGATATCACTGATGATATTGTCATATAGGACAAAGTTTTCCGCTGGGTCATCAGGAAAACATACACATCAAACTTAAGCTCAAGAATGAATGAAAATCTCAAAGAGTGCTCAACACTTTTGAGAAAATTTTTTCGAATGTTTGTTCTCTTTTCCCCCTCTCAAATTTCTTGGGTGATATTCTTGTGACCGAATGCACTTAACATTCAAATCCATGAAAGGAAAGAAGAGCAAGAAAAAAGTTTAATGTTCCAAAAATTGTCGATTTTAACTGATGCTGCAGATGGCGTTGCTGCGTAAGTGGAGATCATGGTCTCATGGCCTCATGGTCGCTATAGAAATTTTTTCAAAGGAATTTTCTATGAGAAAAGCAAATAGAAACTACGGAAGGAAAATAACGTTAAGCTTATGTGGAAAATTGAGAAAATGAAAGAAAAAGGTAAAGCAATTTCTTTTTATAGGCTAGATATGTGGGTTTCGTAATGCTGGCTATTGTTTGTATGTGGATTTGTATATGTATGTATGTGTGTAAAACTTTTAATTATAAATTTGAGAAAATTCATTTTGAGTCCATTTTCAACAATAAAAGACTATAAGAATGCTTTGAAAGATATTTCTTTTTTCGTTCTTATTTCAAGCAACTCCAGTCCTCTCTTAGAACAGAGTTAAGTCCTTTTAAATAATCATAGCTCGGGTGAGTAAACAAATATGCCATCTGGCTGTCGAAAGAGTGCAAAGAAATATTTACATACATATGTATATGCTTATGAGAATAAAAGGAATGAAATGCAGGTCTGGGTTCTCCATTTCATTGAACTTTCATTTCTAATATGCTGAGATTTACTATTAAATTGAATCGTTTTGGAAGACAGTTTAGTTCGGTTATGTCACGACAGCCAAGAGTTTGTTATGGTGATAACAAAAAAAAAAAATGATGTAGCATATTGAACGGTATTTAATCGCCCAAGCATCGTCAATAAAACAGTTTATACTTCTTTTACTTCTAGAAATGAGGCTGAGACACTTTTATAGAAACTGGAGACTGTGGCCTAGCATTGGTCATTTCAATAACCTTATACGGGCATTCCAATGATAACAAACCTTAAGATATGCTAAAGAATTA
Source organism: Chlorops oryzae (assembly GCA_020466095.1). NCBI lineage: Eukaryota > Metazoa > Arthropoda > Insecta > Diptera > Chloropidae > Chlorops > Chlorops oryzae. The sequence goes on along the minus strand of CM035806.1, from coordinate 156,925,294 downwards.
TATATATATTTATATATTTCCTCGGTTGAGTGATATAGGTTATGAAATTCTTAGCATGGAATGGAAATCTGTTCCATATTAATGTTATCCGAGTGCACAAGGAGTTCACGATCATATTGACAACATGATGATACAGGATAAATTGCAGGAGGTAAATGGGAGTCTGGGCACGAGCAGCGGGGTTGGTGCCGAACATTTTGATTCCTTTCAATGAAAATATGTGTAAAAATAATTCTAAGCTCAATAATGCTAATCCAAAGGCAGTTCAAAAGTCGAACTAATTGACAGGGGTAAAGTTTTTTTTTTATTTTTTTTTTTTTATTGACATCCTTTGTGTAAAATTCAATCGTTAAGTGAAAAGCAAGTGGATCGAAATTCCATTAATAATCCAAAATCGGAAACTCGCAAAATCATCTTTAAGTTTCACACTGCACGTCGCACAGTGGGATTGCTTCATACGTCTGGCGCCAAAAAATAGAAGCAGTGGTCCACTCATAATGAAAACTGGTAAACATAGTTTAATTGAGGTAATAAAGATATAAATCAAATTTCATCGAAATCGGTCCACTGCTTGGGGAATCCCCCAAAGACCCCTACTTGTAGTTTTGTATAGCAGCTATGTATGTTATGTATATCTTAAACCCACCGATTTCAATCAAACATTGTCAAAATGTTATCAGTGCTAGAAAATAAGCGTGTACAGAAAATAGTTCAAGTCTGATAGTTCCTAGGGGTACCTCTCCTGGATTTATGCAATTTTTTTTTCACGACTCAGAATTTTCATTTCAAATTGTAGCATATATACAGGGTGTTCCGTTTGTGAAGGTCAACCGGTCGGGAGCTGATAGAGGGGGTCAGAACTAACAAAAAATCGTATGGCAGGGGGGGTCCAAAATGCACCCCTGAGGAGTTATAAGGGAAAGAGAGAAATTTGCAGTTGTTTCAGAAAAAAAATTTTCACGCCTCAACGTTTCAGTCCAAGATAAAAATTTTAATGCAATTTGACAGAGAATTGTCAGACCTTCCTAGACGTATAAATAGTCTTATACTTTATTGCAGCTCTTGAAGCTTTGAGCTTTCAAAGTCAAAATTTTAAATATTTTTTAAAATTTTTTGACTTTGAGAGCCATTTTGGTATGAAAAAGGATCGATTTCCTTTAATTTGGTACCCCATATGTCTAATAAATTTTTTGAAAATAAGATGAGAAAACATCAAAATTTAAGCAACCATGTTCGAAATAATACGAAAAATATTGAAACCAATTTTCTAATCTCAGCTTAATTTTTTGCATAAAATAATAACATTTTTTTTGTAAAAACAATTATGGCTTTTTCTTATCTATTTAAATATTTCTCTGTTAGATGAAATGACCGAATCATAAAAATAGGATGATCGAAAAGTCTTATTTTTCCGCTGAAGTCCCACTGTCGTGCGTGGTATGAGGAACTGGAAAAAGTATTCGACCCTGTCATGCGGCGAAGCCTACCTGTCAGCCGACACTGAAGACGCCAAATAGATGAGATTTTCATATTTTTTTAAGCACATTTTATCAAGTCATGCAAAATGTTTAAATGCATGACTGAATTAAATTCGAGCGTGAAGAGTCCATGAGCTGGAAACGAAAACAAAACAAAAATAGGCAAATGCAAATTCGTCCTCTCTCTCTCTCTCTGTCTCTTTTGCCGCTTCCCTGCATCTCTTTAACGTGCGTATGAACCTTTGTTGAGTTCTCGAGTTTTCCTAAAAACTCATTAAATTAAGCCTCGATGATTAAGAGAATTTTATTGCAAATTCATGGGGAAATTACCGAAATTTTGGGTTTAATTTTAATGCATTGAGGATATTTTTCATCCTTAACTAACCACTTTTCAGTGTCGTTTTAATGAAAAGTCAAACGAAAAATCCCAAGATGCTTTCTCATTTTCATGAAGAACTGAAAGTTTCTCACTGAGCGCTTCTCTTTCTTTCTCTCTCTCTCTCTCTCTCTCTCTCTCTCTCTCTCTCTCTTTTTGCCCTCCCTGGTAGTCATCAAATCCGCTGTCACTGTCAGAGGCAATACTTACGGCATGACAATCATAATGACAATAAAGAAAGAAAAGCAATGAAAAGGGTGCTATAGTCATGCGAACCTAACTATGAAATACCCAGCAATCATAACTAAATAGCTACATACATATGTATATTCGACTTTTAGATAGAAGCGACAATTCTTTGAAACAACCCTAGTGCCCCCCGCCTACTTTTCCATAACTTTTATGCAACATAAATGGCTTAAACACTGGCACAGATTTCAAACTTCATGCAAATTTCAATTTTAGATTTTAGAGCAGCATTAGCCACAGTTATATCTGATCCGTTCTCGAACGTGCCCTTACCCCATGTCTCCGCCCATACGCATGCAAATGTCGTCAAGATTGCTCGAATCCTTCGGCAACAAAACTGTATATGGACAGACAGACAGACGGACATATCTAAGTCCGCTAAGTCCTGGTGATCCTGATCATTTACATACAATTTTTCAAGGTCAATCTCGGTGTTACACACAACCTCACAAACGCACAATATACAGAGTCTGCCGGTAAAGAAGACAATTTTTCAATGAAAACGCTCGTATAAAGTTATAAAAGAAGGCCGTCCACAGAAGAGAAAGTAAAATAAAACCGCAAACAGATATCGAAGAAAAATACAACAAAAAGAAAGCTAAAAAAAAAATGAAATATTTAAGATTGCCGATGAGGAACTGGTCGGAGTCGGGTGAAAGAAGCTAAGTACATACACATATGCATAGTTTCACATTCAAGTTAAGTCGTCGCATTCCATCGAGCCGCATCGTTCTTTCCTCCTTTGGACAGAATTATGCCACTGTTTATACCCGACACACTCTGTGTCGAGGGTATATTGCGTTTGTTGGGTTGTGTGTAACACCCAGAACCAGTCGAGATAGACCATACAAAATGTATATAGAAATGATCAGCGTCACCAGGAGATTCGATTTAGACATGTCCGTCCGTCTGTCCGTCTGTCCGTCTGTCCGTCTGTCCGTCTGTTTGTATACAGTTATCTTATCGAAGGAGTTGAGCTATCTTGACAAAATTTGGTATGCGTGCTCACGGGGACATGAGTAAGAACAAGTTCGAGAATGGACCCGATCGGACCATTTTTAGGGGTACCTCTAGTACTAGGGTCTGTTACGAAAATCACAAAAACTGCTCTAAACTCGAAGTTTTTCAACATATTTTGATGAAATTTGATATTTGAACATGTTTCAAGGCAAGTAATACGATTTCCAAAAATTTTAAAAGTGGGCGTGGCAGAAAGGCGTTTTTCGAAAATTGTCCCCTACACCCGAACTTCAAATGGGACTTGAACGAATTTTGGCACTTATGCTTCTTTTGTAGCCATAAACATTCTCCCAAAAAATTTCCTAGATCGGTCCATTATTAAGGGTACCTCCAGTACTAGGGTCTGTCACAAAAATCTCAAAACTGCCTCAAAATCGGACTTTTTCCAAATATTTCAATGAAACTTAGCATTTGAGGGTATATCTAAGCCTCCGATTAGATTCCAAAAAATTGGAAAAGTGGGCGTGGCAGAGGGGCAGTTTTCATAAAGAAATATAACAAAAGTCGGTGTATTGGGCCCCCATATGGCCTTAAACACCTCTTGATATTAAAAATTATTTGAACACGTGTGTCTGTGTCGGGTATTCTATTGTCAGGCTCGCCTGACTATAACACCCTTACTTGTTTTCCTTTATTTTGAGCCCCCGCTGAGCGAAAAATTCATAACGGAGCACTGTGGTCCAGAAATGGTTTTTTCTTTCCTGGCACCCCCACATGATGTTTTCATAGGAGTAGCCACAAATATTTCCATCGAGCCCTAAAAATATACATTTCAACTTTTTGAAATGTTTTCGGTGCTGGAATTCCGTTGTTTTCTTGAAAATACGCCCACTTAAACACACTTTCAGAAGGGAAATGATGGAATTTTACGGATTATGTAACAGCTGGAACAAAATTCCATAAGCAAGTACTTATAAATTCATTTACTTTCTCTTAATTATTGACGTGCATACTTTTAGGGCTCACTTTAAATATTTTTGGTTGCTCGTGTAATCAACAAGTCATGGTTTTTTAAGAAAATAAGAATTACTGTGCAACAAAAACTCTCTGTTAGGAAAGATTTTTGCTATCGCGACGAAAGTTCCGTTAAAAAATATTGCTAATAGGCAGGGCTCGGATTTTTTTGACTTTTATTAATTTAAAGCATACTTAAAGGAGCAAAAATTTTTCTAACTAATATTTTACGAACAAGTTTAGCGAAGTTGAAATTCAAACCGCTTGTCTTACTTCAAAAAAATTTATATTGAAGTTAAAAATCGACTTGAGTCGTAACTTTGTGTGAGTTAAATAAAAATTTTACTCCTTAAAGTATGCTTTAAATTTATAAAAGTCAACGAAATCCGAGCCCTGCTAATAGGTAAGTACATTTTTTTGGTTTTTTTTTTTTTTTTTTTTTTTTAGCGAAAATAGGTAAAACAAAACAGTGTGAACAAATGCGCTTCAGTAGGTTTGAATACTTTTGTTCTCGCTTGGGTACAGTGGGAGCATTGATTTTAAATTCGTTTGTTTACTTATTTCATGTATTGTAGATTTGAAAATGAAATTTACAAAATTTTACTTCAAGAAATTTCAAAACCTGTCTGAGGCCACCGTCAAGTTAATTCTCCTTGGTTATAATGCCGCCAAGTACCCACTGTAACACAGATGAGTAAGAGATTGACGAGGATAGTAGGTATATTGTAGTGATGATAAATCGAGGGATGTTCCGGGCGAAGTTGAATTATTTTTAAGCATTTATTACCTAAAACAATATCGATTCAGTTGAGGTGCAGGGAGTCTCACCAAAGAATTCCATAGATTTTCGAGCCCTTTGCGTGGAGAGAAAATGTTTTAAGTACAAATATTCATACTATTAATCGAGCTGATCTCTCTTGCAGAGAGTTTCGACTGTATATAGCCCGTGTGACTATACACTGGGTTGGAAGTGCTAGATTTGTTCAAAATTTAATTTTTCGCACACTTCACCTTGAAATTTTGAGTTAATGTTATAACTTAATCGTTTGTTTTAACCCCGTGCTCGACGGGCTAAATTTGAAAACTACCCGACGTCGACTTATTGCAATGTGGAAAATTTTCTATATCCTCTCATCAAGCTGCCACTATTTTTCACTCCGCGAAGGGTTGAGAGCCTTGTGGTCGATCGGAGGACAAACCTTGTAATTTTTTATTTTTTCACTATTTATCGAATGGCAAAGTAACACAACTAAACCATATCTTAATAATCTGATTAAGAACCAATTAAGATAATTTGCTTTTATAATAATCCATTGATGGCGGAGCTTAATGATTACTGCAAGAAAATCCGTAGAGCTCTCGAAAAGGAAAATTTTTAATTAGGTCCCAGGACCACGACTTTACTAGGACAAAGTAAGCTGGAGATTATCAGGACTATAAAGGAGCCTCATATATCGGCGTCTTTTCAATTCCTTTGCTCATAAAGCCGCGCCCATTATGGAAATACATGAAAAATTTAGATTTTAGAGCGAATTTCATAACCACCACTTATACAGTAGGTAGGTCTAAAAATAGTACTATTTAGTCGATTCTTGAACTTCTTCATACACCATGTTTCCGACGATACACACAAATTTCGTCACTTCAATACGGACTTTGTATGGTCTACTTTGATGAGTTTTGATAGTTAAGTGCACACGAGCGCACTAACGCAATATACCTCAACACAGATTACGTGAAAAAAAAAAAACGATAACCATTCATTGGTCATCATTGTCAATTTGATGAACGAAGCGGAAATTGGCGACATGCGGGTTAATGCATTTCTTAAGCGAGTTTTACCCATTTCTCTCGCTTACAAAAGGCGCACGTTCCCATCTACTTTTCTTATCTTTCGACGTGCAGAACATAAAGTAAAGAATTTATGCATTTGCCACGAACGAAATTAATAAAACAAACAAGAAAGAGAAGCAGAAAATAGTGAAAGCATAAAACGTGAGCAAAGAATACGAAAGGACAAAACGAGTGGGACGAATCGAACCGTATGGTTTTGTTTTCTTATCCGTCCGTTTAAATTATTTTTAATTTACGTAAATAATCCAACACTCGATATTTCTTCGTGCCGTTGTTTTCAGTCTAATTGTCGGTTCGTCCGTACGTCCGTCATACCGTCCGTTGGTATGCTGGCACTAGTTGCTTCGAGCGTCAGATATCGAATGGCGATCGTCGTTATAAGCGTCACTTTGGGATTGCCGATGATGTGCACGCGCTAGCAGTAACCTCTCCTTTACTTTCCTTTCCTCTTCTCTACTCTCTCGCTCACACCGTGACTTCTCCACTCATTACTAAAATTTTATGCCGTTTGGATGTTAACCAGCGAAATGCTCCGGGTGTGCTTTGCCCAAACAAAAACGGAAAAGGAAAATGAAAATGAAAATGAAGAAAACCGAACACCGAGCCCAATGGCCTTCAAAACGGATATGAATGAACAATTCGATTTCGTGCATATTTGTGCGTAATTGTGACACCGCAAATCAACAAAACGAAGCATACTTTTGGGCATATGATGATTGCAGATAGCTACAGTTAGTTGTGATGAATAAATGCCACATCTCGTCGTGTTTGCTCACATGCAATGACTTTCGAGCTAGCAGTTAATGTTAAGAGAATTCACAAACACACACACGCACATAAACAAAAGTGCACACACCGCAGCTTTGTTGAATGGAGAAAAGTTAAAGCGTCAAATCATTTTTAACGATTCGCAAGTGCTTTATTTCGACCAAAGAGTATGATATGAGTACAGAAGCTTTTGCACTTCTCTCATATTTCGGCGTAACCCCATCGCACAACTACGATTCACCATGGCTTATGCAAGCTGAATATGTTCAGTCCATCGAATCACGACGAAATGAGTAGCTTTGATTTATCCGAAATGATTTACTTGAATAATGTATTTTTATAATTTTTATAATTTATATAATTTTTATAATTTTTTTAATTATATTATTAAATTTTTATAATTTTTATAATTTTTATAATTTTTATAATTTTTATAATTTTTATAATTTTTATAATTTTTATAATTTTATAATTTTATAATATTTATAATTGTTATAATTTTTATAATTTTTATAATTTTTATAATTTTTTATAATTTTTATAATTGAAATTAATTGCAATAAGTGAACTCACGTTTTAAAATGCAGTTTTTTTTTTTCAAAAAAAATTTTACGTTTCAGTGCTGCCTGAACTTAAAAAAAAAATATAGAATAACATGGTAAGTAGCACTTATAGAAAACATATGGTTTTAAGATTATTAGAAAAGTGTTGAAATGTTGGACAACCAATTGCAGCGACTGTTTTGTTTTTTGGGTTAAATTTTTCAAATATTGTTTTCGTTTTTATTTCAGAACTTTGATTTTAGCAATTAAACGTATATGCTAGCGCTGCCAGATCGCCAAAAACAGTAAAAATGGTTGAAAAACAGTGGTAGACCTTATAGTTTTATTGAAATTAGTTTCGTCGATCACCATTTGTTTTCGCAACTTAGTCATTTGAAATGAATAGGGCTTTTCACAAAGGCGTGTTAAAAACGTAGGAAAGTCGGAAATTTGGAAAATTGCGACTTTTTAAAAATTTTTAACAATTTTTTTTTATAATGCGCAACTTTTTAAGTAGTTAAAATTTTCCGGTTTTCCGACTTTCCTTTTTTTCTGACGCCTTTGTGAACACCCCTTAGATTTTAAATCGTCGTTCGTATGGGAAAATTTACAATTGGCAATATTTCTATTTGCAAATAAGGCAGACGTATAAACATAGTAGGCATATGTAGATCATTGTATATCATTCTTGTACAGGATAATAGAAATCTTTAATTTATGAAATAAAACAAATATGTGCTCATACATGGTGTTCCTAACCAAACATGGCATATTTATTAGAGCTTTCAAGGAAATTTACCGCAGATTTCGAAAAATATTAGAAAAGCATTTATAAGGCTCCCAATATCAAAATATGTAAAATAAATTTAAAAGTTTTTATTTTGATGGCAAAAATGCTTTAAACTGCTATTCATTGAAAGAAAATGTTATAGGCCTTCAAAGGCTTGAAAATTCGTTGTTAAACTGCAATCAAATATTACAACATTAATAAAGATCATACAATTTAAACAAAAGGAGCACACAAAAAGTCCGATCTCTTTGTATTTAGAATGCGCAATAAAAGATTTAAGTTTTACAAATAAGTCAATCATTTGATTTTTTTGATTGTTTTGTTGTTTTGATGGTTTTTTTTTCGTTCAGGCGGTCGTGCATTCAGATAAGCAAACAATCAAGAAAGCTGAACACGTTTTGATGAACTGAACATGTTAAGACCGCTTTAGCCCATCGCTTAACCCTAATGTGCTTTCTTTAAATTGTGAAAATGAGACTCTTTACAAATAGTATACTCTTTGTTTCGACGAACAAACATCCCAGCAAACATTCTGAATCTTAAGAAATATTTTTATTCTAAAACATTTGAGCCCAACAGTATAATTTGAGCTTAGGTAGGTGGGTAGGTTGAAGTGGCTGCCACTTAGGCCGTTAATCGGCCAATTGTGATACCAAGGAGGTTTTCTTGTGTTTGTGTGAGTATATGTCTTTTTATGTAGTGTGCCCCTCACATGCGATTTTTGAAAAACCAGTGCTAGGCTTGGAACATTACACTCCATTTCGCCTGTGCCGGGAATCGAACCTCGGACCCTGGCATAGCACGCATCCTCTACGCTATCCCAGAGCCACTAATTTGTGGCTCGTTTTTTGATCACAAATGATACTTTTGTCGGGAGAAAAAGAAACCTTAGTGGCGACTCTTCTTGAGGAGCCATATTTGCTATCATTTGCGAGTCTCCAATGATTCATATTCGTTATCATATTTGAGTTTTTCTTGACTCATTTTTCTGATCATTTTGGAGTTGTGGTTGACTCATATTTGATATCATTTTCTATGTAGTCATTTCCGAGATATATATTTATAATACGGGCAACAGAAAATATTTACGAAAAACATAAAAAAAATTTACTTTGCAATATTTTTTTTTTTTTTTGGGGCGAAAATATATATAATTTTTTTTTTTTTTTGTTAAAAAAATATTTAGTTTTGGTATCAAAATATTTTTTACAATGCCAACTGCTTATACTTTTTGCAAACGTAAAGACAGCTTTCCAGAAACTCGTTATTTATATTTGGACCGCTACTGCGGCTCGTTTTTATCGGCCCTTTTTTCTTTGAAGTTAACTATAGCTGAATGTTAACACACCTTTATAGAAAAAGAGTAATTCAAATAAACGTGGATCAAAACACATTCAAACAAAAATAAGTTATAAGCAAAGGAATTTGTTCCAACGCTTCCATAACTACGGCCGCAATTATAGTGGAAGCAAAGCTGAAGCTGAAGCGTAAGCTGTCATTTATTTGTTGTTGCGAAAATACAACAAACACAATACAGCCTACGCTTCAGCTTCAGCTTTGCTTCCACTATAATTGCGGCCTACAACACGAAAGTTTACAAAACCAAGAAAAAGAAAAAACACATTCAAACGCAATCAATTGAGAATAGAAAAATAAAAAATAACACACTCACCGAATCAACGTGTTGCTAAAGATGTCTCTCGCTACGCAAAAACAAAAAAAAAAACAAACGACTTCTTTCATATGTGTATTAACGTAAAGAGCGCACTTAGATGTGTCAATCACACTTCGAACTTTTCAATCCGACACTTCCGCGAACCGACCGAACAACCGCGCGCACAAAAGAAGACTGAAGGCTTGAGCTTGATTCAACTCAGGCCAGACTTAATGAAATGCAACACATTTGCGATCATAGTGAGAGTTTGAGTAAGACTCAATTTGAAAAAACTCTTCGTTTGTGCTTATATCTGAGAGAGATTGAGTTTATAAATGTTTTTACTTGCAGTTATTTAGTTTTAAGTTTTCAATAACACAATTATTCACAGTTTTGGATCTGAGAAACTGAAAGCTGACTTTGACGTAATTTGGCGTGCTGAGCTTAAATATTGCAACGGTTTTTTTTTAAGATTGACTCTAGATTCCAAGATATGGACACAAAAACCGTTTTTTTAGGACCAGGCACGGCAGAACGGCGTTTACATGGGGTAGTTGTACCCACTCGAGATTTTCCGAGTGGGTATTTTACCCACTCGAAATTTTCCAAGTGGCTATTTTACTCAGTAAAAATTTCACGAAATTTTTGGAATGCCAGTTTTGACAAAAAATTTTTTTCCAATTTTTTCATTTTGAGTTAATATGCAATGTTTCCGTAGAGCCTGTATCTTTGCGTTAATAAAGAATGAAAAGCATTAAACGACATAAGCCAAAACTACCAAACGGAAGTATTTGGAAAATACTTGGCCGCGAAAATTTAATACGTAAAAATTTTACCCTAATAATTGTCTTTTTAAATAAAATGTTATTCTATTATTTCGGAGGCATTTACTGCATGTATGATATGTTGTACATTCCAAGTCGGAAGTTAATACGTTTGGCGGTTCAAAAGTTATAAGTATTTTTTCCATTTGTGGAGGTAGGAGTGGGCGGATCACGCCCATATTTTGCAGTAATATCCCAATGAGTGAAAGGTATGTACGTTCCAAGTCCGAAGTGAATATGTTCAGTAGTTCAGGAGTTATTAGCATATTTCATTTGTGGGGGAAGCAGTGGGCGGATCACGCCCATATTTTTCAATAACATCCCAATGGGTCCAAGGTATATATGTTCCAAGTTTGAAGTGAATATGTTAAGTGGTTCAGAAGTTATGAGCATTTTTCTATATGCGACGGCGCGCCTTTCCAAGAATGCGGAATGTATTCTATGTATGTATGTACGCATGTACAATATTGCATCAGCTTTTCTTTCTAAATGCTTTGCGGTAGCATTTGTTTACATACATATATAAAAAGCTCGTAACTTCTGAACCACTGAACACATTCACTTCAAACTTGGATCATATATACCTTGGACCCATTGGGATGTTATTGAAAAATATGGGCGTGATCCGCCCACTGCTTCCCCCACAAATAAAATATGCTAATAACTCCTGAACTACTGAACATATTCACTTCGGACTTGGAACGTACATACCTTTCACTCATTGGGATATTACTGCAAAATATGGGCGTGATCCGCGCACTCCTACCTCCACAAATGGAAAAATACTTATAACTTCTGAACCACAAAACTTCGGACTTGGAATGTTGTATGTGTGTACATATAGATGTAGGTACATATGTACATATCGTATCAAAAATGTTGCAAGATCGGCTCAATAATGTTGCCGTTTTACATGTTTATAAAAATTTAACCGATATGCTTGATCTGGAAGAACTCCTAGATGAGTTTATTTTAAAAAATGTTAAACGGAGTGCAACTTTTGCATTAAAAAATTAAAATTGAAAGGAGTAATGTATTTAATTTTTAAAAGCCAAATATATACCTCATCGAGCTTAAGATTATGTTATTTTTCCATATTTAGCTTTAAAATGAAGAGTATACTCAGGAATTATTTTAGAAATAACTATTTATAAAAAGCATATAAACATATTGCATGTTATTTTATGACTCCAACGAAAAACTACATATACAGTGCAAGCTTGTAAATGAGAGGGAAAACACGTAATATGTTTAAAAGCTTCTTATAAATATTTATTTCTAAAATAATTAGTATGCTCTTCATTTTAAAGCTAAATATGGAAAAATAACATAATCTTAAGCTCGATGAGATATATATTTGGCTTTTAAAATTTAACAAGAGGCCGAAAAAATGCGGAATTGTCTTTAAGTTTTTAATTTTTTTTTACATGAAGTGCGTTAATTTTTGTTATTAAATGTATAATATGAAATAATATTTTTTGTATATGTTATTTTACTTGATTTTGTAACGAAATGATGGGAATGTTGATTTCGTGGGAGCTTTGTATACTACTCCAACGCAGCAATACACCACCCTTCCCCCTTCGAACTACTACCCACTAGAGGTGGAAAACAATCAATGTTAACATAATGGTAAAATTAATAAATAAATGGTAAAAATAAATTCCATTAAATTAAATTCTAACAAGCTTAGTAGTTGATGAAAAACAATAGATTGTCGTAGAACACCATCAATTAAAAAAAAACCACTTTTTCCGATCCTTTGTATTTAAATACCAAAAAAGATTTAAGTTTTCAAATAATCAATCATTTGATTTTTTGTTTTGTTGGGTTTTGGATGGTTTTTTTTTCGTTCGTTCGTTCATTCAAGAAAAAGCAAAAATTCAAGGAAAGCTGAACCGTTTTTTATGACGGAATTTAAAAGGACCGCTTTAAATCGCTTTTAAAATAAGTGCTTTTTTAAATGTGAAAATAAGAGTTTTCAAAATTTTAATTTGTATATTTTGTTCGACGAAAAAACCCAAGCAAAATTCCCAACTTAAAAAAATTTTTATTCTAAAAATTTACCCAAACAATAAATTTTGGCCCTTAAAGGAGGGGTAAGGTTGGAATGGTGGCCCAAACTTAGTTAACGGCCTTTATAAAGATTTTTTGGTTTGGTATTGCTTACAATATGTGGCCCTCAAATGCAAAATTTTTGAAAAACCCAAAAATCGGCCCTTAAACAATTACATCCTTTTATTTGGGGAAAAGAAAATAACCCCTGGGAATTAAAGGGGCAATAAGCATTAGCAAATTCCCCAAAAATTTGGGTCTTTTTTATCAAAATATTTTTTAAAAAAAACCTTAGTGCCGATTTTCTTGGGGCCATTTTTCTATCATTCATCTTTTTTTGATTTTCATATTTTGGGTTAAATTTCATTTTATTTGAGGTTTTTCTTGACTCATTTTTCCTTTTCATTTTAGTTTGGGGTTTTGATTCCATATTTTGAATCGGGTTTTCTTAAAAATCATTTCCGAGTTAAAATTATAATTCACGGTAACAAAAATTATTTTAAAAAACCCATAAAAAAATTACCTTTGCAAACATTTTTTTTTTTTGGGGCGAAATTTTTTTTTATTTTTAAAATTTTTTTTTTTTTTTGTTAAAAAATTTTAGTTTTGGTTAAATTTTTTCCAATGCCAAACTTTAAAATACTTTTTGCAAACGTAAAGGACAGCTTTTTCAAAATCGATTTTATTTACGCCTGGATTCCGTTTTTACGGCGCTTTTTTTTTTTTTTTTGAAAATTAACTATAATAAATGTTAAACAACTTTAAATAAAAAAATAAATTTTTTTCAAATAAACGTTGGACAAAACAACAATTAAAAATTATAAAGGGATAGCAAAAGGAAATTTGTTCCCGCTCCTAAACTTAAAAAATTTACAAAAAAAAAAGGAAAAAACACTTCAAAACGAATTCAATTGAGAAAATAAAAATAAAAAATAACACATTCATTCAACTGTTGTGTTTTTCGCTACGCAAAAAAAAAAAAAAAAACAAACGACTTCTTTCATATGTGTATTAACGTAAAGAGCGCACTTAAGATTTGTCAATCACACTTTGAACTTTTCAATCCGACACTTCCGCGAACCGACCGAACAACCGCGCGCACAAAAGAAGACTGAAGGCTTGAGTTGATTCAACTCAGGCCAGACTCAATGAAATGCAACCATTTGCGATCATAGTGAGAGTTTGAGTTAGACTCAATTTAAAAAACTCTTCGTTTGTGCTTATAGCTGAGAGAGGTTGAGTTTATAAATGTTTTTACTTGCAGTTATTTAGTTTTAAGTTTTCAATAACACAATTATTCACAGTTTTGGATCTGAGAAACTGAAAGCTGACTTTGACGTTTGGCTGGAGCTTAAATATTGCAACGGTTTTTTTTTAAGGTTGACTCTAGATTCCAAGATATGGACACAAAAACCGTTTTTTTAGGACATTGACTCACTTACCAAACTGTAACTTCATTGCCTATCAACCGATTTTAATTTTTTTTAACGGCAATAAAAAATCAAAAGAATGCTCTTGTGAGAAATATAAACAGCTTGCTGCAATTGTATTACTTTTTTGGATTTTTTCCAATGACAAAGAGAATTTTTTTGAGTTTTTTCCAAATTTTCCAACTTTGAAGCCTTTTTATTCCAATTTGTTCCACTACAAAGCCTTCATATCTGCCTTTTTATGAAAGTACATTTAATTTCCAACAAAATAACGTATCGGTCCTGAAAATTGGTTGAAAATAACCAAAGCTATTCACATTTTCTAGAAAAAGAAATTTAGAATTCATATCTGTACAAAAAAAAAAAAAAACAAATCAATAAATTAAAAATGTAGCGCAGTCGAACTGAGTCTCTAATTTTAATGAAGGTTTTTATATCGGTCTTTCAGTGGCGGAATCACCGAACAGGCAACATAGGCAGCTGCCTAGGGCGGCAAATTGTCTAAATCCGCCTTTGCGGTCGCGAGACACATGGCGTTGCAAACTTTAAACTTAAACAAATGAAGTTTCTTAGAGGCGACCTGCAATTTGGGTTTTTATAGTGTATTATTTAGCCGCAAAAGAAGCGTATATTGTGGAGGCGTCGACTTAAAATTATAGGAAAAGCTTTTGGCTATTGAGTGCTTTACGAGATTAATTAATATTAAAAAGTTAACTATTTTTAGCCAATTTTGAATCTGAATTGCATAATAAGCTAAAAAGTGGTTAGTTTGGCGTACCGAAAGCTACATTTTATATTATATTTCAAATGGACAACTTTATGAAGACATGATTGATCATATAGTACTATAGCTGGCACTTGGCAAAAACCATGTGTGTTGAATTGAAGTAGGCCCCCTGTGCATGCATTCTTATGGAAAAATCAAAAACGTAGCACGCCCCCTGAAAATTCCGGTTCCGGTATAACAAATATTTTATAATCTTGTAACATGAACTAAAATTTTTGTTAAAAGTCAGCTATATATAAGTGTTAATCAATGGTTTTTCATAAGAACTCATTTTATTTTAAAGCAAAATATGTGATTTTTATAAAATCAAAAATAATTAGATAATATTTTCCTCATATTATTGAGGAACGATAAAGCAGAGTACTCATGCGTCGAATATGACCGATTCCCAAAAAGTTTGAATTCCACTACAGAACAGCTGATATGAAATATTCAGTGATATCATGATACAAGAAAACAAGATAGCGCCACTTCAGCCCGATGATGTCACAAATACAAAATGAGAGCTTCGTTGTTGTTGTTTTGCATGTTAAGCCCAACGTCACAACTATACTTTAGCATTGGAAACAACAACAATGCGAATGCTTTAAAATAGCGGTACCCGAAGTGGCGCTATCTTGCTCTCTTTGTATCATGCAGTGATATCACAACTAAATTTGCTCTATACATAACTAGTGGCTCAAGTACTTATTACATATCATGATAAATAGAATGTATAAACTATATATTTTTGGATCACTTCTGAATGAAAAGGGTACAGAATTGCATAAACTATCATAAAAAAACTTAAAAAGTTTTAAATTAAAAAGAAAACATAAAAAAATGTAAACGCAAGTACCTATGTTAAGTTAAAAAATTGAGTGAATTCTCCAAAAACTCATAGCATCACTAGTTCACCACGGAATTCGGTTGTTGTTGTAAGTGTCCCCTATATTACTATATGTGATTGATTTTTTAGAATATATTTAATATTTTTGAGAAAGGTAAAAAAATATTTTTTTTGGAAAATATGTAAAAATTATTTTTTATGTATTTATATAAATATTTTCTGTTGCCCTATTTATAATCGTTTGCTTTCCAAGAGAAGAACAAAAATTATAAATACACCAATGCACAATTTTAGGCTACAACCCACCCATCATTTGGAAGACTATTTTATGAGAAGATTCATATTTGAGTGGTTCTTCGAGCCCCCTTGATGATTTAAAAGCGATTGATCACATGGAAGATTAAAAGAAGATTCGAAAACGACTCTTCTCTATGTTTCAAAAGCGATCCGTGTTGAAAGTACTAAGACAATATGTAGAGAAATCTCCCAATTAGTACCGCCGGGGATTGAAAAATAATTATTCAACCTGTTGCTATGTGACATTTCACTCAATATTTGACACAAAATTGAATTGAATACAATTTGACTTTGAATTTATAAAGGAAATAAATCAATGCCTTTCGATTTGGCAATCACGGTGTCGACGGGTAAGCACATGACTAGGAAACGAGAATACCTACCACATATAGACAACAGCATTAAAGCATTTCGACAGAATTTCTAGTATATCTGAAGATGTTCAAGCATATTAAATTGCTAAGGAAACAGAAAATATTTAAATTCAACTCCTAGATGCATGCTTCTTAATATTTTTAAACTAGTTCCTATGGTTTTGTTTTTGTGCAGTGGATCTTTAATTAAGACTTTAATAAGATTCACTAAACTCCTAATACCCTTTTTCATTATGTTTTCAAATGGAGAAAGCTGTAAGAACCAAATGTTTTCTGACTACCTGAAATATTCTGGAATATTTATAAGCATGATTCTAGGTGCTAAGTTAAAATATATTCGGTTGCCCTATGAATTACCATTGTTAATAAATATAAGACCAGAACCTTTTAAGTATGTTATTTTAATCTTTGAGTTTTGGAAACCGCATCAAGATATCACGATAGGCAAAGTTTTGCTCACAGATCCCTTAAAAGGCTCCAAAGTAAATACCCTCGCCAGTGCCACTTCGTCACCATAAATGATTAACTGTGAAAAAATGGGAAATTGCCGAGAATTGTTCCAATTCCATTCGGAAAGTTAAAGAGAATTTGTAAATAATATATGTTAATATATTCAGTATTTAAGAACGGTCTTCCAGAATCCTTTACGGGCCTAATTTATTTGGGCGTTAAAAAGTCGATACACTTGCAAGCGTTCAAAATATTTTAGCATATACTTCTAGGCGAGCGTTCGCAATTCGAAGATGCGAAAATCCTTTTGTAAATATTTTCTTCCATTTTTTTTTTTTTGTCTTTTCTTTTCTTTTATAGTTTAATGAAGCTTGAAATCGTCTACGAGGAATTCATATTTAATATTTTCGTATGGAATTTTGATTTTGGTTTGGTTTTTCGAATAGGATTCTAGCATTTTAGTATGCACGTGGATGTTGATGTGGATGTATGCATACGAATAAGCATGTACGTAAATGTGCAAGCCTATTTCCACACATTCACATTCAGCCATTTTCGAATCGAGTTGAACAAATTGACGCAGCGGATTCAGCGCGCACGACACGACACGACACGCTCGCTTGTGCTTGAAGCAATTTCATTTTTGATGACGATAAGGCAAAGGTAATTAACCCAGTTGCGAAAAGCGTTGCCATATTACTCTTTGTTCATTTGCATGTATAGGTACATCAATTTATGTGTACATATGTACATGTATATGTTTGCGTGCATGCATTTTTGTGTGTGTTCCCAATGGGTTTCGTTTCACATTTCTCAATAACGCGAAAACCCATCAAAGCACAATGTAACTGCGAATACTGCAGCAGCAACAACAAAAACAACAACAACAACAACATCAACCACAATTCCATCCCAAGCGAAAAGAACGCGCACATGGAAATCTCAATGTTATAACGAAAAAGTCAACTTTCAATACAAACTTTCAGGATACCGAGCAAAACAAAAATATATATGTATGTATATTAGAACTAAAAGGCTCATAGAAATCGAGAAACTGTGAAACTGGGGCCTTCAGTAGAAAAAAAGTTTTTTTTTTTTTTTTGTTTTAATAAATAAAACAGTTGAAAAAAGTCAATAAAAATGTCCGCAGAGGGCTCGTCATATTTTTAGGAGCCTAAAAGCGGAGCTCGCGGAAGTCCTTTCAAAAAGCTGTCAGAGAAGCTGAGAAAGAAAAAAATTTTTCAATTTTTCAATGAATGCGAGAAACTTTTCACATGTAAGAGTCCAAAACATAAAAGATGAAAAGAAAAAAAAAACAATCAAAAACCTAAATTATAAAAAGAATAAAAAGGCGCCTAGATGCAGGCTTTTTTTTCAATCTCTTAACAAATTAAATATGATTTCGTTCCATTCGTTCAATGTGACTTTTTCGAATAGGAAACAAAACCAACAAGTACTTGCATGCTTATGCTAAATGTAGCATACACATAGGTGTTCAACGTATGTCATAATCAAATGTAAATCATAAACGATAAATCAAAGTGAAACGCCACAATTAATTTCAACATGGGACAATTCCCAAAAGCAGGGGCAAAAAAAGCACCAAACATTCAAATTTTCTTGAACAATTTTCGTTCCACTTTCCGTTTTTTTTTTTTTTTGTTTTTTTTTGCAATGCATGAAATTAAAGGCATTACTTAGTCTTACGCGTCTCAGTATTATATCGACAAGGTGTGTCTGTCAATCATCGGAATTTGTCGGCAAGCAAGGATTTTGCTGTTTTTTGCATAACAAATAAGGGAGTTTTATTAAAGGCAAAGGACTTTTTTAACGTTCGTTTTGATGAAAGCAGACATCAGAAATCAGCATGTATGTGACCTTTGTATGAATCTGTCTGTATCTTTATGTTTTTGTGGCACATGGAAAATTATGGGACTTCCTTCGACTCGAAGTCCAAATTACGAAATTATTTTCATGTCCCTGTTGTTCTGCTTCTCGCTCTCGCACTCCAACTCTCACTCCCTTTTCTTTTTCTTCTTTTTTTTTTTTTGTTGTGTTTCTGGACCGATTCTTTTCCAAAGGAGGCAAAGCAGATGTCACCACATTGCTGTTTGGCTTTAGAAATGCTGCTTTCGAAGAAATTTGAGTCACAGCGCCCCAAAGTATGCACACAGGTTGATGAACAAGAAAAAAAAATTGCGAATCAAAATTGCGTGCTTTTAGGGGCACAATTCAAATCGAATTACTGCTGAATTACACTGAAGAGTGAGAATTAAGAGAAAATGGAATGAAATGAAATTAAAATGGAAAACGTAAGCCCAAATTGAAAATAATATATGAAAACTTTTTTTTGCACCTCAAGAGGATTAAATAAAATTCAAGGTTTCTTTTTATCGTTCGTAACGACCATGAAAATGCACCTATAAATATGCTAGAATAGGTTTTATGGAATAAGGATATTATATATAAGGATATAAATTAAAATTTTAAGCATATTTGTGGGCGGTTTCGGTGTTTTGTTTTTTTTAATACATATATATAAATATATTTTTTATTAACTTCAAAATATGATGAGAAAAGGAAAAATAAACAAAAGGAAGTAAGCACGTAGACTCCGTAATGGCCATAGGTATGGTGGCAGTCGCATTAAGACGGAGGAGACGTACATTATTCATGCCTGTTGGCTCGAAAGAATTTGCAAAAAGGTTGAGTTTTCTGGGATGAAACGCTGCTGGTGTGCCCATACCCAGCCTTACTTTATTATGAAATGAGTGATGGGAAATGAGCAGCCAGACACTAAACGAATTGAGAGAGTTCGTCTTGTGATATTGAAATTCTGATTGCCGGGACACATTAGGAATCAATTAAGCCCGAACGAAAACTTCGGTCCATTGACCGCAACGCATCGTTTGGGCGATGAGTCTCACATTTCAAAACGACGCTGACCTTCCGTTCTACGGCTATTTGGAGAATTCGTGATGACAAGCGATGACGGGAAAGGGTGGGGAAGGGGGAAAGGGAGGATCGTAGAGCAAAACGGGGAAATTCGGAGCAGAAGAAGAACCCTAAAAGAAAAGTGGCGAACAAAGAGCACCGCCAAGTCAAATCAATCGTGAACTCAATTTAAGCGATAAAAAAGAGCAACAACAACAAAATAACACAATACAATTCTATTTTCCTTTTGCCTTGTTTTTTTTTTTTTTTGTTGTTGTTGTTTGATAGCACGCCAAATGGCAACGACAACGGCGACAGCACCAGCACCAGCAGCGAATTCAATTTCCGTTTCCGGAGCAAAAGAAAGACATCGAGTTAGTGAGTGAGAGTAAAAGTGGCAGAGAAAGAGAAAGCGATAAAAGTGCAAAGGGGACACACCGTACTGAGAAAAAACTGCTGTAGTCGATGATTTGTCGAGCCAAATTGCTACGAAGATGACGACGATTGATGATGAAGAGGACCGAGATGAAATTCAAGTAGTTTACAATAGAGAACTTTTTCCAATGTCTCACAATTTATGACGTGCTCATTGCTTCTTCCATCCATCCGCGAGAACACTGTCGCAATCGACGAATTCAGTTCAATGAACCCTTTTTTTTTTTTGTTTGCCCCTACACTGCGATAACGAACATCGACTCTGACGCTGGCTCGGGTCCTGCTAGTCCAACTATTGTCAAGTGCACTCAATCGTTATGAAAACGTTTAAGAAGACCGACAAACAAGCAGGCGAGTGGGGGGAAAAAAAACAAATATAAAAACAAAAATAAAAATAAAAATATAAAAATAAAAACATGTGAATCAAACAGCTGAAAGGCAGTAGTAACAAGAACAACAATTAAAATATTTTGCTCGCACAAAAAATGAGAATAAAAGTAGAGCGCAACAACTATAAAAAGCATCTTGCTTGAACGTGCAGCTCCCCACAATTTTCATTGACGATTATCCTCTGCATTATTGAACGTATGGAAGAATGAGAGATTGAATGTTTGAACTAATGAGGACGATCACACACACACACCCACAGACACACACACACACACACACACTCCTAGCCAAGGTAACAACATCTGTGCTGCTTTACGCAGCACCAGTCTGGGGTGATGCGACCCTTAAACGTACCCCTATAAGCGGCATTCGCTCAGTCCGCCGACTGAGTGACATACGAATTATTAGTGCATTTCGTACCACATCCGATGATGCAGCTGGGGTCTAGGCAGCAACTCTTCCATCATCATACGGGAAGTCAAAGGTGTGCATGAGAGTGCATACGCTAACACAGCGCAGGAACGGGTAAACAGCCTACAAGAATGCCAACGCAGGTGGACTACGTCTGAAAAAGGAAAATGGACACATTCTCTGGCACCCTATATTGAACCTTGGGTACAGAAAGGCGGCATGGAGAGCTGGAATTTTATCGCACCCAGATTCTCAGTGGACATGGGTGTTTTAAGAAACACCTTCAACGGTTCAACCACAAAGACAATCCTCTTTGTCCCATATGCCCAGAGAGCCCTGAGGATGCGTCTAACGTTCTATTTGAAAGCCCGCATTTTGAGAGGGAGCGAGAGGGAATAGCGCTTGCGTTTGGGTTACATCCAACAGCAGCGAACCTAGTTGCGAAAATGCTCGATACGGCTGAGAATTGGGCAGTAGTGAAATCGGCATCGGCCAGTTTAATGACGAAGCTTCGCACAGATGAGCGTCGATGGGCCCATCCACGAACTGTGCTCGACAGAGGCGCAGAAGGACGGACATAAATTGACCGACAACAACAGACGATTTGAGGAATTTTCTCATGACGGCCTCCTGACGGATTACTTAACGTTGGTTCCAGCAGGCTGCAACCGTCCGGACGAGAGGAGATCTTTAGATGGTTAAAGTCCCTCACTGACTTTGGATTTCGATGCTTTTACTCCTCGTAAAAAAAAAAAAACACACATACACAAACACACCCTCAATCGCTATTTTCACACGAAGCTTCTCACGACGTGGAACGGTTTTAAATGTATGCTGCCTACTTTCGGGCGTGAAAGGCGCCAAAATACTGACTGAAAGACTGACTACAAAACGCCTTCCAATAAACATTTTTTTCTAACTACATACAATTCTGTAATGAAAAAGAAACACATGATTACATATATAGACAAATACACACGCGCATATGCACACGCATATATACCACATCAAAGGCAGACGAAAATCTATTGAGGGAGGAAATAGAGCGTGTAACATAAAAGCCGGAAATAATGTGGCGCAATATTGGCGGAAACAAACGAAAACTTTCCACGAAGAAAATGCGCTAGACATTTTCTACCACACTAAGCGAAACTAAAGTAAAGGAAAATGATGAAAAAAAAATCAAAATAAAAACCAACATGGGAACCGGAAAAAAGTGACTATAAAAAACTTCTAACCAACTTAAACGGATGGTGTTCTTTGGGTTAAAAAAAAAACAAAACCAAACAAACAATAATGGGCTTGACAATGACTGATTTCATTCTAACTCGCACATGTATAAACAAATGCAATTTATGCTTCCCAAAGCAAAATGGAGAAGACTCAAAATGAAATGGCAAAAAATTCGGCAAAAAACCCAAGCACACTTTTAGGTGCAATAAAAAGTGACAAATCACCCATTTTCTATGCAGTATGTTCAATTTAAGTGCTTAAACGGAGTACTTTAAGAAAGGAAAAACAATTTCTTTCGTTTTATTTATTTACGTTTTTTTTTGTTTTGACTTGCATTTCAGTCACAAGTCCTTGAGAGAATTTATACACCAAAAAATGCGAAAAATCAATATGGCATTACTGGATACTTGAACGTGCGTGCTTGTTTGTGTCTTCAAAATCTACATTTTATAGCAATTTTCGGTTTTACACGCAACTTCTTCTATATTATTAAGTCTCAGAGTGTACTTATGTATATTGCCCGAATAAGCTTTGAGCGGAATAAGAATGAAAGTGGCCGTAAAAATGAAAATATAAATAAAAATAAGAATAAAAATAAAAATAAATGAAGTCGAAATCGCACATATTGTTGAATTAGGTTTCGCCTGATCCACGAAATTATTGTTATGAACGAAGAGAGATCTGTCCTAAGACTGCTGAATGGCGGCTGGACTTCAAGCGATGAGATTTATGAGTTTTTGCTAAAAGCGCAGAGCCTTTTCGTGCGACCAAATGAGTAAAAATTACACAATAAATCATAATCAAATTTAAGTCGGCTACTCTGGGAAAACGGATTTTATACTCAAGTTTTCTTTTCTTGGTTTTTGGTTGTTTTTTTTTTTTTTTTTTTTTTTACAGAAGAACACTTTTAAACAAGAGCAAAAGAAGAACAAGGCAGTTGTTAAATAATTGAGTACTCTTTACTCATTCTTCGGTCCTTCTCGCTTCTTGTTAATCCTTTTTAAGCTCCATCTGAATCGGTCTTTGCTTAATTTGCAAGCAATATTCACGTTATTGCATTCGATTTCGATTTTAATTCAATATAGACAGTCATTGCTGATATTTTCCTGGAATATAGGATCAACTATGAAGCGTAGAAAAGGCAAAAGAACAAAAATGAACAACATGAAGTACGAGGTCGAGGACAGTGAAAGAAGACTGGGCAACGGCAAGTCCTTTTTTGATCATTGTTGTTTTGTTTTTATTTTCACACTGGCAGGGTTTATTGCGTTTGTGCGTCGGTGTGTTATCACATCAAAGCTGATCCAGAAAGACCATAAAAGGTACGTAAGTATAGAAGTGATCGATGTCACCAGAAGATTCGAATTAGGCCATGTTCGTCCGCCTGTCTGTCCGTCTGAATGCCTGTTTGAGTACAGTTTTCTTACCAAAGGATTAAAGCTGTCTTGACGAAATTTCTTATATGTATTGACGGAGACATGCGGCAAGTAGGAGTTCGACAATGAATATGGAATATGGACTTCATTTAGGGTTACCTACACTATAAGTGGTGGTTATGAAAGTGTCGCTCCAAGGTCTACATTTTTCATGCATTTCAATAATGGCACACAAGGGCGGTGTTCATAAAGTAATTGAACAAAAGACGGCATATGAGGCTCCTTTATGGTCTTCATAACATTGTATCAATGTTTGGATCCAAAGCGTGAAGAAATTTTAAGTAAATAAATGAAATATCAAAAGGGTCGAATAAAAATACGAAAACTACAATATCCAGGATACTTTGTCCCTGTATCGGACATTGTATTTTCAAGCTTGCCAGACTATAACAACCTTATTTGTTTTGTTTTTTTCCCGTTCTTTGAAATGAGAATTTTCAGCATTGAACATTGAATTTACTTCGATATGTACACTGGCCTTGAACTATTTCAATTTAAGTCGAAATGGGAAAGGCCGATTGAAGCAGGTGGAGAAGAAACAAGAAAAAAACCAACAAAACAAAAAGCAGCAAAAGGTTGACACTTCCGTCTGTGAGGCCGATTGCAATCAAAAATTTGTTTAGTTCCTTTCGAAGCGTGTTGATTCGATTCAAGAAGGAAGAAAGAAATTATGGGAGCAAAAATGTAAAAAACAAAATTGAAGAAAACAAAAACAAAGTGTTCATAATGAAATTAATTGGAAGTCTTTTTCGAACTGATTGGGGAAAAAAAATGCAATCGCCTTGGCAAAGGATCGCCGCATAGAAGGCAATCGGCTTAGAGTCCGTTTCTATGCGAACGAAGATTTCGACATGGATAGCTTTTAAAAAGTCTTTCAACGGAAAAGAAAATAACAATTACTTATATGTAGGTATATACAATATTAGGGTGTCCCAAAAAAAAATATTTTTTTTGATTTTCATAGTTGATTGTAAGGTTTCCGAAATCTTATGGGTCAAAGTATATTTAAGAATTTTTTTTCGTAAAATCCTTATTGCCATTAAGAAATTACAAAAGAATTCGTATTGTATGAAATTGCATCATTACTTTAAACCAATAACCATATAAAATTATGAAATTATGAGGCCTCCTTTTTGTGACGCTCAATTTTGTTCAAAAAAATTGATATTAAAGACGCCTAAATGGCCTTTAAAATTAGTATATTTTTTGTTGTTTATGTAAGTCAGAACAAAGATTGAATACTTTTCCACTGACTTGTACCTACAAATCCTGCAAAACATTGCTAATTAAGCAGTTAACACCAAAAATTTGGACAAGCGGGGCTTTTTAGGAAAATCCGCTTAGCGCAACCTCTAAACCTTTTATGAAAAAATCTGTAAAAATTCTCAAAAATACTTCGACCCATAAGTTTTCGAAAAAAACCACGTTTCAAAATAAAAAAATTTTTTTTTTGGGAGACCCTAATATACTTATATACATGAGTTTAGTGTAAAGTTCTTAAGTACACTGCAAAAAAAAAAACTTGTTATTCCAAAAATGTTTTACTTTTAGCGAATTCGCCTTCGCGTCGAATTTGATCTTTCAATGAATATTTGAAAAACTTGCCTGCTTTGAATTTCATTTCTCCTTTCCAATTTTACACATTTTTTTTCTCGCCTGCGGGAAGATTCGAACTCATCGACATTGGGTTGCTACGTACACATGCTTTCCACTACACTACGGAGCAATCTGACCCATCATACCCATAATACATCATTTAAATAAATACATATTAACGTTCAACAAAATCGAACTGTAGACGCCATAAGCCTTTTAAAATCAACATGGTAAAACTTACCTTGCTTATACGATGATTTGAGACGTGTCAACTAAACTCGCGCTACTTTAAAACGTATATATAAACACTTTTGCAACACGTATCGAAAGATTTTACCGTTTCGGCATAACGCGCACTTTGAATGCGTGCTAAGAACTATGAATGCGTATTAACTGTTCGTATAAACACGTCAGTTTTCGTCAGTACGTATCGGGGCAACTGATTTGTCAGTTTAATTAAGTGCTGCCATATGGTGCAAATGATGGTTTTCTCAATTTTCAAAAATTTGGAAAGAGACGGGAAATTTCAATTTTCAAAACTTTATTTTTATGAAAAAAAAAAATACGAAAACAGCTTATTGATATCCAACACGCTTTTTAAGTGTTTTTATTCGATACGGTTTCGTATGGTCCCCATAAATGCTTGCATTGAAAGTATTCTCAACCTAACACGAGTTAATTCGATACGGTTATTAGGTGTTTGTTGTCATATACCTAAACAAGGTAACTGTTGTTATTCAAATGAAGTGTAGAGCAAGCTTAATATAAAACACGCTTACGATGGCAAACTCCATACAAAAAAAAGGCCTCCGAAAGTTTGGGTAAAAAATGAATTCACTTCTTTTGATACTTTTTTCTTCGAAAAAAGTTGATACGGTAACCCAGGTTAGGAGCAGAAATAATTTTTCCAATTATTTTCTGAAGCTGACAGGTTATGACGTATGTAAATTTATTTCTTAAAATAATAATTTGCAGCAATGGAGAACTGTCAATCTGTCAGTGTTGCTGGTGACAAACTAATATGATACTTTTTTTTTAACCTCTAGAGATGCGCTAGAAATTTCTCGAGGCATTTCTAAAAGAACTGGAGCTAATGCTTTAAACGTGAAAAGATCGAAAAATCAGAAAAATGTGAAATTTTTTCAGACAGAACTTCGTTCATTAATTAAAGCCTTCTTGATTTACGGGTTTTCGAAGCTTCTGAGGCAAATACAGTGCACTCTTCCTCTTAAGCGGACATTTACGGAACCGAAAAATGTTTTCGCTTATCGGAGGTGTCCGCTTAAGAGGAAAGTATTTGAGAATCAGAAACACTAGGGCATTCTCAAAAAGTGTCCGTTTAAGAGGGGTGTCACCCTTAGGCCTCACATGGGCCCGTTGTAATACCACGAATAATGGCAAAAACAAAAAAAACCAGAAACAGAAAAACCGACACAAACAAGACCTCAGCTAGGAGTTGAACCCAGAGGTCTCGCTCCGTAGATTGGCATCTCAAACAATTACGGCACAGAGTCCGTTTCAAAGAAAACAGCTTTGAAAATAAATTTTTTATTTATTTTTCTTTTTTTTTCTTTCTTTCTTTTTGCACATTTCACCTTCTCTAGACTACTTTCGTTTGGAATTTCTCTTTATTTCGTATTTTATTATGACGCTCCTAAATGAATTTCTTTGTACGAACAGAAAAATTTTGTATGCGTTGCCATCTGTCGCCGTGCATTCCCGACTATCTGTCCGTCTGTTTGCCTCTCGTTTTACATTATAAGCAATAAGTGCCTTTTTCACTTATTAATTTAGGTTATTCTCTTTATGCTTTTGTGCATTTATTTGTCAATACTTATCTGACAAACGAACTGAACAGCAGCAGCGGCGCTGATTAAATAGCCATGCTAATTGGCAACTCTCGAGTACGTACTGAAGTTGAGTGCACTAAGCCAACATGACCACGAAAAGGCAATTTGTATATGCGTTTGCTGTGGTTGTGGCACAAAAAAAAAAAAAAGAAAAAAAAAGTGCAAGCGTACACTTAAGCTCAAATTAATGATGTGCTCAGAGATGCAATCAAAGCGTGTTATTAAAAATGTTTTTCCCTATATATAAATTGAATTCATATTCATTCAAGTTTTGGGATAATGAACATAGTATTAGTAAGTAGTAATAGTAGTAGTAATAGTAGTACTAATAGTAGTAGTAATAGTAGTAGTAATAGTAGTAGTAATAGTAGTAGTAATAGTAGTAGTAATAGTAGTAGTAATAGTACTACTAGTATTAGTAGTACTAGTAATAGCAATAGTAATAGTAGTAGTAGTAATAGTAGTAGTAGTAGTAGTAGTAGTAGTAGTAGTAGTAGTAGTAGTAGTAGTAGTACTAGTAGTAGTAGTAGTAGTAGTAGTAGTCGTAGTAATAGTAGTAGTAGTAGTAGTAGTAGTAGTAGTAGTAGTAGTAGAGTAGTAGTAGTAGTAGTAGTAGTAGTAGTAGTAGTAGTAGTAGTAGTAGTAGTAGTAGTAGTAGTAGTAGTAGTAGTAGTAGTAGTAGTATTAGTGCTAGTAGTAGTAGAAGAATATATGTATAAATATATATTGCAACAATTTGCGTAAATGTTATGGTCATTTTTTTGTTTTTAACTTGTCCCGCAGGAGTCCTTAGCTCGGAGAAAGAACTTCCCATGATGGCTCATGTTTATCGTAGGCTAGTCACAAATTTCCCTTCTAATAAGCCTGTTAAGTTGTATTTTTTTTTTTTTTTTTTTCATTGCCTATTTTCCAAATTGGAGTCAATTTAAGCTTTAACGGTTCATAAAGGAAAAGGGAGCACGAACAGTGTCACGCCACATCTCATTGTCATATTCATTAATTCGGTTTTGTTTTTTATGTTTTTCTTTGCAGATTGAACACATTCAAGTAAATAAATGCCAGCAAATACAAATACAAGCACAGACGCAAAAATAAACACACTCTAACGCACACCCGTTGACAGTGTGGGGAAATGCACAGCTACAGATGACTGGATGCCAGCAGTGCCTTTAATACCAATTCAAGCAAGTAGCTTAGAAGCTCGAAAGTCCAAAAGGGCAAACAAGAAATTCGACATCTCCGTGGCGCTGTCGGTTAGCGAGGGAACGAAATTGAAGCGATGAGGAAGCCAGACAATAACAACTCGGGCAAATGCAACTCTGCTGACTTTGACGCTAACGTTGACTCTGACTATGACTATGACTATGACTCTGGAGCTTGATGTCCTCGCAGTCGGCAATGGGTAGTCGGTAGTCGGCAGTCGGCAGCCGGCAGCGTGCAGTGTCAACTGGGCACGATGTTGTGAGTCATCACAAGTGCATCGACAATGTAGCTTGCTTGCTGGTGGCAATGGCACTTGCAATAGCCATAGAAAAAGGAAAAGCCATGATGACGATCACGACGTCGACGACGACGACAATGAAGACGATAATGACGCGTACTTTCTCGCAGCTTGCTGCCATTGGAAGCGACGACAACATTCTGGCATACAATTTTTATTGGCGAGGAGTGCATTAAATGTGTTATCATCACAACCATGACAAAGCACGCTTGTCGGAGTTTTGCACTTCACTTTTTTCGCTGCCTCTGCTTCTTTATTGTTCGTTTTTGCTTTTTCCTTTATTTTCATCGCAAGAGAAACGATTCGCTAACTCCTCGCAGAGTCTTTTACAGCCCAGCTAGGCTCAAGTTTAAAAGCGAGTGTTTGACATGCTTCAATGACATGAACATATGAGCAAACACACGCACATATGCTCTAGACTCCATGTAACATAGTTTGACAACTGGGTTAATTGCACGATGACGCGTCAAGCTAAAAAAAAAAAAAAAAAAAGTCACCAAGAGCAAAGCCAAAGACAAACGGAATTAACCGAGTGCTAGCAGCAAAACCTAAAAAAAAAAACAACAAAAATACGGACGCCATTTCCCTTGCAGTGCACTAAGCATCGCTGATGTTATAAGTGCTGACTCAATGGGTTTAAAAAAAAAAACGAAAAGAACAAAATGTCACGCACGAAAAAACGAACCAACATTAAAGAGCACAATGCGCGAAAATGCATTTCGTGTAAGAAGAATCGAGGACCACTTCCCATTGCATCGCCGCGAGTCCTTTGGACACAGCGACAATGGAGTGAGTGAGCTGTATAATACAAGCGGCTAGACACTGTCAAGGGACCTAGCGATTGAATCGCAACGAATGAGAAAACGAAAACAAAAACTTAGAACGATTCTCAAGACCATGGGCTTGGATAAGGGAAACATATATATATATATATTATGTGTGACCCCGAGAAATGGAATTAAACTGTTCAAATATTCACCAATCGCTCTTTAACCCCGCCTTCCAAACCGAATTATATTTTAAGCCCTTCCACAAAAATGATAAAAACCCATTCGAGGGGAACAAATGAAATTGACGAACTATTTCATTATTATTATTAATTTATTTTGAAGTTTTTGGGTTTTTTGTATCTTTTTTTTTTTGTATTTATTTTGCATTTTTTTATATTTTTTTTGTATTTATTTTGAATTTTTTTGTATTTATTTTGAATTTTTTTGTATTTTTTTGTATTTTCTATATGTGTTTTTTATACCTTTTCCGAAGGAAAGGGTATATTAAGTTTGGCACGGTGTATGTAAACATACCAAAGGAGTCGCGGTAGATATAGACATATATATATATTCTTGATCAGGGTGACAACAGGAATCGATCTAGCCATGTCTGTCTGTCTGTCTGTCTGTCTGTCTGTCTGTCTGTCTGTCTGTCGGTCACACTTTAGTTTTTTCGTAATTTACTCCTAAGCCATGAAAGATATCATATTGAAATTTGGCATGGACTTCAACCAGGTAAATGTCCGAAAAACTGCATACAAATTTTTTTCGTAGTCCCTTCTTGGGTCGTGGGAAGTGGTTCAGAAGTTTCAAAAATCACGATTTTTAACGTTTTTCCTGGATAACTTTTTTACTATACATCCCAGCTTATTGAAGTTTGGTGAGTGTATAGCTACTATGTAGACTTAAGCTTTCGCTGAAAAAAAAATTGCGACATCGCTATAACTATGGTCATCATCCTACACAATAGAAAAAAACACTCTTTCTCTTATTCTCATATCTGAATACAAAACATTATTTTTTTGCTTCTTCTGATTGTGTATTTTGCCGCCAAATAAAGTCGTCCATTATGGATAAATTTTGACCATGACCACATTTCGCGAAATTCGCAAAAATTGATTTTCACTATTTTGAATTGAGTATTTCGCAGCTAAACAAAATGTCCTCTAAGGGTTAAAATTTGATCAAGACCACCATCCGCGAAATTCGCGAAAATTTGATTTTCACTATTTTTAATTGAGTATTTCGCAGCTAAACAAAATGTCCTCTAAGGGTTAAAATTTGATCAAGACCACCATCCGCAAAATTCGCGAAAATTTGATTTTCACTAGTTTGAATTGAGTATTTCGCAGTTAAACAAAATGTCCTCTAAGGGTTAAAATTTGGTCAAGACCACCATACGCGAAATTCGCGAAAACCTGATTTTCACTATTTTTAATTGAGTATTTCGCAGCTAAACAAAATGTCCTCTAAGGGTTAAAATTTGATCAAGACCACCATCCGCGAAATTCGCGAAAATTTGATTTTCACTATTTTGAAGTGAGTATTTCGCAGCTAAACTAAATTTCCTCTAAGGGTTAAAATTTGATCAAGACCACCATCCGCAAAATTCGCGAAAATTTGATTTTCACTAGTTTGAATTGAGTATTTCGCAGTTAAACAAAATGTCCTCTAAGGGTTAAAATTTGATCAAGACCACCATCCGCGAAATTCGCGAAAACCTGATTTTCACTATTTTTAATTGAGTATTTCGCAGCTAAACAAAATGTCCTCTAAGGGTTAAAATTTGATCAAGACCACCATCCGCGAAATTCGCAAAAATTTTATTTTCACTATTTTGAATTGAGGTTTTCGCAGCTAGACAAAATGTCCTCTAACGGTTAAATTTTGACCATGACCACCATTCGCGAAATTCGCAAAAATTTAATTTTCACTATTTTGAATTGAGGTTTTCGCAGCTAGAAAAAATGTCCTCTTACGGTTTAAATTTTGACCATGACCACCATTCGCGAAATTCGCAAAAATTTTATTTTCACTATTTTGAATTGAGTATTTCGCAGCTAGACAAAATGTCCTCTAACGGTTAAAATTTGAACATGACCACCATTCGCGAAATTCGCAAAAATTTTATTTTCACTATTTTGAATTGAGGATTTCGCAGCTATACAAAATGTCCTCTAACGGTTAAATTTTGACCATGCTCACCATCCGCGAAAATTTTGTGCTTAATAATAATCTCGAGTCTTAGAAGGTAAAAATAGATATCCAAGCTAGGAACGGCAGGAATTTTTGTTAAGGTAATGTTTTAACATATTTCAGGCTGAGGAAAAGGTATGTGTGCAATCGGCTTAGCCGATGTAAACTTCTTTACTTGTTTTTTTCTTTTTAGGCTAAAGACTGAATGAAAACATCGAAAATGATCATTGGACTATAAAAAATGGTAAAGAAACAAACAAAGCAATTCAAATGGAAGAATAGAAATTGAAATCCATAAAATGAAATCAAAATTTTTTAATGGGCACTTCAAAATACCTAATCGAATAACAATTTCATTTTCGATTGAATAAACACTTCAAAATGTATCTATGGTTATTTAAAAATAAAAAAAATAGAGAAAAAGCAAAAATAATAAAAGCACTTCTTTTTTAGTTTTGCCAAAAAAGAATTTTTAATTAAACGTTAACATTTTGCAACGCTATATCGCTAAACCGGCACAAATCAAAATTTTTTCAATCAATTTTTTCATGTTCGCCAACATTTAACTGCTGGAAAAAGAAAAGAAATTGATTTTGCAGGCGTCGAGAAGAGCTATAGGCTGATTGACCGAGAAATGCAAAATTTTTAGTTGTGCCGAATTAGTGATTAATAATGTGCGATCAAGGTGTATTTAACAAGGTGATATCAATATTACAGCAAAAACAACAAATCTGAAACTAAACTGTCAAATTATATGAAATTTTTTGGCTTTTTAGTTTCTTTGCAACAACAAAGCAATGTGTTTGTTTTTAGATTTGTTTTTCTTGTTGTAATATTGATATCACCTTGTTAAATACGCCTTGGTGTGCGATATGTCGTATACATGACGTGTTGTCGTTGCGTATACGACCCGCTGGCTTTGCTTTTCATGTGTGAGAAATGAAAAAGCCAAGTTGAAGCATTTAGAAAACTTGATCTCAAAAGACTTTTGAAAACTAATGCAATTTGATGAGAAACGTTTTGTAACGTCCGAACATACAAACATAGAGACATGTCGCACATCCGCAACAAAAGACTTCAAAAAAAAAAAAAAAAAAAAAAAAAAAAAAAAAAGGATTCAAAACTTAAATTTTTTCCAAAAGAAACGCGAAAACACAAAATGTGTCGCAAGACCAAAGGCATGACTTATTTTTCTTTTTTTGCTTTTTCAAATGCAAAAGACGGAATAGAATTTTTCGTGCAGGGTAGACAGGTGACTTAGGCTGCGGACACTCTGGATCCAACGAAACGTTTTCGTCTCGCTAGTTTACTTGCTTCCTCAAAACCGTTTCGTTTTGGCTAATCTGGTGTGTTAGCTTTCATGAGGGGTCGTCCATATATTACGTTTATTTTTGAACATTTTAGACCCCTCCTTCCCCCTTATCGTCAATCGTCATCCCTCATTGTTCACATCATCTTTGAGTCCTTTATTAAGTATTTCGCAAGTAAATAGAATTATAATACAGTTTTATAGTGTTTTCTTATAAGATCGAAATGATGACGTGATCATTCCTAATTGACCTTCCTCTCCTCCATCATCAAGTGTCATCATTTGCGACACATCTCCGCTCTCCCCTGCATGATGACGTAAAATATGGACGGCCCCTGAAAGGCTCAATGTACTCTGTTGTGTTTGGAAAACCATTTCTTTCGATTTCGCTTTCGTTGCATTTGATCCGGTGTGGCCGCAACCATATGATTCGGATTCACTGCTTAGCACAAAATTCACAAATTTTGAGTTGCGACTCTTGTGTTGCGGTTGTGCGCACCGTACATATGAGCACAAGAATGAACTCAACTATTCATTGTTATGATCTTAACATGAATTGAAATGGTATTCTTGATTAATTCTCGGAATTGAGAATTTGATTTTCTGGTTAAGAGCGAAGGACCGAGTTTCAGAACTAATGTGTGAGAATATTTCAATTAGTTGAGGGATATTGAAGCGTTTAAGCATGTAATTTAATTTGATATTTAATCGATAATTGTTTCTTAATTATAAATTCTTTGAGATTTCAAAGCAACATAGAAAAAAAAAATGCATTTCAACTGCTACAATTACTGAGTACTTGAGCTTCAATTTTCAATTTCTAAAACTACAGTTCGAATCCATAAAATCCAAGCAATCGTATTCTGTTTGCTTTATAATATGATAATATATGATAATATTATCTTTATTCATGTCATTTCGGGCTTAAAGGCACTGACATGAAGTCCAATGATCTATCAAATCTTACATTATTTCATGACTTAGTACATATGTCAATAAAACTTGCACTTTGCTCGTTATGCATATTCATTTTCAAACTTACATATTCAGACACACGACACACACACACACACACACACACACACACACACCAAGTCTTACTCATTCACAGATTGCTGCAAGTCCATTCTCAAAACAACTTCTGTTTACATTTCTCACGTGTGAGTGTAAATTCCATCGAAATCGTATGAAAAGTATGAAAATAACTAATTGAAAATGGACGTTGATATCCCTTATCCCGTAGTTTGAGAAAAAGACATTGGCATGCCGAGAAAGAAAAGAAAAAGAACAAAAACCATCAAATAAAAAATAAAAAAAAACCACCAAAGACAATTTAATTAGAACTCTCTCTGTCAAGGACAAAACAAAAAAAATTACAATTAAAGACTAAAAGACCATTAACTACAATGGCAATAAAAATCGCAATGACAATAACAATGACAATGACATTGATAATGGCACACGAAAAGTTCAACTTAAATTTCTATTTGTCATGCAAACGCTTATCGTTATATTTGAAGAGTCTAGACTCAAGACAATCTGACGCGAATTGCGGCAAAAAATATTAAATAATGTAAGGCTCCTATTAGTTTAGGTAAGGTTAATGTAGCTGCTACCATGAAGGTTGACACACTTAGACCGCATGGGGTCTTTGTGATACCACGAAAAATTATAAAACCCCAGAGAAGAACAGAAAAATTAAACAACATCCATGACCTCAGCTGGGACTCGAACCGAGGACATCTAGCTTCGTAAATTGGCATCTCAGCCAAGCGGCGGCACAGAGGCCGTCCCGTCCCGTCTCCTATTAAGGCCGATTTTTAATTTAACCAACTTCCAACTATAAAATTTGCATGTACTTCTACAAGTTGAATCTTGTCCTTATTAAGTAATATCTTGGAAATCAAATTTGAAGATAATCCTGCAATATTGGGAGCCAGAGGTGGATTAAGACTAAGTTTCCTGCCTCAGACAGCTGCCTTATTTACGCATTTGCATTTTTATCTGAATTTGTGCACCCCGAAAATTGGCCTTTCTCGTTGGGGGCTCTCTCTAGTTCTGTCAGAAATGAAAAACGTCATGTAAAAAAACAACAATTCATTTCTAACAGAGCTGGAGAGAGCCCCTAACGAGAAAAGCCTTGGGATGGTGCACTTATCTCATATAACAAAAAAAAAAAAAAAATAATAGAATAGTGAGGAAGAAAATATTTCGAAATAATGAGGAAACAAAGATGCTTCGCTGGATATCCGGACTGACTTGTCCTAACCATGTTCCAAACGTGGACATTCTTAGGCGCAGTGGAGTAGCAATTATTGAGAAAATGCGGGAAACTGAGAGAAGATTAAGATAAATTTGGCTAAAAAATGCTACGCACTACAATGCAAGAAGAAGAAGGAGAAGGCGAATAAGGAGAAGAAGGAGAAGAAGAAAAAGAAGAAGAGGAAAGATAATAGGAAGGGGAAGGAGAAGACGAAGGAGAAGAAGAAGATGAAGATGAAGAAGAAGAAGAGGAAGGAGAAGAAGAGGAAAGAGAATAGGAAGGAGAAGGAGAAGAGGAAGAGGAAGGAGAAGAAGAAGAAGGAGATGAAGAAGAAGAAGAGGAAAGAGAATAGGAAGGAGAAGGAGAAGAGGAAGAGGAAGGAGAATAAGAAGATGAAGAAGAAGAAGAAGAGAAAGAGAAGAGGAAGGAGAAGAAGGAGATGAAGATGAAGAAGAAGAAGAAAAAGAAGGGGAAGGAGAAGGCGAAGAAGAAGAAGAAGAAAAAGAATAAGAAGAAGAAGAAGAAGAAGAAGAAAAGAATAAGAAGAAGAAGAAGAAGAAGAAGAAGAAGAAGAAGAAGAAGAAGAAGAAGAAGAAGAATGAGAATAGCAAGAAGAACAAGAACGAGAGGAAGAAGAAGAAGAAGAAGAAGAAGAAGAAGAATGAGGGAGAAAACACGAAAAAGAATTAAGAAAAATTTATTCATTTTACATTATTAATCGGCTTTAAAAAAAAAATAATTTTGGTAATTGAGAACTTTAGAATCGAAAGCAGGGTTGGCAACCGTAACCGAAACCGTAACCGTAACCGTTTCAAAACCGTTTCTTTTCCGATACCGTAACCGTTACCGTAACCGAAATAAAAAACATATCGGTTTCGGTATTACTTATAAAAAAATTTACGGGATACAAATTTTATCAATATTTTTATATGGCAAGTCTTTCGACTCTGCTAGTATGCATGCTCTTGTCTCGTGTAATGTCCCAGTTATGTTGCCATGAACGCACAAAGAAACCGTCTGGATGCTGAAAGTTTTTCCGCTGTTATGGTAATATGAAACAACAGTCTGCTTTGCACAAAAAAAGGATGAAAAGTTCTAAGCTATTTCTTAAAATGCCTTAAATTGCGTTCAGAATAAATGTTAAAGCTTAAAAAGTATTTTTGAAAAAATGATGCGAAAACAAAAATTTTAATATTCAAAAAACCGTTTCATACCGGTTATAACCGTAACCGAAACTTAAAATTAACCGTAACCGTTACCGTAACCGTTATTCGTTTCGGTTGCCAACCCTGATCGAAAGTTAAGATCGTTTTGCAGATCAGTTCATAGCTTAAAGCAATTTCTTCGAAATATTGAAAAAAATAAAAAATAAATTACCAGCTTTTGTGGTTTTTCTTTTGTTATTACTTCACCTTAATATTTCTCGTAAATAAAATGCACCTTTCCAGCCTGACACGTGATTGAAAAATCTCAAGAAAAAATTCATAAATATGAACGCCCACGCTCATTGTATAAACAATGACATGACCCGACTTTACTGCATTATAATTAATCGTATGTTTAATATCAACAATTAGAAATGTAAATAAATTCAGAAATTTATTCGCAATGTTCTTGTTCTCAATACCTCCAGACAGACAAATCGTACCATAAGCGAAGGTATTTTCAGGTGCATAAACGATTAGAATGAAAATCCGGCAAAAATGAAAACCAATCAATAAAAAAAAAAACCCCGAAATTCATCGATTGGGACAAACATTGAGCGTGAAACTGAAATTGCGGCAAACTATACCTCACCAAAGTATCTAGAAGATCGGAAAAACGAATATATTCACATAAAATCCGCGATCGCTAATTACGTAGCGTACCATTTATTTCGGCTCATGCTCATATCGTGCGGCTAAATTCAACAATTAGGCATCGAAAAAACGATCTTTAGTATATTTTTGGCACTTTCATAAATTTTTAATTTCTTTTTAAATTGCCTTTAAAATTTTGTTTTATTGCATTTACAAAAGCTTTTCGATCGGCGATGTAAACAAAGCACCGAAATCAAAGTGCGAAACGTGAAAAATGAAAATAATAATATAATTAAAATTTCGATCGCTTTGCGAATGTGAAACATGAAAATAAGAACGAAATTATGTTTCAATAACAAAGAGGGCGGTATATTCCGTTGATTGAGTTAGCGAAATTCACTACATTCGGTCTTTGATCGAAAATTTTCTGAAATTACCAATACTTACAGAGCTTCAACAAAATGTTAGCGAAAATGTGATTGGAAAATAATAGCGGCTCTTATAGTCCATTGAATCTGATAATGAGATACCCGACAACGGCTACGTTCCAATTATTATTATTATTATTACTTCTAGGATTCTTCATCTCTTGTCTTGTAGAAAGACTACCCTTTTTTCGAGCTTAAAATCAACGGAGAACGTAAAAGGCAAACGTATAAGTAGTCCTTCTACCATTCGCATACTGTATATGTTATAATCTCAATATAATTATGACTATAACTTAAAGCTAAGACACTAACATTTAGGACAGGTTATCGGCCTAAAAGGGGGATAATTTCCCTGGATGAATTGTGAAGGGAACCACAATTTTCAAAAACTATTCTGTGTGCATATAAAGCTATCACGAGGAAGGAGTCTCTTACTTCCATGAGACTCAAATACTTCCGCGCACGGGTTTCGAAAAGGTCGACTGTCGAGCTGTAAATTTGTCAACTAACTACTTCTCCCTCAAATAACAAAGAAACTCATTTATCAATTCATTCTATTAAAAAAAAAAATAATAAAAAAAAGGTTTGTTTAGAAACAAGTAAGGGTGTTATAGTCAGACGAGGCTGACAATAAAATACCCGACACAGACACACATGTTTAAATAATTTTTGAACCACGCCCAAAAAACAGGACCAATATAAAAGGAATATTCATAAGGTTTTTAAGGACATTAGGGGCTCCATATACCGATTTTTGTTAAATTGATGTTGGGGCAGTTTTGGGATTTTTGTGACAGACTGGGATGGCATAATTACACGTTTTTGATAAAAATATGTAAGTTACGTAAAAAACGTAAAATTTACATAATTTACGTAAGAAATGTAATAAATGTATGAAACTTAAAAATAACCAAATATACAACTCTTTTTATTCACAACTGCTGATTTGTTAATGTATTTTTATACCCAGCGTAAGCGGGGTATATGTATTAGTTTTGTGCGAATCTTGTAACAGGGAGAACTAAGCTCCGGAGATATAGACATATATATATAGAAATGATCAGGATCAAAAACTGAATCGATTTAGACATGTCCGTCTGTCCGTCCGTCCGTCTGTCCGTCTGTCCGTCTGTCCGTCCGTCCGTGGTCGGATCTCCTCCGAAACGGCTGGACCAATCAAGTCGAAATTTGGCACACAGGTATATCGGGATCCGAGTATGATCCTAAGTAAAAATGGGAGACATCCGCCCACTGCCACGCCCACAAATGAATATAATGTGTTTTCAGTAAAATGCTTGTAACTTGAGAACCACTCAACACATTCCATTGATATTTGGTGTACTGGTAAACTACGAAAAGGGACATATCCTGGAAAAAATGGACGCCGCCCTCCGTGAGCCACGCCCAGAAATAAGCCTACAAATAAGGGCTTATCGTAACTTCCGAAGTAAAAGGCGTAGAAGCTTCAAATTCGCAACATAGGTTGACCCAGGCGAAGGAAAGGTGTAGGGAAAAAATTTATATGGCCCGCCCACTGCCACGCCCACAAATGGGGATTTTTCGTAACTTCCGAATTAATAGGCGTAGACGCTTCAAATTCGCAACATAGGTTGACCAAGGCAAATGAAAAGTGTAGGGAAAAAATTTAACTGGCCCGCCCCCTGCCACGCCCACAAATGAAGATTTTTCGTAACTTCCGAAGTAAAAGGCGTAGAAGCTTCGAATTCTCAACATAGGTTCACCAAGGCGAATGAAAGGTGTAGGGAAATAATTTATTCTGCCCTCCCACTGCCACGCCCACAAATAGAGAAGCAAAACATAGTGCGCTCATAATGTCGGGACGCTGGGTATTTCAAAGTCGGGCTTGACCGACTTTAGCTTTCTTACTTGTTATTATTAGGGATGATCGATATTCACCGAAAATGCGTAAACATCGGTGTTATCGATGTTTTTGAGGACTAAACATCGACATTTTTCTTCCATCGATGATACTTTCTCATTGGGGATACGTTCACAATGACATCAGAAATAGGCTTTCGGTCGAGACATCGAAGAAACTCGTCAATATTTATTTCACTCTGCGATTGGCCGATGTCATACCCGACGATGATGACAAATGATGTTACCAAATTGTGCTTCGAGCCTTGGTTATCCGTCTCTTTTACCTTTCACCTCGATTAACCATCACATGTATAGCATTTTACTTTTCTTAATAAAAAATACTTCCTGATCTCGTGTCTCATTGACGTTAAATAAATAAAAGCTGTGTTGGATTTAAATTTTTATTTCTGTGTTTTTACCAG
This sequence comes from Chlorops oryzae, assembly GCA_020466095.1. NCBI lineage: Eukaryota > Metazoa > Arthropoda > Insecta > Diptera > Chloropidae > Chlorops > Chlorops oryzae. Next base: position 156,885,709 of record CM035806.1, on the reverse strand, counting down.
AGCTCGAAAATAAGTGTTATTTTGAATTTCATGAGATTATATTCTTGAAAATAAATCTCAATTGGCGATTTCAACGAGACGGATGGATCGATTTTTATCATATGTACATATGTCCTTGGACGGTTTTAACAATTTTGTAACACACATTATTTTCAAGAATATAATAAATTCAAAATAACACTTATTTTCGCGCTCTGGTTTTTACACTTATATTTCATATTCGATTAGCACATATTCGAAAGCACATTTTTTACAAAATTGATGTAAAAAACTAAATTTTTTTCATGTAATTTACGTAAAGTTTTATACGTAAATTACGTGTAAAAAACGTATCAAAATTTTTACATGCCATTCCAGGTGACAGACCCTTGTACTTGAGGTACCCTTTATAATGGACCTATCAAAGAGATTTTTGGAGAGGATATTTATGGCTACAAAGGAAGCATAAGTGCCAGATTTCGTTCAAGTACCATTTGAATTTCGAGTATAGGAGACAATTTTCGAAAAACTCCCTTCTGCCACGCCCATTTTTCTAATTTTTGTAACTCACATTAATTGGCCTAAAATATGTTCAAATGCCAAATTTCATCAAAATATCTTGAAAAACTTCGATTTTAGAGCAGATTTTGTGATTTTCATAACAGATCCTAGTACTGGAGGTAGCCCTAAAAATGGTCCGATCGGGTCCATTCTCGAACCTGTTCTTACTCATGTCCCCGTGAGGAGGCATACAAAATTTTTTCAAGATAGCTCAACTCCTTCCATAAGAAAACTGTATACAGACAGACGGACACGGCCTCGGACCTCCTGGTGACGCTAATCATTTCTATATACTATATTTTGTATGGTCTATTTTGACTCGTTCTGGGTATTACACACAAACGCAATATACCCTCGACACAGAGTGTGTCGGGTATTAAAAACATACAATCAAAATATATGTAAGTATACCTATTAAACAAACAGACAGACGAATAGCATAATCGCGATTATACGTCACTATGTAGGTACATAGATTAAAAATGAATTATAAATACATACATATGTATGTATGTATATAGATGAAAGTAAGATTAATTCTATTTTAATCGAACTTTCAGAAGTGCGATTATATTTATAATTCTCCATTTTCAGTCAGCAACTTTGGCGAAAGCTTTCAAATAGAATGTTAATAATAAATTTAATTAAGTGGAATCGCAGTTGCTTTAAATTGATTAATTGAAACTCGCTAGCATTGGACTAATTTAAGCATTATTATTCCACCATTGCGCCAGAGCAGAAGTGAAAGCTTCCATTTAAATTTCTCCTCATTATTATAATTACAATAAGCGCTCATATGCTGCCCATTAGCTATTAAATCTATCGTATGATTGCGATTGTACTGCAGATTGTATGTATGCCTCGCCACTAACTTTCAAACAGCGCTCTTATCTTTTGCATCAAATATTAATTTTAAATGCACGAATTTTCCTTCCTTGGTCGTTTTTTAGAAAAAGATTTCATTCGCGTGATACTTCCAGTTCAAAAAATAGGCAAAAGTAAAAAAAAAAACGGTCAAACTCCTTCACTAACGAAACAATCTCTCCTACTAGTTATAAGTATGCCTCGGAATTTGAATATGTAAAAAAATGAAACAAAAAAAAAGGCAAAAAATATTCAAAAAAAATTATTTTTAAATGCAAAAAATTCAAAATATTTAAAAAAATATTCAAACAAATTCAAACAAAACTGCAAAAAGTTCAAAATATTTAAAAAAAATATTCAAAAAAAATTCAAACAAAAATGCAAAAAATTCAAAATATTTAAAAAAAATATTCAAAAAAAATTTTTTTTAAATGCAAAAAATTCAAAATATTTAAAAAAATATTCAAAAAAATTCAAACAAAAATACGAAAAATTCACAGTCAAAAATTCCAAATTAGTTCGATTTAGTATGCCTCAAGCTCAAGGTGTATTTAAAAAGGTGTATGCAACTACAACTCGAACAAAAACAACATAGAATCGGCATTGTGAAACGAAACGGCAATGTCAAAATCGGCTTAGTTATAATTGAACAAAAACATTTGAATTTCAAAAATCTCGGCTTAGTTATAAGTGAACAAAAATTTGAAAAATGTAAACAAACAAATTTTGAGAAGTGTTTTTTTTTTTTTTTTTTTTTTTTTTTTTTTGAAATTCGAGTTTCAGAATTAAACGTAACGTCAATGAAAAATCGAAGCAAACACTAAAGTTTCGAAAAACTTTATATGTCAAAAATGAATAAGAACAAGCATGAATATCTATTTCATACACCTTTTAAAATACATCTTGAGTATGCCTATTAAAATGTTGATTTGTCAAATTAACAAAAAAAAAAACAAAAGCCTACTTTAGTGAATAAAATATTCAAAAAGCACAGTTAAATGCAAAAACAATTCAAAATATTCAATAAATTCAAATAATTCCAAAAAATTCGAAATATTCAAAATCCGAGCTCTAGTTATAAGATAAGAAAAAATCAAATCATTTTAAATTTCGTCAAACAACCCGCCCAATAATTAGAC